>VZTH01011890.1:0-81125 GCA_013397815.1 Aleadryas rufinucha | reverse complement strand
CTCCGCGCTGCCGCCGCCGCTGCCGCGCGGCTCCAGGTGGCCCCGGACCAAGGTGACACCCGGCCGGCCCCCGCCCCGGGGCCACCTGCCCCCGCGGCCCGCGCAGACCTTCTTCGCACCGCGCAGCCGGCGGCGAGCGAGCGGCGGCGATGAACCCGGTGAATGCCACTGCTCTCTACGTGTCCGCGAGCCGCCTGGTGCTCAACTACGACCCGGCGGACCCCCAGTCCTTTTCCGAGATTAACAAGCTCCTGCCCTACTTCAGGCAGTCCCTCTCCTGCTGCGTGTGCGGTGAGGATCTTTCTTTTGTTCCTGCACAATGAGCCTCCCCGGGGCTCCCGCACGGCCCTGGGCCCGCACTGGGGCTGGCTCGGCCTCGCCTCGCCTGGCCCGGTCCGGGGCAGCTCCCAGGAAAGTTTGCCGGGCCCGGAGCCCCCAGTGCCGCGGCCGCCGGGGGGGCAGCTCGGCGCTCGGGAGCGGCGGAGTGGGAACAGCCCGGGCTAAACCCGCCCCCGGCGCGGGGCAGCCGCGGGCAGGGCCGGTCACAAGGGCAGGGAGGCGGCAGGGGCTGTGTCTCAACAGCCGCGCACGCTGCGAAGGCGGTGGTGGCATGGAGAGAGTGTTTGCCTCGAAATGCAGCGCTTTATTATGGTCGCTGCTTCGTCCAGGGTACGGCAGTTTTTAGTGGTTATTGAAATACCTTCTGTAGTGGAGTTAATCGCTTTAAAAAAGCGATGACTAAGACCGAGTGTGGTAAAAGATACCCAAAACAATATACAGACCATAGAGGCAGGGGAAGAGGAACTTCGTAAATTTTTTTTTTTCTCTCCTTGAAACGTAAACAATAAGTAATTCCGATTGAAAGCCAGGAATTTTGAGCTGACAGAAACAAGAATTGATTTTTTTTGTGCCTAGTAGATAATTGTTCTGTAACAGTAATAACCGTAAAAAGCAAACAGGCTGAAAGTCTGCTGGGCTTTCCCCAGTCCCATCCCCCCAAAAAGAGCATTCTGTGTGCTGTGGGCAAAGGCAGCATCCGGAATTTCGGTGTTATAGTCTGGGGAATACTGGGAAGGAATTGCATTCTGTTGTGTTTATGGAGTGGGGGCATGTGTCCGTTCCTGGGAGGAAGGTCTGGAATAAACTGTTAGGTTTCCTTGAACTTCCCTTTGAAGCCTAGGTCAGTGTCGGGGGCTCTGAGCTGTTAGACCTCTTGGTTGTTACATTTTTTAATCTCTCCTTTTTTTTTTTCCTCTGGTAGTTTTAAGCCCTGCCCTGTTTGTGTTTGTATTTTCCTGACAGGGTGGGTTTATGCCCACTGTGTTTGTCGATACCGATGCGTGTGTTACCCTAAATTTGAATTGAATCGCTGGGGTTTAGAAAGTTAAATGTTTTATTTATTTACAGGATCAGGATTTAACTGTCGAGGCGGCTAAAGTAGCGTTAGATGCTTCCTATCCTCTCGCTATTGGCTCCTCCCACTTAAAGTCTTTGAAAATAGAGATCTGTTTGCACTGGGAAAGAGGGAGCCCGTTCCCAGGATCTCTGCATCGTCATTTCCTGAAGTAATTTGTTTTACGGATTTTTCCTCATGGAATCCCGATGCCGGTATTGATGCACCTCTGCTTTTTATTTCTTATCACCTTAGACCCGGTTAATTCCAACCCCAGCTGTGCTTTCTTCCCATAAATTCTTCTTGCTTTTAGTCAGTCACCAGACTGCTTTTGCCAAAAAACATGCAAATATTGTTCTGATTTTTTAAAAATAAGATATTTGCATCGCTTTGCACTCTGGCCTCTCCACTTTATGCCTGGTCTTTTGAAATGTGTTCTTTGTTCTCCTTGCTTTGCCTTCTTCCCTTCTTGGCCTTTTGCAATCTTAGTTTTACACTCTGTGCTGTTGAAATTGTCTATCTTTAATTTGTCCCTGCCCAAATTCCTGAGCTTTTTTCCCCTTTCTTCAGCTCTTCTTGCTTGGCTTTTCTGTCACTCTCAGTTTTGGTAGAGCAAACCACATTTTTAGTTTTGTTTTCTTCTATTTCCTTGTGCCTCCGTGGATATTCCTATTCACAAACTACCTCTTGATGGTTCCTCTTTCTCTCGACCCTTTATTTTCTTTGAATATTAGGGTGATTCCTTTGTTGTATATTCTTTTTCTACTGTGGCCAGCTTTCAGATAACTGTAGCTGCTGTTTATTTCAAGTATTTTGCTTATAGCTGATTAACCAGTCTTATCTCTGCCTCCTGGACTCCTCTTTGTGGCGTGTCAGTATCCAGAGGCCTCAGTAAATTCCACACTCTCTATGAAGCCATGCAGTAAAACAGAGTTATTGAGGTGTCTGTCTTGAGCCTGAGGTGGTCATGGAGGAGTGGGCCTGCCCCACACAGAACTGCCCATTCTGGTGTTCCCAGTGTCACAGATCTGCAGCTCAGACTGGTAAACCCTAGTCCATCTTTTTCTCATTTGCTTTCTATGTTCCTCTTGTCTTAGTGCTAAGAGCTTTTACACTTTCTGCATATTTAAGGTCATTAAACCCTGTACAACCATCAAAGCCTTTTTAGCTTTGGTTTTTTAAAAAGATAAAGTTTAAGGACTGAAGTAAAGGTTACATTGAGAGATCATGACAGTGAGCACTATGACCACCCAGAACTCTGCCAGAATCCCAGAATATTCTGAGTTGGAAGGGACCCACAAGGGCCATGGAGTTAGTGAATGGCCCGTGGAGGGACTGAACCCAGAATCTTGGTGTTCTCAGCACCCTGCTCTGACCAGCTCAGCTAACTGTGCACTGTGGGCTTGGGTTGGGTTTTTTGTTTTAATACTTGAAAGCTTTTCAGATGCTCACTTCTTTCTGCCCTGTTGGTCTGTTTAGACCATGAGATCCAAATACCTGGCTCTGGGTCCATGGACATGGAACTTAGAGTGTTTGGTACTTTCCTTGCACAGGTCTTTGTAAAGTGCTGAGTGCAAAGGTTTAAAAGCTGTGCTTTGTTGGAGGAATGCTGCAGGAAGTATCAGTACTGGTTAAAGTCTTGAGTATTGGACTTCTAGGAATTCCCTTGGGAAGTTACTCCCTCATGTCATCAGCTTTTCCTCAGTGTGTAATCTTTCTTGAGTGCATTCTGTAATGTTTTGTTATGCTGTAGGTATTAATTCCATGGTCAAGACTGTCCCTTTTAATTTTAGGGAATTGTTTTTAGGAGAAATGGGTGCCAGCTACGTAAATCAGCTAACATTCTGGGCTCCCATTGCACGAGGCATAAGCCAGCTCATTTCCTTGTGATCCCATAGTCTTTTACACCAGCTCACATAGCAGCAGGGGGTGGCAGAAGTTTTTGGACCCACATAATTACGAAGTTCTAATTAAAGCTCTGATTTCAGATTCAGATTGGCACACATGGAGTTGCAGCAGTAGAAAGCCAAAATGTAAATACAGTATGTCAGTGTAAGTCAGCTGAATAAGCTCTGGGTGGATTCAAGGTCTCCCTCTTGCCTCATGATGGGTGATAAGGGTTCAGTTCTGTAGCTGGAACAGCCGTGTGTGTATTTCTAGGATTTAAGTGTGATCATGTGACAGTTTCCTGGACAGTGCTGTAGGTAATACATCATCCTTTTGCAGGGATGTATAAGAGAATATTTCCTAGAGCTTTTAAAACTTGAAAATAACTG
This sequence comes from Aleadryas rufinucha, assembly GCA_013397815.1. Taxonomy (NCBI): domain Eukaryota; kingdom Metazoa; phylum Chordata; class Aves; order Passeriformes; genus Aleadryas; species Aleadryas rufinucha. The sequence continues at coordinate 77,456 of VZTH01011890.1, read as the reverse complement.
CTCCCGAGTGTGCATTAGGCAGAAGGGCTGTGCCTTGTGTGTTTTGAGGATGTGAAATACAAGCTTCAGCCTCTGGAATAAAGTGATTATTATTAAATTGCACATTAATACCGCATTTTGTTTTAAAATAGCACAGTAGAATTTATGCAACAAACTTGTGTGTTTTAAAGGTGCTATCTGTTGGGATAAACATCGTAGCAGTGCCTTTCTCTGGTTCAGATACCATGCAGGTAACTGCAAATCATCAGTCTTTTCAGCATTAACAACCTTCTCTGAAATTCAGTTGAAATGCTTGTAAGAGGCACGATTGCCAGTCAGATCAGCTTAGCTGATCAGCTTAGCTTATCCATAGAAAACTTCCTCCTGCAATCTCTGAAAGATATTTCAGAGGTACGTGAAAGGTTGTTATTGCTGATTGAGAGAGTGCTTGGAAGCTGGCAGGGCTGCAGGACAGCGTTTTATGCTTGGCCAGGAACCCAGCTGGTGCTGGGAAATACAGGATGAGAATACAGTTCTTGTCTTAAACATCCTGTAATCCCAGTAAGGGGATGTGAGACAACATGTGGCTTTAGGGAGATTAGGGGTGGGAGGAACAAAGAAACCCATGGCAGCACTGACTGGTACCTCACAGAGCCCCATCCGGTGTTCTGAGGCAGCTCTTGATAATTGTAGCTGGGGGGTTGAAGGCTCAGTGGTGCAGTAACATTGTGGAAGCAGCTCCCGAGCACGGGCAATGGCATGGATTGCCAAAAAAATAAAATAAAAACTGTTGACCTGTTGTTTTCCTATATAAAGATTAGTGTAAGGATGTTATTTCCCTCCTGCTCTTGTGTGAGAGCAAGATTCTGTTTTGAGAGTTTTATACTGCCAAAGTAAGTTGAATGGAGTGTATAATATAATTACATAATCAATTATACTTAGCACTAGATCTGAAATACCTCCATAGTTGGTTGCATACAGTTGTGTAAAATTTTCCACTTCTGTGCCATTCTGTCCATGTGAAGGGTTCTCCTCCTCTTCCTCACCTCTCTCTGAGCTAATTCTCCTTTGCTTCTGCAGTTCCTGTGTTCCCCAATGCCCTTCCCTGGTCAGCAGCTCCTGGGGTGTGGTTCCAGGTCCAGGCAGAGCTCAGTGCTGTGGGCTGCACTCTTGTCACTGGGAGATGCTGGGAACTGGGCCTGGACAGTTGGACTGAACTGCCCTCAGAGAAGGGGAGATACTTGAGTGACACCTAAACAGATGGAAACTTCCTGGAAAATTCAGTTTCCTGTCACAGACATGGAATAAGGGAGAAGAAACAAATTCCCATTATAATAGAACTTAATTATATGGATGATAGTGGAGTTTCCATTTGAGATATGAGCCATGGCTCAGTTGAGTTTGGATAACAAGAGTTTTAGAGCAAAAAAGTGTATTTTTTTGTGATGGAAAAGTTTAACTTAGAACTGCTTCCTTGTCCATTCTCCCTAGACTGAGGAGAGTGAAAGCCAATTCATGATCTATGCTGCCAGATCAGAGTTGCCTCTTATGTTTGAAAATTGGTCTGGTGCTGTGGGGTTTTTTAGATATTTTCTCCATTGACATTTTCTTCTTTCCTCTGTTTTCAGTGATGAGAAATACTGTAAATAAAACTACTGGTAGTTTTTAAAAGTACATGCTTTTCTCCTTAAAAATGTCGTGGATGGTTGCCAGAACACTTCTGAATTTGTGAGAAATGTGAAAAATAATCAGCATCTCTGAAACAACCATCAGGGAGCATGGACATGGGGACTAAGTACCTATCAAATACCTTTTGCTGCAGGTATTCTGTTTGTGCTTGGTTTGAGGAGCAGTTGTCTATAAAATGTCCACTTTCACGTCTCTGTATACACCAGTTTTTACTCAAGAACATGTTGGGTGATTTCCTCTTAAAATCTCCCTACTGAATTTCACTGTTTCCTGTTTTTAAACCCTGTGTGTGACTCCTGGGAGAACTGCTTTGTCAAGGTTGTCTGCATTGTACTGCAGAAGTTTTGATAACATAAGGTTCTGCCAGGAGAATTTAAATTGGTTTCTAAACTAAAAATACTCCTCTGCCTTAGAAGAAAATTGAGTAGGAAGAGAAGGAGCTGTGGTCCCCTCGGTGGCAGCTGGTTGACAGTGGCTTCCAAAGGGGGTTGCAGTGCTGTTCTTGTGCTGCGATTGGAGAGGAGCATTCCTGCTTGAGGAGCTGGGAGGTGATGGATGGGTTTGGTGGTGCCTGGGGATATTGATTAAACCGATTGTGTTCCGGAGTGTTTAAAGAGGAGTTAATGTGTTGCCAGGAGGCATCTTTATTGGGATGGCTGAGCTGTCCTGGTCCGTGAGCACGGAGCACTCCACACGTTCCTGTGCCTTTGTTTTCTTTGCTACCTTATGATTTACACGTCAGGTCGTCTAAATACGGACTGAGCGTTCCTGGAAATTGTGTTGGAGTCTTTCGGGAGGTCAGAAAACATTCCCTGGGGCTGGGCAATGACTTGAGAAGTGATGGCAGCACAGCCTTTCCTGAGCACGGTGCTTTACTGGGAGCAAAGATTTCCCTGCTCTCCTGGAGGAATCACACCGAGTCCCCCAGTGATGTCATTTGTTATTCCGTGTCTCCTGAGCCTCGCAGTCCCAGCCCCCGGCTGCCTCCCTCTCACACTGGGGCCTTGGAGAGCACACTTCACTCCAAGATTCTGATGTTCCAGCATTTTTGTTTGGTGCGGAAAAATGGTTTTCATTACTTTTTTGCTCAGGGAATGTGATGAACTTGATCTATAACTTCCAAAGCAAGTTCTAACTCTTGTGAGTGTTTCTGCAGCTTAGAAACGTGTTATTGTTTTGTACCCATAGGAGAAATGTTAACTTTGCTATTTGAAACTTCTCAAAATACAGCAGTCTTGTTGGAAAACATCATTATGTGAAAATTTTACATTGCACTGTGAAAAAGATTAATTTATCCATCTTTTTAAAGCCTCAAAGTTTGAACTTTACCACCTAGTTTGTTAAAAATACATTTAGAATTTTTCCTGTCAGGGATTTTTAAAACACAAAGACTTTCAAACAGAGCTATGACTTTGACATGGGACTTAGTAAAAATGTTCTGTTCTTTCTTATGTGAGGGGTGGACTCGGAGAACAAGGCAGTCCCTTCTGCACTTAAAATGCAATTTGTTGTAATTTTTTTCCTTGAACTGTAGCTAAAGAGGTTTACTGTATTTCTCGAAATACAAAGAAAAATAGTCTGACTGTCTTCTGATCATGGTTCAATTGGGTTCCCATGCTGTTCAGGCAAAAACAGTGCAGTTTTTATTTTTTCAAGGAGTTACACAGTCGTTAATTCATTAGTCACAACTGTCCCTGTGAGGGTAATAATTTAGCTAATTTTTCATAGTTGTGTGTTGATGGAGGATGCTCAGAAATATTCAGTAGCCAGCAGGATGTTTTCTCTGATAAAATTTTGAAATAAGTATTTTTAGTTGATTGGGAGTTTTTTTAGTGCTTCTTCTGTGTCCTCCACGATTCCATTTCACCCAATGGGGAATTTATGAGTGTTTGTGGATGTCTGGTCAAATTCTAGCGGTGTGATTGGGGTGATCTAAAGGCAGGGTGGTGTTGGCAGGAAGAAATAATTTCACATAGTTCACAGCAAAATTCTCATTGTCTCAGAGTTCTGTGCTGGAAGTCTCGGGGAACATTTTTTATTTCTATGTTTTGGCTGAATTGAGCAATTTCTGTGTACAGAACCTTGTCTCAAAGCCCATGAAAGGACCACACGTTTGTAGTGCTGTTGTTGTAAACTGTCCTTAGCTCCACGCTGTGTTCTTTAGCTCTGGGTTCAGAGCTTTCTCTTGGAATGTTGCAGAGGTGTGTTCATGTCTCAGCTGAGAGTGCGGCCGCTGCACGAGCAGGTGTGTTCTGGGATCGTGCTTTGGGAATGCTCTGCTGTGGGAATGGGTGGGATACCTGGGTGACGGGGGATCCAGCAGTTCCAGTGAGAGGAGCTGCCCAACGTTTTTCTACCTGGGTGCTACTGCCAGGGCAGGGGTAGGACAGACATCGCTCTGGGGAATCTGGCTCCTGACTTGGGTGCAATTTCGGTGAAATGCATCAAATCCACCGTGGTCCAGCTCACCCCAAGTGTAGGTCTGGAAGTGGGGTGGTGTTAGGGCTTGGGATCTGTGAGACCTTTCCCTGCTGTCGCGTCCTTGCCAGCTGGCCCTTGCACTAACCTCTGTGAGTCTGAGTGTGTTCAGTTTTTTTGTTTCCTAGAAGTACCCAGATCTCCCACCCGTCTAAAACAGATCCCACACATTTGTTGTATTCCTCTGCAGATGGCTGACAGACCTTTTTGCTGCTCATCATATGCCTGCCTGTCTGTCGTCAAATAGTTTTGCAAATAGTGCTTTTAGGGGGTTTATCCAACTCGGGAAATACTCCTTTTGTGAGAGTATTCTCTGTTATGTTTTGCTTTAAAGCCTCGTCGAGCTGCTCATTCTTCAGTGGGCTCCAGCTGATCATTTCTTGGGTGAGGAGATGCTGTGTGGGGTGGCAGGGAGCAGTTGAGGGAAGGTGGAGGGGGGAGCAGAGCTTTTCCTTCCCGGAGTGCTGCAGCTGAAGCTCTGGAGCTGCAGGTAGAGGGGTGGCTGAGCACAAACCCCTGTGCAGTGGTGTCACAGTCGGTGAAAAGCAGCTCCTGTCCTTCAGGAGCTCCTGAGCTCTGGAGCTTGGATGTGGCAAGTTGTTGGAGCTTTCTGGCTGTTGCTAATTATTTTAGTAGAAACAATCAGATGCTGTTTAATCCCGACATGAAAAGGCTGACAAGTAGCAGTGCAGCTGTCAAAGCTCCAACTGTGGATTATGACTTTGGGGTTCTTGGCATGTAGAAGTCTGTGTGTGCCTCAGATGGGTAGAGCTTCCTGTTCCTCAGAGCTCGGTAGAGGCTCAGCGTTTGTGACTCGTGGTTTAAACTGAGCTCCCCGTGCTGTTTGCTGGGCACAGGTCGGTGGCTGAGCTCCCGTGCTGCCCTCTCCTCCTGTGTCCCGTGGCTGCCCGCGTGGCTGGGCTGGCCAGCGCCGGTGCTGCCTGAGCACCAGGGCGCTTCTGGTGACGCCGCTGCAGCCGAGATCAGAGACTTCTGCCTGACAAACGGTGCAGATGAACCCCAGGGATACGTTTGTATTTCTGAAAAAAAATTGACGTATTTTTTTCTATTTTACTTCATGAAATTAAGATTTAATAATGACATAATTCTTAAGACTTTGGGTTGGAAAAGCCAAGATAATTTTCAGTGATTAATGTTCCAGTAGCATTTCCAAGGACCCTAAATTACACACTTTTGTTTAGCCCTTTCCTGCCTTTGCTGAGGATAGGTGAGAACGGCCGGAAGGTACCTGTTCAAGCCTTTCTACCCAGTGAATTTCATCCATTAGGAGCACATTTGCTGGGTACAGACACCTAACAATTGCTTTGATTCCCAATTCTTTTCCTCCCTTTGGTCTCAGAGACACAATTTGCAGATGCTTCCCCTGTCCCTGTAGCTGTGAAATAATGCTCATTAAGGACCACGGTAGGAAGTATTCCTTGTGGTTTAAGTGACCTCGCTCCCGGGACAGCCTTTCCAGATCAGCTGGGCTGTTTGGTGAATCATATATGAAAAATTTTCCCTCTGTATGTGCTCCTCATTAATTGTAAGTGCTGATATTAATGTACATTTTTAGTCAACCTTTCTGAAATCAGGATAGGTAAGAGCTGATGTGGAGGGAAAGTCTTGTATTGGAGGCTTTAAGAGAACGTGACTTTGCTTTAGGTGTATTGATAAACCCCTTACCAAAGAGGGTGAGAAAAGACAGGGCAGGGTTCAGTAACACCAGGCTACGCAGGTGTAAAGTAGCTGTAAAGCTGAAGGTGTGCAGTGAGTAATCGTGGAAGGGTCTAATGCAGGTGAACGGCTGCACAATGAAACAGAAAATTACATTTAGCTTAGAGAAATACTAAATTACAAGCATGGAAAAATATTAACTTCAGGGCCCACCATGTTTATATCTTAGAGATCTGTATAAATTTTTAAATTTCTAGAGGGGGGAGCACTGATGGCCACCAGGCAAAAGTGAGATCTTGGCCTTGCAAAACCTCCAGGTTCCAAAGCAGCTCAGGTGCTGTCTGTGGGACAGTGCTGCTGACTCAGTGCCCCTCTCTGAGTATTACAATCTTAATTTTATGGGAATTAGCATCTCATGGTTGACTATTTTTTTTTTTTTAACTTGCCAATACTAAGACTGAGGAGAATGATAGTGCCACAGAATCCATACGAGAGAGAAACTTTGAAGAATGACTATTCAATGAGATATGAGTTGAAACTGAAAATATTCCCACAGCTCAGGCATTCCTAATGTCTCTCCAGTGTAGGTTGCCTGGCATTTACTGGGAGTAGAACTTGCTCTGTTCTTCCTGTCAGGGAGAGCATGTGAAGTGTTTTGTCTTGTCAGTCCGTCTGGTTTTTCTCTCAAAGCCTCCGGAAATTTAATTTTTTCTGTATCCTCTTTTAGCATTTGTACTTATTCAGGAGTTTCAGCCAAATTTATTTTGGGAGAAATAAAACGCACAGTTGGTGATGCCTTTTCTTTAAATCTGATTAAAGGTTAAGGTGATACCTTGTTTATTTGGTGCCATCTCTGAAGTATTTGAATTCTGTAAAGCATCACAACTCAGCCCTATTGTCCTAAGGAGCCAAGAGAGGCTACCGGTGGATGGGGAGTGCACCCAGCTTCTTCGTGTCATTAATTAATTGGGAATTAATTAATGCTGGTGGCTTTTGGCCCTGGGAACACTGTAGTCCCAAGGCTCTGAAGTGTCAGCACTGGCCAGGGCACGGCTCCTGCTGGTCCTGTTGGACTCAAGATCCAGGGGGGCTGGACCATTGTTGTGAACTCTGCTGAAGGACAGGATTTCTGCGAGGAGCTGGTGGGATTTAAAGTTTCGGTTTTGTTTTCTTTAGGGAACTTTTCTCCTAAAATCAAGTCCCATCTTAGGACTACAGTGGCCGCCTCTGCCTGCGTTGCTGTTTATATCATGTCACTTCAAGGGAACTTGTGGAAAAAACTGTGTGACTTCATGTTCCATCTGTTGGCTTTAAATCTTCCCGGCTTGATGCGATGAGTGTTTTCTGTGTTCCCGTGGCGGGGTCTTATCACACTGTCAGGGCAGGGCTCATTCTGTGCCACTGTCTGTGCCACCTGCCAGCTTGCTGAACAACTGTACTTCTCTCCATTTATTAAAAAAAAACCTGTGTAATGGCAACCTGAGCACTGACTCTTGTGATTTGTTGCTCAAAACCCAGTTTACATCAAGCCACACCTACTGAAAGATGGCTCAGGTGGAAGGTTTGGAGCAGCCCCTTCCCAAGAGGGATCAGGGAATGCAGGGAAAAGGGATCAAAGAAACGAGCAATGAGAGAGAATATCTTCGATATCTGGGGGGTTTTATCCCAGTCTGATTTGATATATGCACTTTGCTGCCTCTTCCCAAGCTGTTTAATTTTATTCACTTGTTGCAGCAGATTGTTTTCACTTTGGAAAATCTGGGTGGGAATTCCCTGATGGCTGTAACTCATCCAGTAGAGGCTCCCTATGGGAGAAAGGTCTGATCAAAGCTGAGAATGTGCTGCTGGGAGGGGAGGGAGGCCTGTTGCTGGGGATGACTATAGATACTCTGCAATTTAATTTAGGAGATGGAATATCTTTCTGGCCTAGAGCTGCCTGGAAATAGCAAAGCAATACTGTCACTTTCTGGATATAGGAACTAGTTGGATTGTTTCTATACAGAATTTAGTTTCTCTTGTTCTTTCATATTTTATCCTTAGGTAATATTTGAGTTGTTCTTAAGGAAAACCAAAGCCATTCTTCCAGGTTTTTACAGTTTTGGAGATCTGCAGACAAAACCTTCCAGACTGTTAGTGCTGGGGGTCTGAAACTTTCTGGGCTGTCAGGTGTGCATGCATTCCTTTAGTAGCTGATTTTTATTAGTTTTTTATTCTAAACAGTAAAATTTTGAAGAAGATCCTTTATTCTGATGGCTTCACTAAATGGTAAATGAGAAATAACACGAAGTCTGCTGTGTCTTCTTCCCTTTAGGGGTGGATATTTCATAATTTTTACATTCCTTTGGGAGTTTTCCCTCTGCTCTGTTACCATTTGTTTTTACTAATTCCATTAAAATCTCGACAGTAAGTTGTCATGGGAGTTTATTATTGCACTTTTGGTAAATTCATAGAAATCTTGTGTGTTCTGTAAGTTTCCATGGACAAAGCTGAAGGGGAGAAGGGGATCGGTAGTATTGTAGTTGAGAATGTTTCTAAAGGTTGCAGCACACAACAAATCAATGTTATGATTTTCTTCTAATTTTATCCAATGTTTTAAAACCAGGTTGGCAGCTGTGAGAATTTGTACAGGCAGTTGTTTGGATGGGATGTTTTCTTGTGAATAACTGAACTTTTTGAGGCAATTTTTTTTGATAGTACGAAAAATTCATCCCACAGTGGCCCAGAAACCTGCCTTAAGTCCATTGTAATCTTCCTCTTCCTTGTTCCCCTAGGAAATTTGCTACAAGACCCTATTGCTCCTACCAACTCCAATTGTCAGCATTATGTCTGCAAAACGTGTAAAGGCAAGAAGATGATGATGAAGCCCTCGTGTAGCTGGTGCAAGGACTACGAGCAGTTTGAGGAGAACAAGCAGCTGAGCATCCTGGTGAACTGCTACAAGAAGCTGTGCGAGTACATCACGCAGACGCCGCTGGCCCGGGACATCATCCAGGCCGTGGATTGCTCCGCAGACCTGCTGGCTCTGCTCAAGGATGGGGCCCCGCTCCACGAGGAGACGGAGAAATCCTCGGACGCGGCCCTGGCCCTGTGTCTGACACATTCCCCGGTCCCTTCCACCTCGGAGCTGGCGACGGACGCGCCGGGGGGGTTCACGGCGCTGCCCGAGAGCACCCCCAACCTGGACCTGCGGGGCTCCGTCATCAACGGGCTGCCCCCCTGCAACGGGCTGTCGGTGGAGAAGCTCGGCGTGAGCATCCCCTCTCCCGAGCACGCCGGCGCCATCGACGTGTGCAGCACCGGCAACTACATCAAGAGCGAGGACATCCCCGGCGGCCTGCAGCCCGTGTGCGACACGGTGGCCACCAGCGACCTGTGCCCCGCGGGCATCGACATCTGCGGCTTCAGCGAGGACATCAAGCCGGGCGGGTCGCTGCTGCTCAGCGTCGAGGAGGTGCTGCGCAGCCTGGAGACCGTGTCCAGCACCGAGGTGTGCGACTCCAACCTGCAGCCCGCCTTGGAGGCAAACATGGCCAACGGCCCCTTCCTGCAGCTCTCCCCCCCTCCCCTCAGCCATAACATTTTCATGTCCACGGATGCTTCTCCTCACGGGCTCTCCTGCACGGCAGCCACGCCCAAGGTGGTGAAGCTGAACAGGAAGCGCTCTCGCTCCGAAAGCGACAGCGAGAAGGTTCAGCCTCTGCCCATCTCCAGCATCATCTGCGGCCCGACACTGGGAGCATCGGCTCCCGTGACAGTCAAACAGGAAAATAAAATGTCTTTGCAGCCTATTGCGACTGTACCTAATGGAGGAACTACTCCCAAAATCAGTAAAACTGTGCTCCTGTCTAACAAAAGCATGAAAAAGAACTTAGAACATGCCCCTAAGAAATCCCACCCGAAAGCCAAACCAGGGGTGCTGAAAACAAAAGACAAGGCAAAGGAGAAAGTTCCCAGCAGTAACGTTATGCCAGGAAGCCCAACAAAAACTGTGTATAAAAAGCCACAAGAAAAGAAAGGGTGTAAATGTGGTCGTGCCACCCAAAATCCAAGTGTTCTTACATGCCGTGGCCAACGCTGCCCTTGCTACTCTAACCGCAAAGCCTGCCTTGACTGTATATGCCGTGGCTGCCAAAACTCCTACATGGCTAACGGGGAGAAGAAGCTGGAGGCCTTTGCAGTGCCAGAAAAGGCCTTGGAGCAGACTCGGCTTACTTTGGGCATTAATGTGACAAGCATTGCTGTACGCAATGCCAGCACAAGCACCAGTGTAATCAATGTGACAGGGTCACCAGTAACGACGTTTTTAGCTGCCAGTACACACGATGAGAAAAGTTTGGATGAAGCTATAGACATGAGATATGACTGTTGAACCTTTCTTTCTTTTCCCTGCCATCCGTAGGGGAACTGCTACAGGTTTAAGGCAGCTATGGTTCTGTTTAACTTGCTGGAGCTCCTGCGTTTAGATCACTTGTATCAAGTGTTTTTCATTGCTATGTTCTGTGTATTAGTGTCTGGGAAATAGTTGCAGATAATGGAGGAGTTACCCTAAAACTGTTTTTAGTTCTTACAGCACCTCATAGTTTGAGATCGATTGCTGATGTAAATGATTTTATCACAAGATCTTTGACAAGGAATATATTGACCTCATTGTACTTGTTCATGCTTTGTGCTCAGTCAAAGCTTCAGCTTCAGTGTAGCATCCAGATAATGCATCTCAACTGTGCTAGATGATGGTGTAGAAAAATAATTCTTTGATGGGTTACAGTCACCATGAGCAGGAAATGACCTGACATTCCTGTGGGAAAGGCAGCACTGAGCTGGGGGATACACTGTGGAAAGGGTAGGTAATGGTGACTCTGAGAATTGGTTTTGTGCTCTACCGAACAGAATACAGTTAAAAAAAGATTAGTAAATATATGGAGAGAGCTGGCAGGCCAAAAGGCATCTCAAGCTGCAGGCAAGGCTCTGGGGGGTCGAGTGGAGACAAAGGTCGAGCTCCAGGTTGGATACCCCATCCTGGTAACAACATCATCCTTGGGATTTGTCTTCTGACACTTCCACAGGTCCCGTCCCTGCTCAGTTGCCCCTCCGTGCCAGCCCTGTGTGTGACAAGTCACTGCGGGGCTGGGCTGGGGGAGAACATCACTGGTACCCTACGAAGGCTCGAGTTCTCTTAGCACCATCCTCTCCCTTTCCCGAGTTCCTGCTGTTTTACTGCTGTTGCTTCTAGGGAAGAGAAGGGGTTTTGTGGGTTGCAGGGAGTCAGTCCTTGGCTGATTTTCCCCCCTGCGGTGCTGATCAGTGGCGGGGCTGCAGGGAGATTGCGCAACGCTTATCTCACCGGGGGTTGTTGGATCAGGTTTGTAACAGCGCTTATCACACCGGGGGTTGTTGGATCAGGTTTGTAACAGACCCGGGACCCCTCCCGCGGAGGGGAGTTCCCCACGGCCAGGCACCTCCCAGCCAGGGCACACGATCGAGGGCTATCAAAGGTCAAATTTTTGGGGTGTTTGCTAAACAGAATAAGCTACATAGAACTCACTCCACCCTGAACCTATCTCATTTTTTGCTAAAATGTTGAAAGCAGCTTTTGAAGGTCAGTGCTTTTCAACCTGGGCCAAAAGGCTCAGAAATAGAAACATAACACAAAATCGTCGAGCTTATCTGGAAAAGTGTTACAGTGAAAGAATTCCTGTTAGGAATTCATCTTTGTGCAGAAATGGTTGATTTCAGCACAATCCCTAAATAAGAGTGCAGGCACAAGAGTTTAGTTGTGCCTTCAGGGCTTCGTTGGGAGCCTAAAAAGTTGAGATTGCTTTGTGAAAGCAGAAATTTCTCCTCTTGAAATGATAGAGCACAACCCGAACATGGGCTGACTCGAACACAAACATTACTGTCTGATTTCAAAGGCCATTCCTGTTTCAGCAGCATGTTAAATAGTGCGTGGATTTTTTTAGTTCCTTTCCTGCTTCCATCTTCCCTTTTCCTCAGGCAGAGCCCCCGCGGCGCTTTCCGGCCCGGCACTGGGTGTGCTTTGATTTGGCACAAAGCACGTACAATGACGGTTCCTCACCGAGAAATGAGCAAAACCCTTTGGACACAAATGGCACCTCCTTTTGTTTTGTAGTGTACCATGGTGTCATTTTCTGTGAATGTGGTCAGAGCTTTTTGTTGGTTTTGGTTTGTTTCTCCCCCCGTCTTTTTTGTGGGGTGGGCAGGGTGGGGGGTTAAAGCCATAGGAAGAAAAATGTGATGTACGTGTCCAGTCTGTACTTTTTTGTTTTTGTTTTGCAAGAAGAGTTGAAAAATATTTTTGATAATGAGTAAATGGTGGAAAATGCTTCTTAGTATTCTTGTCTTTATTTGCCAACCCAAGTACCTAAGATCTGTGTTTTTTAGCCCTCATGAAATTTAACGATGTCCTATTAAAATGTATTTAGTTAAACTTGTATGTGATTTTTGTGTTGACCCAGAGGGATCCTACCAGTCTCTAATTTGGTGGTTTGATCGTGACCTACTAATGTAAATCTGTTTATTAGTCCACTACGTGTAAGCGAAGTAGCGACCCGGAGTCTGGGAGTGGCTGCACAGCACGGGTTGTGTCGGAATGCTTTTGCAGAGCTGTTCAGTTTTGCCGAGATTGTTGATGGTACATTTTTAGGACTTTCATTAAATTAAATACAAAGTACCTTTGCTCCAGAAATGTGGGAGTATCTGGAATCTTTACTATCTCACTGCTGCATTCAATGTGGTACCAAAAGTTGGAGAATTTAGGTCAAGAGTGTTTCGAAGCGTCAACAGGAGAGCCCTGATGGTTAATGTAAAAGTGCAAATGGTAGATTCAGGTTGTTTCTAAAAACATTTCCTTTTATGCTGCCACATTCTTGAAATGTATATTAAAATTCAAATTGATTTAATAAATGTTAGTTTTCTAATTCTATTTTGCAACTGCTGAAGGCATCAGTGTGGCATATATTCACCGTCTAAGTACTACTTAGTTGATGACTAATTCTGTAATTGTTTAAATTAGGGTTGGCTTGGTTTGGTTTCCTTGCCCTCCTGGCTAGTTGTTCGTGAGCTGAGCAATGGAAAGGATCATCTTGGTGCTGACAGGAATTCCAGCAGCTCCAGTTCGGAAAGCATTCCTTCCACAGCAGCTTCCTGGTGTGGGGCCTTCCTGCCTTGGCTTGGGCAGAGAGCAGGGTGAGAACCTGGTCCAGCACAGCCCAGCAGGGCTGTCCCTGCTGCCCGCCCTGAGGAGCTGGGGAGCCACTGGTGGGGTGCAGCTCAAGGATCCTTTGAGCTCCAGCCTGGCCCCAGCTGGGCTGCCCGGAATTCCTGGCGTTCCTCCTGCAGGGCTGCATTAGCACAGAGTTTCTTCTCTAGAGGAAGTGTGTGATATTCCGGTGGTTTTCTTCCCAACCCCTTGAAGGCAGGGATTAACTGCAAAACTTTATTAAAACCGTGTAATTTGTAGAGCAGAGTCAGAAAAAGCAGCAGTTTATGGTCACATGTAGTGGTACACAATCCAGTGCTTCTGACCATCCAGATCTGAACATGGATCTGAACAAGGAGAAGCCCTCTGCTCTTCCAGGTGGAGTGGAAAGGCTCTTCCCAGGTCTCACACAGTAGAACATGTTCAAACACACAAGTCAGTGTGGCCATTGGTGATAGGGTTTAGAGGGCAAGGTGGAGCTCTGCCAAAGGTTGGACTTGGTGATCACGGGGGTCTTTTCCAACCTTAATGATTCTATGATACATCAGGGGTTGGGATTAAATCCTAGAGGAGGGGGGACAGGGAAACAAAAAATGAACCCCTGGATGTGTAAGCTCGCAGCTCTCCAGCAGGAGCTGTTCTCACTCCCTGGCTGGTCTGACCACAGTGCAGAGCCAGGGGCACTGGGGGCACAGCAGTCTCTCCCTGCAGATGTTTGTGCCTTGCATGGGAGCTGAAAACATTCCCAGGAACAGAAGTGGCAGGGAACAGCTGCCTCCTGCACAGAGGCTCCCCTTGGTGCCTTCGGCACAGCCCGGGGCTGCCCCTGCCAGCCCCGGCATTCGGTGGTGGCAGAAGAACCTGCAGAGTTACAGGGAAATAAACCCGAAAAGCCTGTTTGCCAAGGCAGGTACTCCTGGCACAGCAGGGAGCTGCTCCCACAGTGAAACTCACAGAGTTTCAAGGAACAGATCCCACAGCTGTGGCACAGGGATGGTGCAGAGGTTCTGGCGTGACCCAGCACAGAAGCATCTTTTTACTGCATGCAAGAAGCACCCCCTCCCCAGATAACTCTTATTTAAATTCTATACAAAGCAGTTAGAAAGAACTTTTGATTGCTAACTTGGAGAACTGAAACGATACAAACAAGCACCTTTGTAACAATCATTCCAAGTGTGTGGCACAGCTGAGGAAATCCCCTCTGAAAGGTAGGTGATGCTGTTTCCAGTACTACCAAGAACATCACGGGCATATCTTTGGTCTTAACTATTTAAATTTAGAAATTGAAGTGCTTTTGCTACCCTAAAGAAACTCACCAAAAGGTTTCTGTTCTATAGACAGATTTAGGCACTCCTTGGTGAAGCAATACAAGAGCAATACACTGACTCTGCCTGAGCATTTGCATATAAGTAAATTAGAAAAGGCATTAAAGGCATTACTGCTTTATTTGCCCTTTTTTTTCCATCTTGGTGGTGGTGGTGGTGGTGGTGGTGGTGTTGTTGATTCCACTTGCAGAAGATCCAGGAGATAACTGCTTTCTTTTTTTTTCCGGCCAGGTTAAAATGAGGGAGGTGGGTGTTTTGGTAAGTCATCACAGGGACAGTGCTCCGTGTTGAGGACGCAGCTGGGAGACAGGTAAGTGGTCAGACTGCTTTATCCCAGTATTTTTGAGAAGAAAGCCTGGAATTTTGGCTTTGGAAGGCATTTGCTTGCAGGTAACTGGGTGGTGTGGACTCACCACTGCAGGGAAAGAGAGTTTGGCACAGCAGCTGGAGAAGAACTGAGCACTGACACTACCCCAGCACCGAGACAGGTTTTCCTTTTTAAATTCAAAAGTCCTTTATTTGCCAAAAAAAAAAAGAAAATACGAAGTAAAAATACAAAGATCAAACCATGCCAGCACAAAATGTCTCCAAAACTACTTTTACAAAGTATGAGAACCTTTATTATTATTATTAAATATTCCATTTCTAACCCCCTCACCCAGTGATACAGTGAGAAGAGGAGCACACAAGGGGAAGCTCTGTTTATGTTTTTCTTACAGTAGCTCATGCTTGTCACTGAG
The DNA here is from genome assembly GCA_013397815.1 of Aleadryas rufinucha. Taxonomy (NCBI): domain Eukaryota; kingdom Metazoa; phylum Chordata; class Aves; order Passeriformes; genus Aleadryas; species Aleadryas rufinucha. The sequence goes on along the minus strand of VZTH01011890.1, from coordinate 62,352 downwards.
GTTCAGTTTTGTTTGCATAGACCTAAGATACTGATCTAGAGACTCCAAATCCATACTGTTCCAATGATAGTTCAGGGAGCTCAGCACTGGTCTTTCAGGACTATTTTGTTTCAGAAACTAAGCCCAGTACCTTGGTTAGAGTGTCTTGAGTCAGCTCCCTTAAATCCTTGGTTCAGGGGAGCAGGAAGGCTTTGGAATCCCTTTTTTGCTGTCCATGTCTGTTCTGCAGCACTTGCCCCTGGGAAGCAGGAGGGGAGCTGGAGCAGTGCCCTTGGTTCATTGCCAAAAATTGGGGTGCAGCAAGTACTACTGAGATTTTAGAAGAAAGAAAGAAAAAATCCAACTGGTACCGTTGCAGCAGTAACACTGAGCTGTATCTCCCATCTCAGTACTGCAGAGACAAAATGTTTGTGATACAAAAGTAGAAAGCAAGGGGTTTGTAAGAACACAGGGCTTCATTTTGCTAGACAAAAGCAGACTCGACAGAACAAATAAGCACAAACATTTTTTATCATGCAAAACTGAATTTTACTCACTTTTCTGACTACTCGTAAGGGAAAAGCTTTCGGTGTGAGCTGGATGTGCACTGAGAAATGCAGGATGTGTCCTTCCAGGGATGCAACATCTGAAGTGGCACTGACACGGAGTCAGGAGGCAGAGCCAGAGCCAGGGGACTCCTACAAATCTTCTGGGCAGGGATTCCGGGGCTGCTTCACTCTCAGAGCCGCCTGAGCTCGGGAGCTGCTGTGCTGCAGCTGAGCAGCTCTGCTGGCTGGGCAAAGCACCCCTGACTATCCCAGAAAAAGCAAAGAAGTAGGACAGGAGTTCCCAACTTTACCTCACTTAAATCCTGCAGTTACAAACCTTCCATCCAGAGCAGCTGGGGACAGGGCTAAGTCACAAATGGGGTGCAGAACACCTCCTCTACTGCTGCACGTGTGCCTGCTGAATTGTGGTTGTTTTCAAGTACTTTAGGGACAGAGAATGTGTTTCCACTCCTGGAGTATCACTGCAGGTTTTGCACTCCCACCACAGCAGCAGTGGCTTGTCCTTCCATTCACAAAGAATGCAAAATATTTGCTGTAAATTGGGGTTTTTTTGGATTAGCTTGTGCTGACCTACCAGAAAGCATGGATGGGGTTTGGATTCAATCCATATTGTTGCAGCAGTACTGAATGTCTGTTTGTAGGGGAGAGGGGCTGGGTTTGGGCTCAGCAGAGCAGCTACCAGCTCCTGTCTCCATTTACTGAACCAAACCTTGGGAGGGCAGCTGGTGAGTTTTACCTGACTTTGGGTTCCAACTCCTGTAAAGAAAGGCACCGGTTCAGGCTGGTGTGGTGGGAGGTGGGAGCCTGAACTCAGGGATGGGTTGAATTAAAGGCCCTCTGCAAAAGGAACATGAGAAGGACCCTGAAGTGGTGACTGAGGCTTTCCAGAACTGGCAAATGAGACACTGCAGTACTGTTGCTGCTGGAGGTCAAAGCTGCTGCTGCTGCTGGAGGACCATGAGGGTTCCATTTCAGCCTAGAATGGGGTCAGATTCTTCTTGTTCCTTTTGAGGAATCTTTGTCTTTGGAGAGATGTAAAGGGACATCAAACTGAAAGGCCTCTCTGGCCCATGACAGTGAGGGAAGGGTGAACTCTTGCTGTGCCCAGGTTCTTCTCAGAAAAATGTGGCTGGAGCTGGTTCCAAGCAGCAGCTGTGGGGCCTCCATCCTGTGTCCATTCCTGCAGTCAGTTCCTTGGAGGTTCTGCATTTGGACATTTGTGGAATCACCCCCAGGGAAGGTTTTCCCTTCAAGGTTATGGCAGTGATGGAGATGGGACCCAGACCCACTGTGTGCTTGCTGCATGCCAGGGGCTTGGCTTGGTTTGGTCAGAGTGCTCCCTGCTTCCTCCGTTACTATGGGGTGCAGGGCACCTGGCAGGGCCTTTGCTAACAATGGGGGCATCCTGAAGTTTCCCAAATACCAACTCCAGGATCCTGGGGGGTGTGTGTGCATCTGGCCCGTTCAGCTGAAACCTTCCTCTCTTCCCGAGTTTGCTGGTGGGAGAGCTGTGACCCCAGGGCGGCAGCAGCACATCCCCCGGGCAGTGGGAGGCAGGCCTGGGGCTCAGAGGCTCCTGGGAAAGCCCAGCCTGGAGGGATCAGCCCGGCCCTCCTTTGGACACCGAGCCCTGGAGGTACCGCAGGGCTCCACCCCGTCCTGGCCCCGGGGACACACGAGTTCTCCTCTGCCTGCAGGAGGGCAGCAGGGAACAGGGACGGGCATCTCCCGGCAGTTCTGGCAGGGGGCACAGCTCGAGGCTCTCACACAGGGAGCTACCAGGAGATACAGTGCACACACAACAACCCACAGACTGGGCACAGCTGGCAGGGCTCACACTGGCACCGCTGAGAAGGTAAGGCCCAGACCTGCTTGTGTTTGTAAGGGCTAAAATGAAGAATTTGTTCTAATCAGCCCTGTGCTGAACCACAGACAGTTCCTGCTGGCCAGGAGGCACAGCTGCAGCAGCGCTGTGTGCTGAGAGCAGAGGCATCACTTGTGATTCTAGGGGGAAAGTTGGCTTAATTTTGCACTTAAAGCAAGAATTCATTAGTTACAGCATTTCCTCCCTGAGACTGGGAGAAAAATTAATTTTGGCAATAACACAGATTAATTCCTTCACTACTAGTAATGGGGTTGGGTTTTTTCTTCATTATCTCAGCTTAGGCTCTTGGCTACAGGTTAAAGAACGCTACAGGGGAGGAGAACACACGAATGGACGGAACTGGTGCACACCAGGCACAGCAGTCTCAACACAGCAGCTGAACAGCAGCGATCTGTATTTGCTGTAAATACTCTATAAACCACTTCTACAAAGTAGAAATCTCCACAGACAAAGCTCTGGCCAGAGGCAGATCAGCACGGGAGGGGACACAGGACTAGAACAGGTAACTCCATCCCAGATTGCTGGAGAACATGACAAGGTGTGACAGGGCTGACAGTGCTCTCAGGGCCACAGCAGGGAACCAGGCCAGCAGCAGGGTACGAGCCTGGGGGAAAGCACGAAGGGGCTTCACCCTCCCCCTGCACAGGAACAGTCCCTTCGTCTCCAGGGCAGGAAGGAAAAAAAACTTCATCATGGCCTGTGTTTTAAAAAGATTTCTAGACACACATTTAAGTTAATTTGGCAGCTCTTTTGTCACTCCTGGTGTAAAGCCAAGGGGACAGAGTGGCACAGGACAGAACTGACTGAGAAATGACCACTGTGGATGTTGCATGCAGCTGTTGCAGGTAATCATTAGATGCTGGCATTTATTGCACATCTGGGGACATAACAGAATTTATATAGAAATGAAACAAGGTGCAATCACCATTTTCAATGAGTGTGGCACGATAACACATTGTAAAAAGCCTTTTCATAGAAATTACCTTATTGCAATTACACGGGAAGACAAATAGGGGTCTCAAGTTTCAGTGTACAAAATAAAGCACATTGTTCCAATGACGGATTTAAGGAAAACCCCCAAGTGCCTTGGGACTGAATGCTCTCCAGTTTGAAAGGCATGGGCTAAGTGTCTTCCATTTCTCTATGCTGAGAGATCTGAGATAACTAGTTTGTCTGACTTGTCTCCAGTTTCAGGGGGAGGTAAGACTTCATCTGTGTCATAGTCTTCTTCACATGATCTGCAAAGACAAAAGGTGTGTCTTTAAAAGCGTATTTTGGTTTTCAGGGCAGTTATTTCAGTGGCTACTAAGCCAGCTGGCTAAAATGCAGTAGCATGTGAGAGATGAACCTCAAGGAGGAGATTCCTGAGGCACTGGGAAGAGGGTGGGAGTAATCAGTACTCTGACAGCTGACATGGACCTGTGCTCCCATCCAGCTTTGTCTGTAAGTTCCAGAACAAATTCTCACCAGTGTTCAGCATTAGAAAATTTGAATCCAGCTTCAGTAACAATTGTCATGAACTCCCAGAGCCTCAATAGTTCAGTGTAGAAATAAAGTCCAATAAAATGCAGCCACAGCCCCAGAGGAGCCTTGGCTCAGAAACACCTGGTCCAAAGCATCTTCTGGCTGAGGTGTGTTTTGACAGACAGAGGAACAATTGTGGCCAGGCTCTCGTGTTTCTCTCTCCCTCAGTTTGAAGTCTGATATCCAGGATTGAGTATTTATGGTCCGAGGAGGTCTGGTGGGAATTCCCAGCTCCAGCTGCACTATCCAGGCTGGTTGGGTTCCATGCCCTGCAGCACAGGATCTGGCTCTGGGGCTCTCAGCCCATTCCTAGTCCTGAGAAATGATGGTTTTGAGATGTTTCCCTTCAGTCACAGCATACTATGGGTTAGTTTTGCGGGGCTCCCAAGAAATTAAAGTTCTTCCTTTTGTTCTAAAGCAAGGCTGCTCACAAAGGAAATGCTAGAGCAGGTGCTCCAATGGCCAGCACAGGAATGGCTCTCATATTCAGTGGTAAACTGGGCTGCAAAAAGGTGAACTCCTTTGATAGCCCAGCATGGATGTGCCAGGAAGAAGTTCAGTTATCAAGCAAAAATGTCACATCAAATCCCTACAAAACACTTTTGAGGAAAGGACGGGCTGTGGCAACCACGCTGCAGGGAAGACAATGAAACACCAGCACGAAGGTGAGGCTCTGCCAGCCAGGAGATACGTGGCATAGATTGTTATGGCAGAGCACAGCCAGGCAGCAGGTGCCACTTCTGGGCAGGATTGGCACAGTGACCTCACCCTCCCAGGCGGCCGAGCCCCACCTGGACTCCTTCTACACGTTCTCCGTCGCTCCCGGGGTCCTGGCACAGTTCTGGCACTGCAGCCAGGCAGACCCAGCCTGCCCCACCCCTCAGGTGCCCTGGCACAGCTGACAGGCTGCTGGGCACTGCACCCAGGCCTTCTCCCCTTAATCCCTGGCTCCCCGGCACCTCAGGGCTCTCAAGCCTCCTGTGCAACAAATACTCCATCCCACACTGCAGCTTCCCAGCAGGGACCAATCTCTCATATCACCCATCCCAAGGGAGGCCCTCCTCCATCCTCACCCACCCAGCCCTGTGATCAACACTCCTGAGTGCTGTGGTGTTTTTCCCTTGGCTGGCCCATATGCAGGCACAGCAAACTCTTGGGAGGCTGTCAGGGTCTGTCCTGCTGTGGGCAGGATGCTCTCTGTGTGCAGGGCAGACCAGCACAGACCTTCCTGGAGAACACTGTCCTCTCTCTTCCATTAGGAAAGCACCTGCTTACTAATTCTGCCACCTTCCGGATTCTTGCATAAGTGGGAGAAGGGCAACCATGGTCTGGTGTGGATCCTGCACCGATACCTGTTCTGACCACGTGTGCAAGGTTGCCAAAATATGTGCAATTTGCACCCTTCTTGCCTCAGTGGTGCCCGTGGGGGCTGCGTTGCCCTGCCTCCCCCACCAGGAAAGGATTGGGAATGTTTGTAGGCGCCTCAGCTTCTCTAACCTCTCCTTAGTTTAAAGTGATGCAGCTGAGGAAAACGTTGTATTTCCATTTGAATGCTGTTCTTAGAATGTTCCTTTTGTATCTCCTTTTCCTCCAATTCGACCACCTTCTGTCAGCATTGTCCCTTTCTCGGCTACACATGGAACGTGACCTGTGCTGTGCACTGCACACTCAGCAGCAGCTGGAGCTCCATTATAATCTTCTTCAGGCGCCTTTTGCTTCTGCACTAAACCCTCTCATGTCTGCTTCAAAAGGGGCTTCCCACTGTCCTTTCCCAGTGAGTCACTTTTCCACTGCACTGGTTTGTTCCTCAAGGCTCAACAGTGCCTGCCTTTCCCATCTTGGAATAACTGCTTTGCACTTTTATAGCTAAGGAGCATCTCTGGGATGCTTTTGACCAAGGTTAGCACTAAAGGTGATCAATCCCTGCTCTCCTTCCAGGCCAGTTGCAGAACTTCAGTCCCATAAAATATGGGCTTGTGTAGGTTAAATACCCATTCCTGAAGACTCAACTGTGGCAACTCTAGGTTGTTTGGAGGAGGGAAATTACTCCATGGAATTCTTTGCCCCTCCTTCTGGCAAACACACATTTTGGCTCTGGGTGGTTCAGCAATGTCCTTGTCCCCCCTTTCCCTTCCTTACACTGCTGGGTTCTGGGAATGGAGCAGCTCAGCCATCAGACAACTGGATGGTGACAAGAACAATGGTCTAAGCTGCCTAAACCAACATCCTCTGATCCTGTGCCTCTGTCCCCCCCTCTCCACTCTGAGCAGAATGCTCTGCATTGTGCCCTGGCTCCCTGTTGTTCAGGGGATGTTTTCCCACCAGCAGCTGATAAAAGATCCTCTTCCTCCCCCTTTTCCTTCCCATGCAGAAAGATCTCTTTCCCTGAAGGCAGCGGTGGTTTCCATGTCCATCAGCTGGCTGAGGCTGGGTTCTGGGACAGTGAACCAAGCAGTGCCCACTGCTGCCCTGCCCTGCCCTGCAGGGAAGGCTTGGCTTGCTGCAAAACCAAGGCTTGTGTCTGCATCAAGGGCTTGTGCTGGCCAGACCCAGCTGTTGGTGCTGCCTCCAGAGAGCGGTGGGAGTGCCCATTCCCCAGAGACAGCCTCTCCCCGTGGAATCCCACACAGGCCAGAGAGCAGAGCGTGGCTGACAAGAGCTCGGCTCAGCCGAGGCTTCCAGTGAAACGTGATGCGAGCACGACAAGACCTTCCTCTTATTTTTGGTGACTGCAGCTCTCGATGGAGTCCATCATCCTGGCAGTCACTGGGAGTATCCACTGCCTTGATGAGATTCCCATTCCAGGAGCAGGGCTCTCTCCTGGGCATGCCTCAGCCAGCTTTAGACTGACTGGCCTTAGAAACTTTCCTTCCAGAAAAGCAGGGACAGGGCTAATCACACATGTGGGACACACTTACTAATGCATCTGTGATTGCTGAATGATGGTTGTTTTCAAATGTGTTCATAAGACAAAGACCAGATTTCATGTTCTGTCAGCTAACTTAGCCAAAAATCTTCCAGTCTCTCCCAGAGCTCACCAGGAATTGTCTTGGTTCTGTCCCCACTCCCTGTTTCTGTCATCCTCAAAACACAGCAGAAATAATGTATGTGCAAGAACTCAATGGCTCTTTCTGGCAAATTTGTCTGGGCATCCAGCTCTTTGTTTTCCTTTTTCCCTTCTTTTTTCCTTCATGGTCTGTTACCATGCTCCACAAATGAGATCTAATCCTGCTGCCATGACTACAGAGCTTTTCAGGGGCTCTTAAAAGCAAGCAGCCAGGTTGCTGACATGCTCTTTGCAGGAAGACACAGAGCTGCTTCAGACCAGCTTCAAAAATCTGACATCACCTGTTGCTCTTCCCCTGATTTTGGTGACTTTGGGAACTCGTGGTCCTGCAAAGCTTTAATGGCAGTGTCCTGTTTCTTTTCTGTGCTGAGGACACAGGTGCTGCAAAGCAGCTGCAGGGAATGCAGCAATTTCATCTTCCATCCTGCCCTCCCTCATCTTCCAGCGTGAAGGCCACAGAAAGGCCAGGCAGCTCAGAGGGACTGAGGGAACAGCCTGTTGCTGTTTGGAAGCACAGGCAGAGAGAACAGCTCTCAACAGCTTTGCAAATCTCTGTGCCTAATTAGTAGGTGCTACTGTTATCCCAAGCAATTTCCAGTGTGGGAAGTTTTGAAACTGATGCAATCTTCTCAATACTCTACTGGCTCTAAAATACTGCTTAAGACTGGATGCAATCCTGAATCATGCAGAATTAACACAGGGTAAGCATTCTTTGGGTGGTTGAAAGAAATATTCTCAAGAAGATGCCAACACAGACACAAATCTAAAGGAAGATTAGACCGAGTCTCCATTTATCTGCAGGAAGTCCTTGCACACAGAGAAGTTCTGGAACAACTGCTCTGTCTAAATTCACCGACTAAAGATAGCTGGTGTGTCTGTCCAGAACCTTACAGAAGGCTGAAAACTGAGTGTAGGTACTGCAGAAACCAAATGTTTAAAGAAAAAGTCTCAACAAACTCAGTAAATGAATGAAAATATTGAAGTACAACTTATGAAGAGCACAGACTAATAGACAAAGTTGGACTAAAGAAAGTGTCTGCTGGATGTAATAAACGTAACAGAGCTACAGCTTCTAATCTATGACAGTGGGACACAGTCAATACATGGCCAACACCAGCAAAAGTCATTTGAGCTCTATTTTTGTATGGTGACCAAAAGAAATAGGCTTTGTCTTTTTTCCCAGCTCCCTTCACTGGGGTGTGCAGCTGATCCAAGTGGCTGCCCCCCAACACTACTCCAATCCTGATGTGGAGAGCAGCTGTCCCAGGCCTCATGTGCTCCAGAGTCCAGTCCAAATGCTCATCCCACTACTCCAGTCCCTCTGCTGGCAGTGGCAGCACGTGCCCCCACCAGAGCCCAGCTGGAGGCAGCCATGTGTGCCCAGGGCAGTGCCAGGCCCGTGCTCACCCCTCCTGGAGCTGCTCGTTCCCAGACTCCTCGGCCACCAGGATCTCGTACTCCTCGGCCGCGTACCTGTCCCAGTCCGAGGGCTCGGGGCCGTCGCTGTCCACGTCCTAAAGAGATCACACAGTCAGCCTCCAGGGCAGGAAGGCATGGATGGAAACAGGCAAAAACGGCCTTAACTGAGAAAGTCACAACCATCTTGGAGTGTTCTAACATCTGCACATAAAGGACTGTAAAAAAGTACCTCTCATGGTCTGTAAAGCTCAGCATGTGACCTGAGCTGCCAACAAGCTGCATCTGTTCCACTTCAGAAATGCAACAACCACACACTTGCTGTGCCTTAGCTCGGTCTGTGCACTCCACACAGGACTGAAGAACTTGGTGATTTCAATTCTGTCCATCAAAGGTGAACTGTAACTGATCTTTTGAGGGACTCTTTACAGTTTGCTAAGTTAGGGCAAGTTTTAGAGCAGATTACAGGATAACACCTCTATAAACACCTGGCCCTCTGCCATTTACTACAGGATGGGGATAATCAGTTATCCCCCTGGTCCCACTTGGCTTTTATGATGATCCAGTTTAAACAAACACACAAACAAACAGGGCGGTTCTGTCTAGGGAGGTATTTAAGCCTTGAATCATGGAACCACGAAGTTTCCATTGGAGATTATGTGGGAACAGCTGTGAGGGAACCAGAGCTGGTTTTGGCATCCCCTCCACTTTTCTGCACTTTGAGCAGATAAGAGGCTTCTGGGAGACAGTCAATAAGCTGTACTTGTGAAAAAAGTGTTCTATTCAGTTGGATTCTCCCTACATCCAGGAGCACTCTAAAGATGAGTGTGAGATTTCTTTATTTAGAAATAAAGGTGATTTATACCTTTTGCACTGCAAAGGGATCCCTCTGTTCATTGTCCAGATATTTCTCTAAATTGAAGAAGGTGTTGAAGAACACATGAGCCATCCTGCACTTCTTCAGGTCTCGCAAGGTTACTCTTCCTACAGAAAAAACTCACATGGTTGTGCTACTGAGTTCTTACAAAAGTTTAACTGTAACACCAGTAGGCTTCAATATCACAAAATTCCTTCCCAAGTCAGTCAAGGATTTTAACATTTTTCAATAAATGGATGTGTTTATTAAGCTTAAAGCTCACGTACCTATGGAGGCCTTTGGCATTTATGTGAAATATGAAGGAGTGTGGATGGGGAGGGTTCAGTTTTACAGTGTAGACTGTCAGCACATCCCACAGCTGGAGTACACAAGAGCTGCTGCTTCAGTCCCAGGCAGTTAATTCACAAGCTCTCTCGTTTTAGGGTTTCAGACCTCCTGATGCACAACATCATGGCCCAATGTGCTGTAATTTCCACCCTGGGACTGACACAGGGCTCTGCCTGCAGATGGGTTTCACAGTGGCTTTACCTTCTCAATCCCCCACAAATGAAAGGGGATGAAAGCTCTGCCTAAACAGGACTTACCTTCCCTCTCCGGCTTAACGAGGTCCAGCATCTGGCACAGCAGGTCCTGGAAGGGCAGTGGCTCTATGCCCATCACCTCCATGCGCTCACACTGCTCCTCGTAGAAGTATTCCAGCTCGTACATGGACAGCACCCCGTCCCCGTCCAGGTCCATGCAGCGGAACCAGTACTCGATGCTGGGAACAGAGCGGGGAACTGCAGCACTGCCCTGGGACACCCACGCAGCAGAGACTGCAGCAGGGCACATTCCCCCCACCCACCCCCCAGGGCTCTTCTGCCACAGCCTGGCATAAACCCAGGGATGACAAGGCCTGTTGGGAAGGGTCAGGGCACAGGCCATCATGCCAAGCATCTCCCATTAGTCTCCCAGGTGGCTGTGAGCAGCACAGCCATGCTTGTGACCTGTCTCACCTGTACCCAGTGTCCACTGTGCTGCAGCCCAAGGGGCTCAGGTAGGGCAGGGAGTCCCTGTCTGACCCAGCAGCAAGAGTTGGCCAAATAGAGCCAGCTCTGAGCCCAGGACACTGCAGAGACCCTGGTGAGGAACAAGGCAGCTGTGTCATGCACTCGTTTGCTCCTTTATACACAAGGCAGAGCTCTCAGGCAGCTGCACTCTGCATCCCTTCTCCTCTCTGGAGTTCTGCAGGCACCAAGCCTGCAGTTCTGGATTCTTTTTCTCTTGTTATGTGTAAGATTCCTTGTGCTAACACTCACATGCACGTCTGGATCACCCCTGCACAGCAGTCTCCCCCAGCTGTACAAACCAGGCAACAGGCAGGTTTTACAAAGTGCCACAGTGAAGTTTCCCCACAAACCCTCCTTACATATCCACTCCACCTATGAAGGGATGTGCCCCACTGCTGCCAGCACCTCAGGACTGTGTGCTTGGAGCCAGTGTCTCATGGCATGAGGTGATCAAAAGCTCTGGTGACTACCAAGACATTTAAAATTACAAGAAAACTCTACTTCTACACAATTTTTCCTCAAGGAAGGCAAATGATTTGACCAACCATCAACAGCAAGATGTTTTCTTCCTAACAATCTCCAGACCCCAAGCTGCTGTCTCTTGTAGAAAGTGGTAGGTCACACAAGTTTCCATATCTTATTTGCTCATCTCAATGATTTTACGAAGACAAAGAAATCAGTCTCACCTTGTAGCACTCCTTTTGTCTTCCTCTGAAATCAGGAGCCACACAAAATCCGCGTAACTCATGCGCCCTTCCTTTTGTACTTCAGTGCCTCTAGAAGACACACCAGGAAAAAAAAGAAAATCACCAGGCCCCTAAAAACTCAGGAGGTCATCAAAGATGTTTTTCAAATCATTGGTTGAGAGAAAATGGGGCCCTGTCACCCATTTAGCCTTTACTCCCTGCACCCTGCAGCACCAGGCACAGCATTTGCTGCCTTTTTATCACTGCACAGCTGAAGCTCATCTGCCACATCCCCTCCCACAGCAAGTCCCTTTTCAGAGACTCCAAAGCGGTGCTCTCCAGCTATCCCTGTGCCATGTCTTCCAGCAATGCCCAGTTATCCCATCCCATGGGATTTTTATTGTGTTTTCTTAAGATACCCAGAAGTCTCACTCCATGTTCAGGCAGTTCCAGCTGGAGCACCCTGTCTGAAACCATTCTGATCAGGGGCCTTTCTGGGAGTAACTTGTATTTCTCAGCCTCACAGACATTCCCTTTCCTTCTTCCCCCGAGCAGTGTGCTGTTCCTCACCTCACCACAGCGCCGCTGAAGATCCGCTCAATGATCCTGTTTGACAAAGCTGGAAACAAGGAAAACACGGAGAAAATGAAGCTACAGCTCACAGGAATAACTACAATCACTCGTTTATGCTGAATCCACACAAAGCCCTTTCTCATTGTTAAAAGAAGGCTCTAATTACACTGCCTGCTTAACCACCCTCTGTTTAGCAGCATTTTCTAAAACTCCAAGATGATTCTCCCAGTGTGTCTGCCTTTGTATCCTTCCAAACACCACATTGTCCCACAAAGATGGCAACTGCTATCTGGATCCTTGGAAATGGGCATGTTACTCCTACTTTGCTGCAGTAGGATTTGTCACATAGTAGAAGGAGACTATCCCAGTGTGTACTGCAAAAGAAGTTCAGTTATCAAGCAAAAATGTCACATCAAATCCCTACAAAACACTTTTGAGGAAAGGACGGGCTGTAGCAACCACGCTGCAGGGAAGACAATGAAACACCAGCACGAAGGTGAGGCTCTGCCAGCCAGGAGATACGTGGCATAGATTGTTATGGCAGAGCACAGCCAGGCAGCAGGTGCCACTTCTGGGCAGGATTGGCACAGTGACCTCACCCTCCCAGGCGGCCGAGCCCCACCTGGACTCCTTCTACACGTTCTCCGTCGCTCCCGGGGTCCTGGCACAGTTCTGGCACTGCAGCCAGGCAGACCCAGCCTGCCCCACCCCTCAGGTGCCCTGGCACAGCTGACAGGCTGCTGGGCACTGCACCCAGGCCTTCTCCCCTTAATCCCTGGCTCCCCGGCACCTCAGGGCTCTCAAGCCTCCTGTGCAACAAATACTCCATCCCACACTGCAGCTTCCCAGCAGGGACCAATCTCTCATATCACCCATCCCAAGGGAGGCCCTCCTCCATCCTCACCCACCCAGCCCTGTGATCAACACTCCTGAGTCCTGTGACTGCCACACTCACCCAGCACCCCCATGGCCTCCCTATAAACGCCTGCACTTGGAACACATGGGCGTTTTAGCCCTTTGTGGTTTTGTATTCCATTAATTTATCTATGGCCCTTGAACCTTCGAAAACAAATAGCATCTGCTCAACTCATGGAAAGGAAGATCCGTGCTGAACCGAAGAGATGCTCTCCAGAGTCCATTTGCAAGCTGAAATCCCCCCAAGCTTCACTGGACTCTGGAATTCCTCTCATGCATAACTAGATTGCACTTCAACAATCTCTGAAGTTCACATGGGCTCATCCTTCTTGTCCCTACTCCCAAGTTCCTGCAAAGCTATCAGTAAATAATAAACAAGTTCCAGGCCATTCTTTTTGCCTGTCCTCCTGGCAGTGACCCACACATGAACAGAAGCTCCATCTGTAGTACTCATGCAGAAAACAGTGGGTCCTGCACTTCTCTGCGTCTCAGCTTTTACAGCTCCTTCACTAAATCAGCATTTATTTAAGAGATGGGTGGCTCCATTGAAACCCTTTTTGAGGCATCAAATTAACAAAATTAAAGGCACGATTTATTCTTCAACATTATATTTTCAGCAATGCCCTCACCCCACCACGTCTGCAGGCAGCATACCTTGATCACTGTACCTAGCCAGGTCCTTCTGGCTGATGTAAAGGTCATGGTCAGTGTCCAGCTCCCAGAATTTGCAGTATATAACATAAAAGTGCTCGTAGGAGAAGTAATCTGTGATCTGATTTATGTCATCCTCTTCTTCCAAGAGAGCAAGAGTCTGAAAGTGTACAAATACAGTGGGAAGTTAAACCTGGATGAAGAGGCAGCTCAGCACCTGAACTGCTCCAGTTTCCCAGGAAGCTGGGTGAACGCAGCCCTTGGAACTAACCCAAAGTGCAGCCTTTCCCCGATAGATGTGATTGCTGTGTTCCCCAGCAGGCACTTACAGAGCACCTGGCTTGGCCATCCTGCTTAGCACAACATCTCTGCCACTCCTGTCAACAATTTCTGCTCGTTTTCAGCGGTAGTGAAGAGTGAGGCAGAGAAACAGGAACACAAACTGCTGTGGCAGTTGGGATCCATGCTCTGGGAGACATTCCTGACCTGCACCAAAGACTCTCAGAGCCACTTCCAGCAGCAAGTCCACAGTCCCCCACAGAACTGAGATATGTCTTTACACATCACACATCCCTGTCTGCCTCCTGAAGGGCAAAATCAAGTCTTGTTCCAGACTCACACCCAGACTGGGGCAGGAGGGATGGAGCCCAAACCGATCACACTGACTTCCCTGTGCTGTCACTGGCAGGAATCATTCTGGTTGAACTGGGAGGCTCAGACAGATTTCCAACCATAACATCTGTTGACATATCTTATTAGGAAACATTTAGTGCTAACATTCGTGTTTCATTCCCACTTTACACCTTCCTGTCCTTCCCAGCAACAAGAGGGCATTGCATGTTTCCCAGTGCCACCTCTCTACTTTTCTTCTTGGTGCTGAGGCCACTGGACACCAGAAGCCTTCTTGTCTAATAAATCCTGGCTCCAGTGAGCTGCAGGCCTGGCCTCCCCTGCCCTCACAGCCTGAGCTATCCCAGGGAATGGTGTCCCCAGGCAGGCAGGCTCAGTGGCCCTGCTATCCATAACCATAAAAACAGATGCTGTGCTATGTGTTGGCACTGGTATTTCAATATCAACTTCCAGCCATCTCCACATCCAAGGAATCCAACTGAATCCAAACAAAACTCTCACCTCCTGCTAGCCACCAGGTTCAGTGAAGCATCTGGCAGGGATAACAGGATGGCACTGCCAGACCTGCACTATTCTGACTTGCTGACACCCCAGTCCAAACACCTTTGATCCATCACTCACCGGCCTCTCCACACTCCGTCTCTCCCTCTCTTTACAGATGATAATCACTCGGGGAGCTTTTGCCATAACTATTTTTTTCTTTTGTAGCTCACACCCAAAGATGCCATTTACACATGTAAAGTTCAGCAGGGAGCTGAACTTCCCTGCTGCAGGAGATGAATGGCAGAGTAGATACAGAAGGGGGAAAAAGAGAGTGTTTAAAGGGAAAAAATGAGTGAATAAAGATGCAGGATAAGCTGGGAAGATTTATTTGTAACAGAGGTTGGGAAGGAACTGGGATCCCAGGGCTTGGACTGGCATGAGCCAATTCAAAAGAGCACTCATTTTTCCATTAGCTGATGGGGGCAGTAGGGGAGATGATGTCTGAAAGCAGAAAGAATGTGAATTCATACTTGAGGGGTTTGAGGAAGACAGCACACTACACCTGGAAGGGCAAACAGGACACAGGAGGGAAATCTCACTTTCAGCCAAGTCCTTCACCTTTCAGCCTAAATACTTTCTGGCTCTTTAGGCTGGGCTGGGCATGAGCAGCCTGAGACCATTTTAACCTGGTACTCTTTTGGGCGAAATACACAGAGGACAGAGATCCAAATCCTGACATAAGGACACACTGCAGGCACTGCAATAAGAACTAAGCTCCATTCATTATCCTGGGGAGATCAGCTCCTGAGGTGCCTCGTCCTGCAATTGCACAGACATTCCTGACCAGCTGTCAGTGGGCTGAGGGCTGCCTGAGAGGCAGGAAATTGGCTCTCCTACCCCTGGCACTTCTGCAGCTCTTCTTGACTGCTTGTGAGCCTCTTCACATGGGTGCACTGCTGTGTCCTGCTTCCCTTCCTGCTGGCTGGACCAGGAGCCAGGCTGCTCCATGTGGCCTCAGAGCTGGTGCACGCTCACGCCCTGACCTTCCCTCAGTACCCTGGGGCCACTCCTGTCCCTGCTCTTCTCACCTCAGCTCAGACACAGCTCCTCCAGTAGCCCCAGCAGACTCCTGTCCCTGAGCACTTGGCTCATCCCGCTGCAGCCCAGGTGCAGCTCCCTCAGCATCCAGCTACAGGAACAAGGAATGCTGCACTCTGGATCCTGTTCCCACAGAAACCCACGTACTTGCAAGAAGTTGCTTTTCCTCAGCTCTGTTAGAGTGATCTTCCCCGACCAGGATCGATTGACTGTGTAGAATATCCTCTGTATAACCTGCAACACATGAACAGTACTCTTGAAATCAACTCCTGAAACACAGCAGTTTGGAAATTTAAATGCAGTACCTTCGTTTATTCCCTCATCCCAAGGAGACTTCTTTTTGAAAACTGCTTTGTGATCTTCTCTGTAGATACTGCTATCCTCAATTGACTACACAGTCTGAAAGCAACATTTGCTTCTTAAACAGTATTATCCCTTTCCAGTCTGCAAACATTTTCACTGCTCTAAACTCACCTCTTTGGGCATGCAGATGTATTATTTATGTCAGGGAACATGTTCAAAAGTGCTGATGAATAACTTTGAGTTTTTCAGGTTTAAGGGGCCATAGTTTGCATGGATCCCCAATGAAATGGGGTTCTAGAAAAAAAAAAAAGGAGGGACTTCTGATTCTTCTGGTTCCTGCAGAGGAAGCAGGGCATGCAAATGAAAGACACAATTAATGTCTGACCCATTGTAACTGTAACAATATCTCATGTTCCCAGTGCCTCTGCTGAAAGTAAGCAGGAGAGGTTCTGTTTGCAATTATTTTGGGCAGGTGTTTACCTCATTTGCCTCCTTTCCAGATCTGCCTCTGATGAAATTGAGCAAAAATCATGGGGGAGAGGCACAGACCCCACAGAAGCCAAAAGCAAACAGCTCCCAGTGTGAGACTGAGCTCACTCCCAAGCTCCTCAAAAAGCAAACAGCCCTTCACAATCTGCTCCTTGTCAGCTGTCAAGTGTCATCACAGAGTGGGGAAAACACAAATGTGTGACCAAGCACATGCAAGAATAAACCTAACAGGGCAAACAACAACAAATAAATATCACCAGCACGAGAAAGGAGGAATAGAATTAATCTGACTATCAGCACTGCAATCTTGTTGACCAAACCTACTACAAACCTTTGATGTCTCTGACACGTTGGCACATTATCCCAGAATTTTGGTAACCTTTAGTGCACGCTGTTCCAACACAAAAATTAACTTTACACAACAAGGTGGACATTACAGGGATTAATCCAGCTAGCAGATTAAATGGGATGGATTCCTCTGTTAGCCAGAACTAGTTTCAAGTGGGCAACCACTACTGAAGGGCCATCTTTGCACTCAGTCACACAAGTGCTGGTTCTTAGTCCAGAACAGATCCAGAACCAAGTATGAGCTTGCTCCCAACAGTCTGCTTTGGGATACACAGTGAGAGTAATTGCTGATGGCACACACAACTCTGAGAGCAACAAGAATGATGAGAGGATTCAAATGTACCCTGAAGAGAGAGAATTAATAGATTCAACTTAGCTGAACATCACAACTGTTGGTAACACTGCAGGCCCTTCATCACTCCAGGCCTAAGAGGTGGATGTCCTTCTGAAGTTGGGTGTCATTTTAATAAAAACAAACAAAAAACCAGTTCTATCCTAACTGTAGTAATCACTGAGCAATGCTCTGTGGCCTGTGTAGCACAAGAGGTCAGACTAGGTAATTACAATGATCCTTTCTGGTCTTAAGCACAATGTTTGTTTCTTCTTTCATGCCTCTGGCAGCCACTGCCATTCTGGACTCTGTTTCTGGACTTTGTTTGGCTTTTGCTTCCAGATTGCACAAGAGCTCAGAGACTGGAGTGGGTCTCACCTCACACAACACCCAATATCACACCTGACAACTTTGCAGCAACTCTTAAAAATCCAGGGTGTTCACACCATTCCAAGGACTCAAAAATAGCAATGCCTAGAATCAGAAACAGGACCCCATACCAGTAATTCTTCTTTTCCTCTGCCAGCAGGGTAATAAAAGACAACAAACTATTCCCATTTGTGATACAAACTGTTTGTCTACCAGACTACATTGATAAAGATGTTCCATCTGCTCCCTCCTCACCTATCTGTAAAAATAAGCCATTCAGAGGTAAAATGTGACCTCTTTTCATGTCTCTTACCATATCCAGTCACTCAGTGCAGGCTTTATTATTCAAATAATGGTTCCGTTTCAGTGGAGAGTACATAGTATATACCTCACTATAAAATCTCAGTGTTTCTCTTTCTTTTCCAGGTTTTAAACACCAAGCTGTCAAAAAAACCATTTGGGAAACATCCTAGTACATCATCACCCAGCCTGAGATGACATGCAGCATGCAAGTCACACTTGTCACTTAGGCCATAACTGGCTTCATTTTTCTGAGTTCAGCACATAACCATAGACCCACAGAACATCCTGAGTTGGAAGAGGGCACAAGGATCATGGAGTCAAATTCTTAATTAGCCTTTGGAAGGAGGAGCCTCTTTCTACTTGCCCATTATCCTCATGTAATTGACCTCCAGGCCCAAACCATTCATGGATGAGTTCCAGACTTTTCCCCAGTCTTCCCACAGAAGAACAAAAGCAATATCATTTCTGGACAAAACAGGAACCTTTATTAACCCCCATGGCCATTGTTCCATTACACATTTGCATTGGTGCCACTGTATAAGCTGAAGCACTTTTCCACAAGCTTTAATCTTTAAACTGTTTCTAGCTCACAGCTTTCCAAGAGCAGCTTGCACTGCTAACTCTGAGCCTGGTTTGAACATTGTAGAAGTCACACTAAAGCTTTACAACAAATGCAGCAGGATATTCTGTAATGTTCTGCATCATCTTCACCAGCTTCAGGAGTTGTCTCTGTTGAAACAAACACACCTGGTTTAGTAATACAGTGGCCAATAAAACAGATATGATTCAGACAAAATTCCAGCCTGTTGTGTCCAAAGGCCCCTTCTTTAAAAGGTGCTGAGATGGCAATAAGAACTGAAAGGTGCATACACCTCTTACCCATCCTAGACTGTGAGGTCTCTCTCCAGGAGATTTCAGCCAAGTGATGCTGTACCCAGCAATGAACACAAAGCCACGTGTCCTTATGGCCCTTGTCTGTAACACAAACATGAACTGTAATTCTTGTGTGGCAGCAAATACAGCATTCTGTCTCTGTAAGGAAGTATATAAGGCACTCTACCTTGAAGCAATGAAAATGATCCAAGTAATCTCAAAATCCAAGGACAAAGCTGTTTCCTTCATGACCTCCTGGTGGAAATACTGGATTTTGTAACCTTAAAGAGGGACGTGCCAAACTGTCTGTGAAAGGAGAGGTGAGCCATAGGAACTCCTGCTATCAGAGAGCAGAGCCACTGCTGCAGAGGACCAAGTGCTGCCCCTCCAGATGGGCACAGCCTGCCCAGCAGCCTCCTGCCTCCCCAGGCGCTGACCCTGCTCCAGCCCAGGGGGATTCTGCAGCCAGCACACACCCCCAGAGCAGTGCTGAAGGACAGCTCACCTCTGTCAGGTGTGCTGCTCCACAGCCCTCTCCTCGGCTGCAGGCACCACCACTCCCTGCTGCCTTTAGAGCAAGCCTCGGAATCCACCTCTGTCCCAGCACCGCCAGTAAGGGTGCCCGAAGGCTCTGAGTGCAGCAGGAAAGCAAAGCAGACACAGCAGCACGACCAAGAAGCACTGAGGAGCTCCGTGTGCTTATGAGAGTCTGGTTCTGTGACTGCTTTGGTGACACAGCACCGAGCCCAGGCAGCAGGGAAGTGGTGGAAAAGGAGAGGAAGGAAAGGTGCTGCCCTTTAGTAGCAGCCTGCACTTCAGTTATCTGGAAGTGGAAGCTCAGCTTCACACAGCCAGTCCCAGCCACACCGTGCAGTGCCCCTGGTGAGCCCAGAAAGGGCAGCAAGGGTGATCACGTGAGGGATTACTCTACAAAGACATTTGTTTCTTGCCTGAAAAATACAGGAACAGTGTGTGACTTAGGAGAAACCCACAAAGGCAGATGCTGAGAACTGTCAGCAGCCAGGGCAACCACACATGGCATTGACCCATGGATACTGCAGTCAGAAACCAACCCTAGCGTGACATTAAACCTTTCAGTCTCACCCCTTCATGCACTTGAAACACCAAACAGCAGGGTGCACGTGCCACAGGCACTTTCCACACTCACCCATTCACATGCCTCCATAATTCCCTGGCCATTCCTATACCTGTTCTGGCTTAATGTTTTTGTTGTCTTGCTCCACAGGGACTAAACATGCTGATTATACACTGCTGTTCACTGTCATGTTCAAGTGCATCTAAAAGATTTAGAATGGATTCTCATTATACATTTTCATTAGTGTGATAGTTCGGGGTTTGGCCTGAAGAAGTGTCTTTGTGCCATCTGCTCCTTTCAGGAAAGGAACAAGCCTGTGTGTGCCAGCAGCCTCCCAGCTGCCGTGTGTGGTGCAGCCCCAGGCAGGCCCTGGCAAGCAAACAGGACAAACTTTGGGCCCTGAACCCTGCTGGGATACAGCTCCCACCAGGTCTGTCATTATTTGAATTTGTTACTGCTGCAGAGATTAAAGTTCCCAACTTTTATACCTTTCCATCCAGATTCACACCCAACATGACTCAAGCTCAAGGCTTAAAAAAAGTACAAACATACTCAGGTAAAGTACCAGCCTAAGTGCTGACTGCAGAGCTGGAACAAAGCTGTGAACAAATCCCAGCCACAAACCCAGACAGAAACGCTTGGGGACAGAGCCTGGACAGGCATCCTGGCAAGAGGATGGTTGGACAGCAGATCCCTGGGGGCAAGGGGCGCTTTGTGCCGAGGAACAGTCACGGAATCTCCAAGCCTCAGTGAGAGAAACCCTCAAACAGGCAGCCTTCCATGTCTCAGCAGCCCAGCACAATTCAAGGTGACTTAGCAGCTCTCAAAGACCAAAGAACATCTTTTCCATTCACCAGGCCAAAAAAGATGTTTTTATAGATTTGCTTAAGACCAGAAACAATCATTACTAACCTTTTGAATAACCCCTTGCACACACAAGCAGATTATTTTTCCTTTGGAAGCAGTTGTTAAAGTACCTCATGGCCAGTAATATTAAAAACACCTATATTTTTAAGTAACTAAGGATTTGCTGGTGGGAACAGTGACAGATCCCAAAGGGAGGCAGTGGCATCACAGGGGATCGAACAGGCAGCCTACCGTTGTAATATACCGGGAATGGAACTCCGGAGCATCCTTCAGGAACGTGAGGCCAGGATGCGTTTCCACCACATCCTGCAAGGTAAGAGGAAATGAAATGAAATGAAATAGATTTTCTTCTCCTTTTAATGCTTAGAAGTTACTGGGTTTATAAACCCTTACTTTTGCTTACTCTTGAAATTATTTGCAGCATTAACAATAAAACTGAAATCTTTTAATCTATCAAGTGAACCTTCTGTTATTGTAATAGAATGCATTTGCTGGGCAATACGCACCTGGTGGGCCAGTTTGATTTACTTAAGGACAGAAAAACAAAGGAAGAGAGTTAGTGAGTAGATGAAAACTCATTTTCATTGACGAGACAAAAATTAATTAGTTGACCATGCAACTATCTCCTCTCCAAGATTTTTGTTTTTCTCCATTCATTGAAGATATTAACATTTGTTAGAACTAGGTGTCAGAAATAAACATTCTTTGAGAAGGTCTCCTTCTATGTCCAAAGAAAGCTCTGCAAGCCTCAGAATGCTCACAGATACAATTAGTACTTTTCCAAAATTCACTACGACTACCTGTGGAGATGCCTCTTTCTCAAGACCAGCTTTTTGTAAGTCAAACACTGGCTCACAATGCCTAATCGACATGATCAAATCCATGGAGAAACTGCTCAGATCCTGAATGAATCAGCTCAGATCCTGTATGAATCAATGCCTGTGTAATTTCTCCATGACTGACTCCTCTACCCTTTAAAGGTGTTTCAAGTTCTGCTGTGCCTGTGCCATGCCGTGGTGCCCTCAGGGGTGTGATATGCCCAAATTTTGGGCAGTGTAACAGGATGTCTCAGAAGGTGGCATAAATCAGGGCAGTTCTGCTGATCTCTGGCTGACTGACAGACAGGACTGTGCATGCCTTGGATTGCACCAGGAGCTACAGAGCAGAGCTGCAATCCATCAGGAAAAGGCAGCGTGCCCAGTGGAGAAGAGAGGAAGAGCAACATGGGAACATTTACCCATCACAGCCCCAATTCTGTTTGAGAGACACAAATAGCCAGCGCAGACACAAAATCTTTCCCCAAAGCAGCATCTCCACAGAGGTTTTGCCCAGAGGGCAACACAGTGTGAGAAATCTAGGGATGTGTGGAAAAGACCAGAAAAAGTACAGCAGCTGATCAGAGGAGCAGATGGACCTGATTTACAGACACTATAGAGAAGCCCTAAAGGTATCCAGAGGCTGCCTAAATGGCCACAAATAATTAAAGCAATGATACTTTGTTAAAAATTAATGAAAGGGAAAGACATGAAATGAGGATGTGCAGATTTAGCCTGAATATTAGGAAAAAAAAATCAGCAGTGGGATTTGTGCACTAGCAGTTTAGAGGCATATACAGAACAATTGGAACTGCAGAAATGCCAAGATTTCCAAGTGATACTGTATCTGATAGTCTGGCTAGACAAATTCAATTATAACTGTCTTGCCAAGCAACTTTTACAACTTTTCCAATAAGCTTTTATGTTGTGCTTGACTATCAACAGCAACAAGCATTTTTCCCAATACCCACATAGAGAAATGGGGCAAATTCCAGCCTGGTTACCAGGCACTGACAAATATGACTCCTGACAAGAGACCAGTCCTCAGTGCCTTTAGCAGGATTTGCAGTTGGTTTGGCACTTAAGCACTTAAAAAGCTTATTTCTATTTCACTCCAAATTTCACACCACCCAGGTGCTGTTCAAACCAAAGGTCTGCTCATCCTCAGTAAACACTTAATGCCATGGAAATAAAGAAGGTGCCAAGTGAACGCAGCTCTGTGCCCACCTTCCCCGGGGAGCTGTGGCAGTACCTGGAGCAGCGGGATGAAGTCCTCCTGTTGCAGGCAGTCACAGCCAGGCTTTGCCAGAAGGGAAGTGAACCTGGAGGCATCGTCGTGGCAGTTCCGCAGGATTCTGCGAGAGAGGGGAGGAGTTACCCCCAGCCCTTTGCACCTCCCAGCCTGCCAGGAGCCCCGGGAGGCTCACAAAGGGCCTTACAGCACAATGCACCTGCCCTGGGAATCACGCAAAAGCTGACCTCAGACTACCAGCACTTCCTTCAAGGTCTTTCAGCTGCACCAGGGCACCCAGTGGGGATTTCTTCCAGGTTAACACTGCTGTGGTAAAGCAGGTTTCTTACTAAGCAGCTGTGGAATCAGAGCAAGTAACCTGACTCTTGCCAATGCTGCAGGCTCACTGCAAGTGAACAGCACCAGCCCAATGGGCTGCCACGGGATGTGCCCTCCAATGTAACCCTTCACTGCACTGCAATATCTGGGGAGATTGCCAAACTACAGGGACTGAATATTCACCCAGAAAAATCACTTCTCAGCAGGAAAAAGGGCATCCCTTGTTAATTATGGCCCATCTGTAGCTGTGCACTGCAGCCATAGAGAACAGCCTAATGAGGGCATTAGTAGGACTGAGTATTTGGAGAAGTGTGTAAACTCAGTCCCCTTTGGTTAACAGTGTGCATCTGACACACCAGTTCTTGTCTCTGTCTTCTCACACAAAATACTGCACTGCCTGAAGGTATCACAGTTATGTGATTCACTCCAGAGAAATTCATCAAGAGAGGAACTCAGTGCCATTTACCAAACATTGGTAACAGAACACAGCACCTGGATATATCAAACACTACGTTGTTCACATAGGATTAGGGAAACTCAGAAAATTACACTCTTCTTCAATAACTGTGAAAATACAAATGCACTGTAATTATTTACTGTGAGTGATTATTCACCACTTTCCTCTCCTGGAAGTGTATGAACACAGAACTGAACTGGCTGTAGTTCTCCTGCAGAGATCACGCTAGCTTGTTTCCTGCTAATTCTGGCCTCATCACTCTGGGAAAGGCAGACTTTACAAAAAAAAGGGTTCTTTTAAATAAGCAAAAAAAGATTTAGCAATCTTGTTGGCTGCACATTCCTATCATGGTAACTGTCAATTAACAGATATATTCTAAATCAGCTGCAGAAAGAGGTGTTAATGTTTCAGCTTAAAAATATCTGGCACATAAAGATGAATTCTGAAGCCCTGTTTTAGCCACAAACTAAAAGATCTGACAGCCAGAAGTGTTTTATACTGAGCAATTCCTATAGACTTGATAAGCAGTGAGCATGTGGCATTTTGAGAAGTCAGTCATCTACTAAGAAGCTTGAAAATAGGCTTCAGCAACTAAAGATACCTGGTTTAAAGTTACACCTGTGTTCACATAGCTGCAGTTGAACTTTACCAGGAATACTACATTTCTTCTGTCTTTCAGCTTTCCAGAAAAGATTCTGTAACTGTCAGAGGGGAAGAGGAGGGGATAAAAGTATCTTTCTAAAAGAGCAATTAAGTGAGAAAAGTATATAAAGCTTGGCTTGGAAATGGGGTGGTTAAAAAGATACAGAAGAGGGACATGACCACAGTCTGCAAATATCTGAGTGATGTGAAAATCAGAGAAATGAAAATGTGGTATCATACATGAGGGATTAATTAGGAGTAATTGGAGGAACCTAAGGAAGGAAAATATATTGTCTGTGTCAAGACAAACTTAGAGATCACAGTCACCCCTAACATTTTTGTAATTTTGCCACGGTAACTAGAAGCTGTTTTGACAACATCATCACAGGAAATACTTTGGGAATTCAGGGTTAAAGGCTACATCAAGAATCTGAAGAGTAACCATTAAGTAAAAAATTAGAACTCTCTCTGGAGAGGAGATGGAGATGCTGTTCAGGTGTTTCACAAAGTAGACTAAAGCCTGAACTGCCCTGGAGGGAAAAAGATTAATCAAGAGCACAAGTCTGCTCCATGTCAGAGCTGACTCGAAGCACAGTGCATCCATCCACAGCTCTCCATTTCCACGGTGCATGGACGTGACTGTCAAACCCCACAGGTGAATTCCACAGCTTGCCTGGGGAAGGTGGTAACTATTAAAGCTCCCAGAAAATCCAGTTGTGTGATGATGCTTTATTCCACATTCCTCTTTCTGTCCTGTAACACTATCACACGCCCCCTCTCTCAGTTCCCAAATGGCACTTGCTTAGTGCACCAGTGTAGCAGCAATAGGGCTGGGCACAAATATACCCCAAATCCACAGATGTCTACCAGCTATCTCAGAATAGCTGACATTTCTGGGGAACTTGTAAATATGTTTCATACACCAACCAATTCAAAACTTCTTACTATCTATACAATTACTTCCAAGTTTGTGGATGTCACATGGAAACAAGTGTTTGGGAGTTTTGCGGGGAAAAAAACTTAAGCTGATGAAAAGTCTGGTGGAAAAGTAGGGGAAAAAAAAAAAAGACTTGTATGGCAGGCTGATCTCTTTTTCCAGAAAGTTTTGCATTTGCAATACTCACTTTCTCCACATGGACACAAAGGAGTGCACAGAGACACGTCCTGTCCTCTCTCCCCCTGACGCACTGAACAGAGGTGCTTTCCAGTAGAGTGGGCAGCCACAGATCTGTAAGGAAAAACCAGGACAAGGATGAATACAAAAGCAGTCCCAAGAGGAACCTGCTTGTTTACACATCAGATTCACCACTGAGACTTTACATAAGGGAAATAAAGTGGTAATGGCTTTCTGACTCACCTGTGTGCCATTTACTGCATGCCAAGGTTGAGAATTCACACATAACTTTCTACTTTGTCATGTGCCTTTTCAAGTGGCTGAGAAACATATCCTCTCAGGCTAGGAAAAGGATCTGGACTACTCAAGCTCTTAAGCTTTGTCTTTGACTGAACTGTTTAGCACAATTCTGTACCAAGTGGAGTGGAGAGACAGGCACCTCCTTCCAGAAGGACACTCACATCAGTTACCACCCCATCCACCCTAAAAAAGGAGGGCCCGTTCTCTGTATGGGATGACTTCTCACTGTCAAGTCTAATTACAGACAGTTAATGAGTAAATGCCTAAAGGTGAAGTAAATCCCATCCTGCAATTTTCAGTGCAGTGCCTTCCACACAGCACAGCCCATTATTTCCAACACTGCAAGATCTCAGCAGAGGAACACAGAAATGAAAGCACACATGGAAAGAGATTGATTCCAGCCAAAGGACTCCCTGACCAGCACTTTTGAACCAGCCTCTGCAGAGGCTGCTGGCTCTCAATGGCAATCCATGAAAGCTCTGGCATTGAGGAATCTCTAAGGCCCTGGCAAAGCAGGCTTGGAAATGGTGTCAAACATTCAGCTGCTCACACTGTCAAGCACTTTCTCTTTACCACAAAGACCTTTCCAGCCACTGTCCTGACTCCAGACAAGTTATCAGAATATTCACAAAACACTGGCCTTGGAAGGAGCACAGCTGACTCAAGTCAGATCCAGGCAAGAAGGATGTTACAGCAAATGGAAGCAGGAATATTTTGAAGAAGCAGTTGAGGCATCATTTCTGCTACAAAGCCTCTTTCACCTCTTCTATTAAGCAGGACTATCCTGCAAGTCCATTCTCAGCTTCTTGTCCAGGCCTGCAGGTTTCTTTGGGAACCTTAATCAGCCCAAGAACTGCTTTTGGATTTATCCATTTCTATGTCAGGCAACAGTGCTTCTACAGGTGTTTGGCTCCTCTGAGGAAAAGAATGATGTTTATTTTTTGTTGCTTTCTTTGTGCAGCTGGTTTTGAAGCATTTATTTCAGAGCCCCAAATGGCACCACTGTCAATAATCCCATGAAACAGAACCCAGCCTTACAATAAGTAAGTGGCAAGGACCACATCCATGTAGAGACCAGATGGAAAAGCAGAGGTCTCTTCTGCACCACCCTCCTGCTTTTCCCTCTTCAAACATGTTTTGGCCAAGCAAAGAAGATCTCCTATTCATATTTTCAGAGCAGGTTTACAAATAATGTGACTGGATTCCTCTAAAAACAAACAAAACCACCTAGTCTCTCCTTTCAGGAAAATCTTCCTTCTTGGAAAACAAGTGCTGCTCCTGGAGAGAGCATCATTGCTCAGTTTACAGTGCCAGAGCTGCATTCAGGGCAAGCTGAACATCCAGGATGTGTCTGACAAATGCTGGTTTTAGATAAGCAGCACTGCAAACTGCGGCTGAAGGAGAAGGGACCATTTGCAGTGTGCTCCCACACAAGTGCTGTGTGCTGTCCCCCGAAGGCAGAACTCATCACCAGCTGTACCACCTGCTTTGTGGATACTGACCGTGCCCAGCTCAAGGGCGGGGGGCTCACTGGGCATTTCCCCCTTCCACATCCAGGGAGCTGGAGGCTGGAAGCTGCTTCCTCACACAGCACTGCAGTAGCTCACGCTAGCTGAGCAGGACAGCTACAAAAAGCCACAAAAAGGGCAGCTGGCACTACCTGAAGCCACAGAGGCAGACAAGTTTCTGCCTCTGAGTTTCTCAATCTTCTGGGCAGAAATATGAAGGAACAGAAAAACAAAAATGTAATTTGTATTTGCTAAGAAATCTTAAGAGAACTGTTTCATAAACCATAGCAAGAACAAAGACACACATCTGATGCGACAATCAGCAAACTGAGCTCATTTTTGTTTACTATTATCTAAATCTAAACAAAAAACTTCAGATCAAAAGGATAATGGTCCTTTTCTCCCCCTACAACAGCTGTGAGATAGACTGAAACTAATACAAAGTATCTCTCCCAAAATTAAAAAGCTAAAGAACAGAATCACAGCATCATTAAGGTCAGAAAAGACCACCAAGATCATCAGTGGTTACCTTAGCAATTTTCCCCATTTCACAGATGTTTGCTTTCTCATCTTCAAACTCTGTAAAGGCCTCTTCAATCCTGGCAATGATTTCTTCATGGTTAGTGCAGACATTCGGGAGTCCTTTAGGGAAGTAGAAACGTGGAATGTTTATGGGCACAGGGGTACTGCCTGAGGCTTTATTCACAGGCAGAGGAGTGCAAGGGCTAACCACGGGCTGCAGGGGGGCTAGGGATGAAGTTCCTGCCTTCTTCTCTTGTTTACTCTGAACCTGAAAATACAAAGAATAACAAACACATTTTAACAGCATGGTACACAGAGCAGGAAAAAAGAGTTTGTGCTTCCAGTGATTAGGAAAAAAATTAATGCCTACCAACAATTAAATTATGGCACGGGGATAAAAATGCACCTTAAACAGGCAATTAAAATTTCTGCATTATGAACCAGTGCAAATTTAGGATATGTCAAACGTGCTTTCATGCCAATTCTGAGCATTTTATATGTGTAGCTGTGGATTATGATTTCCTATTGAGTCACAGGAGAACAGACACTGCAACTCAGCAATACCACAGGCAAGGACAATGCTATTTCTTCTCATGCTGGTCTTGGTCCTGTCATTCTGCCCCATGAACAGTGAAGTATCTGCTCTTTAGTTTCCCCTTGGAACCAGAGCACCCACCCACACAAATGGCTTGCCTCAAGTATGAGCAAGCTTACATTCAAACAAGGACATTTTCTATCCCTTGGGAATATAATTAGTTTTGCCAAAGCACTACTTCACAGATAAATTAAGAAAAGATTTTCAAGACTTCCTTCTCAGTTTCAGCAAGCCTTTTATTCTGTGCCCAACTTAAACAGTCCCAGACCTGATTTTGTCAAAGGTACTAAGCACTGGTAAATCAATTTTTCCATCAGGAATTAGGAGCAGCCAGCAGTGTCTTTAGGCACTCACAGGATGTCTTTTCCTCACTCCTCTCCTGTCTGTAACAAACAAATGGCTGATCTGGTGATCCCCACTGGATCCCCTCTCCAAAGGATCTCTAGCTCTAGCTCTACATCACAGGCAGCATTTGTATTTAAGTACACAACGAGACCCTAAACCGGGGAATTTTTCAGACATGGGAGGGAACGTTTTTTAAACTTTGACAAGTACCTACAGCATAAGCTGCAAAATCAGCTGCTGGAATGCGGAGGGATGAGGAATTCCCTGCTCCCCCATGGAGACACACTTTCTTGGGAAAAGGCAACAGGCTTTCCCACTACACAATGGTTCCAGTGCAAGAGTTATTCATGTAGCAACATATGTGATAAGGCTCAGAAGGCAACAGTCAAGTAAATACAGCTGTGACTTTCAGTTTGTTTATTCTAACTGTTTCAAAACAAAATGGTTTTAGGATAAAGCAGCCAAGTCTGAGTCCACTAAATACAAAAGAATGTATATGATGAACTGACTTTGCCTCGTTATTTTCTATAAACTTTGAGCTTTCTTCTTAACCCGTACTGAATCTCCCAACAAACCACGGTTTTGCTTTCAATAAGGTAAAGAAGCGAGAATTGTAAAAGTTTCTTTAAGCACTGCTTTTACCTGCAGTTTATAATACTTTATAACCCATTCATCAGAGACTCATTAAAGAAGAGAGAGAAGGATTTTCCTACTCTCCACTCCCCTGCTTCATGGCTCTTTCTTTAAATGGGAGGTGTACTGGTTTGAAAACAAACCTGTGGGAGACACCAAGTCAGAATAACAATTTATTAAGAAAATTTAAAATAAAGGAAAAAGGAAAAAAAAACTGGTTTAAAACTGACAGTGTCAGGATACGACCTGACACCCTGTTAGTCAGGGTGGCAGTAGCAGTCTGACAAAAATGCTGGCTGCAGTCTTCCTAAAATGATGGATGTGGTTCTGTTGAAGCAATGATCCTGCAGAAGGGTCTGGTCTTCCTCGGAAGGCCCAGTGGTGGCTGTGTTGTGGCTCTTGTCCTCTGGGAATCCAGTGGGAAAAGGCTGTCTGTGGTGTTCGAAATTCCAGATTCATATCCATATCCAGGATGGAATGCTTGGTTTCTCCCCCTGTGTGGAGCATCTCACAATGGGATGATAAGGCATTGATGGGCCCATTAACAAAAGATTGTCCAGAGGCAGTTATCTATGAGCCATAGGGAGGGTCCTTGATTGCCCATTAAACAAAGATAGCTCCCAGAGGGAGGAGGCAAGGAAACACTGCCCCACCTGATTTCAGTATCTTTATGAAGATGGTTATAGAATACATGCTTTTGGGCACGTCTTACACTGTAACCTAGGACAGGAGGACCTCTTTCTTCTCCCAAATGCTGTCCCATTTCAGGAGCAGGAACACTGGCACACACATGCCACCAGCCAGAACACACTTTTGTCCTTAACTGCTCTGTACAAAATACATTAACCTGGAGCTTGGGGTTCTTCAAGTTGTCTTCTCCTCTGTCTTGCTGCACAGGAAAAGCTGGAGATCATATTCAGCCTTCACTATTTCTATCAATACCAGTATTCAGAGTCTGAACAGCTCTGAACCTTTGGAGAGCCAGCCTGATCACCAGCGTCTGTTCTCCTTCCTGTCCTCCTTGACTGCTCCTACTCAGACCTGCACATCTTTGTGTCTGCTCCTGAGTGATGCTGGAGCTCAGAGAGGGCCAGCTCTGAGGCTCAGGGAGTTCCTGGGGCTCACGAGGGCTGGAGGACAGTGAGCATCAGCCCTGGTCACTTTGTTCCACAGTAGGACAATGCAGGTGACCAGAGGTGGTGGCAGAGGTTAAGCTGGGGGGAGATGGACACTCATTTTGGGAGCACAGTTCACTGGATTAAATAAAAGACAACTCTTCTCCGGGCTTCCTCTTGCCCTTTCCTCACTGGAGCACCAAAAGCAAAGCCCAGACCAAGTGAATGTGTGGGGAGGGAGCACCCGGCCCCAGCTCAGGGATCACACAAACCACCACTTCTGCTTTTACCATCTGCCCTTGCCCTGCCTGCCCTGCCCAGCCAGGGCCTTCTCCAGCAGGACCCAGCTCTGCTCAGTTTTCCCTTTCTGGATCCCAGCAGAGGGGAAGTCCCTGCCGGTCTCTCACAGCACCATATTCATACAAACAATGCAAAGCTGGAACAGACCTCGAGGTGCCGACTGCAGCCACTTGACTTCTATAATAGGACTTCACATCAGATTGCTTGAAGGCCACTTCTCACAAACAGGTTTATTGCTCCCTAATCTCTTCAGGACACACAGGCATTCCGGGCTGCCAGCACCAGGAGGAACGAAGAGAAATCACTCAAACTTAACAAAAAGTTCCACAAACCAGGATGTTCTTTCAAAGGACACTGACTCTTCACTGTAACAATACATCCCCTTCCCTTACAGTACAAGAGAATGATAAAATTGTATTTTTGTTTTCTTGGAAGGTGAAGAGAAGTCCCCAAGTGGAGCATAACAGCACTGGGCCATTTTCCTCCCTTCTGCATGTTCCACACATCCCGACACGGCACACGGCCTGAGCTGACCATGCCGGAACACAACTTACCCCCTCTGCCCAGCTCTCCACCTCCCAAAAACCTGAGCAACTCCTCTGCCTCCAGGTACTGCCAGAGCCAGCAGTGCTTGGTACCAGCTCACACAAGTCAGGACCATAGAGGAGATATTAATCTCCTGATCCACAACCACCACACAAGCCAGAAGGTCAGACACCTATAGGAGAAATACAGGGAATTCTGCTGGCTTCGAAGGAGGAGCCAGCTCGGACACAGGCTCCCAGCTGACCTTCCCAGCAAGTCTGACTCACTCACTCCTGCTCAGTCCAAGCCAAACTAGGAGCAAGCGCTGCTCAGGGATAGCTGCTTTTCACATTCTGCCTCAGGAACAGAAATACAATTTTTGAACTCTGTCTTCTTCCTTCTCATATAAGAAATGAGCTGTTTATGACACAAAGAGAAAAAAACCAAGCAGCAACTAGTCCTTGAGGATTCTGTTCCCTAGAACAACCTTACAAATTAATACTCTGGGATGGCTATACCCAGATGCAAACCACTATGGGGACAAGAAGAAGTTAATTACAACTTTTTGTGAAAAAAATTTAAGAAAGTGGTATGAGGGGAAATTCTGTGGAAATTCCTTGGAAATAAACAGTTTCTTATTAAGAAAAATTAGCCTTAAATGCTGTTTGCCTAGCAGAACACACTTCTCCAACAGGGATGTGCACTTCAGAGAGGACAACTAAGAAAGGAAATGACAAATACTCTAATAAATCTTTTAGCTTTGTTACCAATAATTAACGGGAAAAGGTGTTTTTTTCTTTTTTCTCAAGAGAAAGGTGAGTTTAAAGCTCATTTTTAAATACCCTTCTGTAGCATTGTGTAATTCACCCTAACTAAAATCTGTCCATCTACTATATCACCTTTTGCCAGCCATACCATTTATTTATGGGCAGACAAAAATAGTGACATCTGTGTTATAAATAAACCAGACAGAACTACAGCCTCATTGTAGCTACACAAACAAAGCACAGATTAAACCTCTGCCATTCCAGCCTGTCTCACAGGGATGTGCCAGTCCCAGCAGAAAACTCCATGGAAGGAAGCAGTATCACATCAAGTGCTCAAATTCTTTCTACTCCTTCCTCCTGGTCCCAGGCTCCAACAGGGTCCTAGATAATATATTTACCAGTTTCTTGCTTTATTTCCAAACGGGATACTGTAATCTTCTTTACTAGGGTACAGTGACTCAGCCTGGGTTCTCGCAGTCCACAGTGCTGACTTCATGTCTCCTTTCATTTTTCATAGCTCCTGCCTTCCTGAAGTCTGATGGTACCTGGACACAAGCCATCCTCAAAGCTCATCAGTTCTCCACAACTGGTTTGCAACTCTCGCCCAAGACTTTCTCTTCCTTTCCCTCCCTGAAGCCCTTTCCCATCAATGAACCTTCCTGCTGCCTCTTTCTTACCCATTTCTAAGGACAGCAAGAATAAAGGCTCATCTGCACACGGCTCCAAACATCACAGACCTATGAGAAAACGCATTTCTGGAGAGAATATTTTCTTCTAGGAAACATAAACTCAGCAGCAGAAAAAAGTCCAATCACAGCAAAACAAAAATGAAAACAAACTCTGCCTAAGCAACTCAGAAACCCAAAAGGATTTAGGTGGGAGTAGACACAGTGCTAATTGTAAGGTTGGATTAAGTTCCTCAAGGCCTCATCCCGTTGAGTTTTGCAAACACAGGCCTCACACGCCTCCACTGACAAGTGTGCCTAGAGATCTTGGCCATGGCCCTCAGCACCAGTTCAGGCTGGGAACCCACTGGCTGAGCAACAGCCCTGCAGAAAAGGGTGTGGAGGGGACGGTGTGCACGGGCTGAGCACGAGCCTACAGCGTGAGCTGATCACAAGGCACATCATGTCCTGGACTGCCTTAGGAGTAAGGCCAGGAAAACACGGGAAGTTGTTATCTCTGTCTGACACCAGCAAGGCTGCATCGGGGTTCCTGGGACCAGTTTTGGGCCTTCACTTCAAAAAAAGGATGGGGAGAGACCAGCCAGAGATGTAAAGGAAGGAAATCAGAAAGCTGGGATCAGGATCAGGCAGCAGGAGACACCGAGGGCTGGCCCTGGCTAGCCAGGGAAAGGGAAGCCAAGGGATGGGCTAAACACAGCCTGCAGCTCTTGGAACTGCAGTTACAGTGTCAGTGGAACCAAACTGCAGCTTAGGAGGGTTAGGCTGGAGGATATTGAGGGTAGTGTAGCCTGTGAGAGGCCATCAAGATGGGCTGGGGGAATCCCTAACCTTAGGGAAATCCAGTGCTGATGTGACCCAGTGTTAGAAATAGTGTTCCTACAAGTGAGATATTGGATTAGAGACCTCCCTTGCTCCCAATGCTGCTGTGGGAGGCTCTGATCCTTCCATAAATAGTCCTGCAAAGGATAAGCACAAGAACTTGAATTTCCAGCTCTTGAGATAGGGGTTTACCAACACCCTTCTCCTCCCCTGTCTTCCTGGCCAACATCTGTGTGTTCCACAAAGCACCCCTCGTTCACCTCTCTGCTCCCTATCACCACCTTATCACCTTGCACCTGCCAGCATTTTTGTTTTCTTACTGAGCCCGGTTAACTCTACTCTCAGCTCATCCCAAGCCCCAGGTACAGCCCCACAAGGCACAACATTTAACTACACCTCACTGCTGCCAGCGGGAGAACTCCCATCCCTGTTCTCCAGTCCCAGAGGTCAATTGTCACTCTGGGAACCGATTTAACCGGCTTGGAAAGGCAGCAAACAGACTTGGCTTTGCTGCTGGATGATATTCTACTGTGTTACGAATTAAACCAGCTCACAGAAAGAGCCTGTGGGGCCCAGGGCAAGAGAAGGGTGACACACAGTGAGGAGGTAGCAAGAAAAGAAGAAAAAGAAGAGGAAGACCATCTTGTTGAATACTGCAAGTGCCCAGTGCAGTATTTCACTTGGCTTGGAGCGGCAGCCCCAGAGCAGCCATTCCCACCGCGTTCAGCAGTGAGTGCTCCTGCTGCACACCAGGCACAGGGCTCGTGGACCAAAGCCTTGTCCATTTTTCCAGCTGCTCTGGCCGGAGGTCTCATCCCTCCCTGCTAACCCTACCCCGGTTATGTCCTTAGTGATCAGACTAACTCTGGAGAGGGAATGGAGCTGTGCTGCGGTTCCTGACACTCTCTCCGAACTGCTCGGCCCCGCCCAAGCCATTACTGCACATTATTACCTCATCCAATTCTCCCCCAGGGAGTGAAAAACACACGTTCCAGAGATTAACCTCTGAGATGTACTTTAACCTGTCACCAGAACGCATGAAAAAATGTGCCACAATTTGCTTTGGAGCAATTTTAATGCTGTTTCTTAGGAAACAGCTGCACTGCTCCTAATTTCAACTTTTTAACTTCCTCCCTGGGTCACCCATTATTTAAATATAGATAAAGCTCAAGATGGGCTGATTTCAGCATATCGTGAACCCTCTAAATCTGGAGTGACTACACGTCCATTTGGTGTCCTAGCACAGATTACTCCAATCTTTTGTCAGTTGTTCCAGAGAGCGAGTACAGCAGCTGGGATTTACCTAAAACAGCCATGGTACAACTTCCGTTTCTTTGGCTACACCTCTGTGATCTTCAGCCACTTTTCCAGACTAAATTATTCTATTATCTCCTTCAGCCACAGCCCAGAGAGTGTAGGAAACAGCACCTTGGGATGGTAAAATCATAAAAGCCAAGCCAGGTAGGCCGGTCTGCACAGATTTGTACAGTTCACAGCAGAATACTGTGGTTCTTCCACACGCAACAACAAACATTCAGAGCAATCTCACAAAAAACCTCACAGAAAATACTTAAGTCTTACACTACTTCTCTCCATTACTAAATCACTGCCCTTGCTGTTAATTTTGCCCCTTGTTTACAAAGACATTTTAACTCTGCAATCTAAGCCTGGAAGGTTTATTTTTAAACCTGCTGGTATCTAGCCGCAAATAACTTTCTGCAAATAGACACGCCTAGAGGGGACACAGATTGATTCTGTGATCCAATAAAAAAATACAAAGAAAAAGATAAAGAAATGCCAAGCATCCAAACCTGGGCCTGCTGGAAGGACTTGAGCCGCCTCTTGAATCGAGATGGAAGAACAAAGTCACAGCCCTTGGCAAGGAAAGCTAGCTCCCCTCCCAGGTCTGGGTCCCTCCGCAGAGAACTCTCCTTGATCATCATCCTGGGCAGCTCCTAAGCAGATGTTGACCTTTCCAGAAGGGGCACGGGCACTCTGTAGGAGACCACGTCAAGACCAGCACGTTGCTTTCTTGGTTTTGATTTTTTACAGGCAAAAAATGGCAAATGGCTTCAACACATTATGTCTTCTCTCTCTTCACAAGGACATCATCTAGCGATTTTATCTCACTCCTGAAGCCAGAGTTCCCTATTTTAACCAATATTCAAAGTGTCTTTCAGTACCACCAGGATCTTCTGCCTTCTTGTAATACTTTAATTGAGAAACATGATCTACAAGTGAATCTATTTCCCTGCTGGCTACATGACAGACAATCTGTCCTTGGCTTGTAATAGGCCAGGGGTGACATGGGAAAGGAAGCACCCACCACCACTACCAAGAGCTCTAAAATTAGATGCTCTGCAGAAGTGGCTAAATATACCATCTTCCCCAATAGTTCCTACTTTGTGTGCTTCAGTGCTCAGACCTGAGGGGCACCCCTGGGTCAGTCAGGCTCAGCTAGAGTTAAACCAGGCTCAGCCAAAGGCCCTGCCTGTGGGATGGCAGTGGTTTGAGGTCCCTGATGCCGAGGTGATGAAGCAGAGGAGCAGCATTAGTTTCCACTCTTGACTGAAGGCTGTAATTTTCAAAAAACATAATTTTTTCCTTCTTGCTGGAAAAAGCAAATCCTCTAGTTCCTTGAATGCCAAGCAAGCACGTAAGGATGATATTGGATAATAAGCTAAGGCATTCCCAAGCACCTCTTAAGAAAACAGTTTCATAAAGACATCAAAATGCATCATTCTTGTTATTCATTTTCCCCGTAACTCTCACAAGGCAAAGGCAAAACAATTCTCAGGGGTCAATAGTCTACTTTTTCTCTGCACAACTTGGAGCAAGAAGACTTCAAACCCTTGCTGTAACTTTGTCTAGGCTTGTCAGAAGTGTGTTCTCCCTTTCTTATCATGAGAATGGTGCTGAACAAAGGCCTAAATCCAATTCTTCCCACACAAAATGAACAGAGTCCCATGGGGTGCTTCCCCTACTTGACTGTAAAACCTGAGCCACTCTTCCAGGACGTTAAGTTCAGTAACACAGACAAACATCCAATTTCTAGCTACTAGGGCTTGCTCTCATCAAGGTATTGCATTTGAAATGCAAAGGTCTCAGTGAGCCTCACAACTGAAAACTTTTATTGGACACGTGCCTCCGATGTCTTTTCCTGGGTTCCTGTAGAAAGCCCCAAGTTAATATGGAGCCCAAATGAGTACACAGCCTAACAGGGTGGCACAAAGAGGATGGGGATGAAAAAATCACCTCTAAAAATAAAAAGGCAGGCAGGAACGTTTAAAGTGGAACTGCTACCAAATGAAGAATACACTGATCCATATGCAACACATTTGGAACAAATTTGTTTTTCCTTACTCTGACAATTCTTTTCTAAACATTAAGGCAATACTTAAAGAGCCCATGAGGCTCCACTGTACTGGGATTGCTGCAGATCTCATGCAGCAGCATGTCAGGAGGTGATTTATTGTAAATCATCTGTGGCAAGTGATGAATTACTTCATGTTCTGCTTACAGTCTGCAGAGGAAATGAAGCCCAAGGAACCTCTCTGACCTCCAGCTGCATCCAGACCAGCTACAGAGACCTTTGACAGACGTATGCATTGAAGAGACACACTAGTCTGGCAGCCACTAGTTCCTCCTTTAAAAAAACCAGCACAGCCACGTACTTTTCATGCACAAATTAATGAGTCACAAAGGATCTCAGAAGTCTGGGGGGTTTTCACTGATAACCTCATAAAACACAAGTAATCCAGAGGCAAAGCTCAGTGTGTCTGTATTCCAATGTTTTGGAATAGCAGGTTTCTAGCATGGTACTTCCTATCCTCAAAACACACAAGGTGGGTATAAAAAGATATAAATATACAGTACTATGAGAAATCAGCAGTAAGGGAATCTTGTTTCAACAAGAAACCCACAACAGAGAAGTCTGGTCTCAACAGCCAGACCAACTGTACAAACCACAAACCCAGAAATCCCTCCTTGATGTAGGTGACCCAGACTGAAGGTGAGAGATGTCACATTGCCTCTGTTAGCCACCTTTCATTCTGAGATACTTCAGATTCAATTAATACTTGTTTTTATTTCAGTAACTGTTACCAACAGAAAAAAAAAAAGCCCATAGTTTTTCACTATTTGTGTTGAGAAGTAATGAATAATTGATGTTTGAAAGGAATGCAGATTGTGTGTATAGTTTAAATGACAGATATTATCAATATCTGATCAAAACAATTTGTAATATATGTAAGATGAAAGTTGATTTTCCAGAAGGAGTTTTACATTATATTTTAGATGCATTTTGAGAATATACAATTATTTCAGAACAAAGTTAAAGTTACTATGACATTATAGAAGCTACTTTTTACAATCACTCCATACAAGATCCTTGGTAAGAATGTCACTACATTTGCAAAACAAAGAAGTACACAAAATTATGAGGGGGCAGAATTACGAAGTTATCAGGTCAACTTTGACTTTCTATGACTCAGAAACAGTTAATTCCACTCAGAGCCTTCTTAGGGCCCCCTGGTTTAAGCACACTACGCAGACATTTGGATACAAAAAAGCAAAGTGTGTGGCCTTGGGATGGTGTTTCAGGGCACAGGGAGTTAAGAACCTTCTGAGACCCCCAGCAACACCCATCCCCCATCAGTCATTCAGGAGAGGCAGGATTAGACAGACACTGCCTAGAGCCCACCCAGAGGAAATGTGGAAACAGGGAACAGCCTCTGGATACTTCACTCAAGGCTTCACCACCTGAGGTATAACATGGTCATAAAGGTGGCCTTACCAACCCTGCAAACCCTCTGCTCCCAGATCCACGGTCCCTGGCAAGAAATGGTTGGATCACCCACCTGATCTCAGCCGGAGCTATTCCACTTACTAAGGTGGCAGAAAACAAAAATGTTAGTTAGGTTTAACTTGCATACAAGCACCACAGTCAGTATAAAGAAGGATTCAGAACCATACAATAGGAAGTAGAGGCATGGAGGAGAGAGAAATGGGAAGCAGAACTGCTCTTTCTGGCTCACTACAACACAAGTAATCTTTTTGAGGAGATACCCAACAATGGAGGAACAAAACCCAAAAGGGTCTCTTTGTATCAATGCCTGGTCCTCACCTCTGCTCCCAAAATTATTCATAAACTTTATTCAACAGCTCTTAAAATACAACACATGAGCAGGACATGCAGCAGAGCCCTGCAGCACTCACATTAGATTCTGAAAACAGAAGTACCACGTTTCTTAGAGACTTTTCTAGGGTTCTTTCACTAGAGCATCACTGCAAGCATTAGCTGAATTTACTTTGTCAATCAGCCATCCTGTACAGGTGGCAGACCAAGGACACAGAGAGGCTACAGTCAAAAACATCCACCGCTGACCGCTCCGAGGACTGTGCATACGACATTTTACTCAAAGGTAGCAGTCTTTACCTTCCACCACACCCCAACACTCAGCATTTCTGCAGGTGAGCTCAGAGCATCCCAACAGCCCCATCTCCACCTTCTTCACTGCTTGCTGGTCCCAGGTTCCCCCAATTCCCTCAAACCTGCTGGTCCATCCAGGATCCTTATTGCCCCCCTCACTAGAGACAAAAATACAGATCAGTACTGGGGGGCTCACTGACCTCTAAAAGGCAACTGCACTGTTCTCACTGAACTGCTTTTTTCAAAACCAACATACTAAAAAATCAGCTTAAGACAGGCACAGAGAACAGGAAATCCCAAACCAAATAGTTGGGAGGTTTAGAGATAAGCAACGGAAAACTGGATCTCAGAATGGGAAATGTTGGACAGTCTAAAAGTATGCAATGCTTCCTGGCCTGCCTGAAAGAAGCGTGATGCCCTTATTATGTGCTCTGCAAAACTGATGGACTTCTTGAGGATTCATTTCCTAGTTTCTAAATATTTGGGTTTTGAAGACGAAGAGGCAATAATACTATTGTTCTCTGAGGAGGATCATAATTGGGTTTATGATAAAAAGAAAGTCTGTTGCTGATATAAGTTAGCACAGATTCAACACAGATAGGCCAGCTGAGCCAGAGAACAGCCTGGTCTGAAGGATTCTCCCTCTCCTTTTTCAGTGCTTAGCATTTGAGGGATATTAAATCTGTCACAACCTTCACAAACAAAATGTGTGCTGTGTTTTCATCAGTCTCAGAGCTCTGGGGTTTGTGCATGTGTGTCCAGCTATCTGATAACAGTTTATGAGCCTTAAGAAAACACAACAAATACTTTGCATAATTGATGCACACGTGCAATACCAAATGAGAATGCACGTGCAGCTTCAGTTACATCCAGAGTGATCCAGGAATACAGATGTATTCCCTAGAAGCTACACCTAGAGAGGGACACATCTGTGCCATAAATGGCAGCAAGCCTCAGGGCAAGTGCAGAGCCAGCAGCCCAGTGTCTTGTGCCCACTACTGAGGGGACCCAGCTGCCTCCACATCCTCTGCCTCCCCAAAACAGCTCTTCTCTCCCAGGGTCTTTGGTTCTGGGCACCTGCACAAGGCAAGGGTTGCGGCTGCACGGAGAGCAGAGCTCTGGAAGGCAGGCTGGGAGCAAACTAACACACAGCTAGGTAGGAACAGGGGAACACAACCTGCCAAGGCACCACACTGAGAAGCCACTTGGCAGCATAAATGCATCCCATTTTCAAGCATTATATAAAATCTGCCACAAAGCCAGTGTCACACCTCAAACACATTTTTGTTTGAAGCTCACAAGTTAGAAAATTTTGTAAATTAATGTACAAGGCAAGAATAGATATTACAAGAG
The DNA here is from genome assembly GCA_013397815.1 of Aleadryas rufinucha. NCBI lineage: Eukaryota > Metazoa > Chordata > Aves > Passeriformes > Aleadryas > Aleadryas rufinucha. Next base: position 22,474 of record VZTH01011890.1, on the reverse strand, counting down.
ATTACTTTAGAGATTTTGGAGCTGTTTAATTCTACACTCTCTGAGGGAAAAGATTCTTTCCCTTGCTGGAAATATCAGAATACCATTTTCTGTAAGCAAAGTTGCCCAGAGCAGCAGCAGAAACTCTTGGAGAGCCTGGTCTAAAAGGATCTCAGCACTGTCATGCAGGGTCAGACACACCCCACATACCCTCTTTCAGAACTGCACCAAATTATGGGGAAAAGTGGTCAGTTTTGAAAACATGCACATTATGCTCCAACTGGAAGAAGCTGTGAAAGTTCACTTACAACCTGGGCACTTTTTCAGTGCCTATGTGGAAGGTGGATTTTGGAAACGGAAGTCCTCTCTACAGTTACTGCCTACTTAGAAGAATGGCAACAAGTTTTCTTGAAATTTGGCAGTTGTTACCAAATGAAAAGCACTGAGTGCTCGACAGACAGCCCTGGCTTCCCTCTAAAGCAGGCTCCCATCAAGACCCTTTTTCCTGGGAAAGCCTACTCCTCATCTGAGATACAAGCAATGCAGACTCCACATGATTCCACGCAATGGGGAGAGGAAAAGCAAAACTAAATCCTCTGAGATTGTCCTTTGTCCCATGTAGGATTGCTCTCTTTAGGAACCAGTGATGAGGACAACAAAGAGATGGGAAAGGGAGAGGTGGAAGAATCAGTTCTCACTGAACTGCTGAGAGGCAGCCCAATACTTGGTCCCAGAAACAAAGTAATTATTTATATTTATTAAAGTAATTATTACTACCCCCTATTATAAGGGACTCATTTAAACCACAAGCAAACAGTCTACAGGAGCACCAGCAGGAAAGGATCAAGCTCAAAGGTGAAACTGCATGTCAGGACCTATTTTATTTTCTCATGGGTTTCAGTTTCCTTTTCTTGTTTGTATTTAAATAAAAGCTACATTTCTGCCAGGTTGAACACATTATTTCACACTGCAGCATTCAAAGCACAATGCATCACTTAACAGATGTAATTGACCACCACCACGCCCCCCACCCCATTTTCCCATGCTTGTTTTACTCACTATCCCATCAAGTTTGGTTCTCGTACCTTTATTACTTCTGGGGCCTGCTGAATTGAAGCTGGAACAGAGTCTCTGGAGGCAGCCCCAACATGGTTTTTTTGCCCTGCAAGGAGGGACTGTGAAGGAGTTGCTAAAGTTTCCTGGAGAATTTGCATCACTTCTCTCTCCTTGGACAAACTTCCCTTGCCTGTCTGGAATTCCACCAGCTCCTGGGCAAAGTCCTCAATGCTTCCCAGGATACGCAGTAAAAGGGCTTTGTCATCCTCTTCCATTTTATGACCATTTGTTTCCATGATTTTTGACAAAGAAGAAGGGGGCTCAGCGGGTTTACTTTTGGGTTCAAGAGCCAGAGGTAGAGCCTGCCTACCCTGCCTGCCAGGCACCTGCAGAGAGGCAGGTTCACCCTCCTTCCGAGAGGGTTCCCTCAGAGTACTCTCCATTTTCTGTGAGAAGCTCTCCAAGTCCAGCAGCAGTTTGTCTATCTCCTCCTTGTCCACCCTACTGCATGTCTGGGCTCCCTTGGGGACAGCAGCTTGGGCACCACGCAACACAGGATCCGACACTGGTTTTAAAGGAGCCATTTTCTCGGGAGCATCTCCCGCCTTGGCCTGCTCTGCTTTAGCATCAGCGGGAAGGTCTGAACCAGCAGCTCGCTGGTAGCTGCTCTCCAGGCTCTGCCAGCCCCCCTTCTGCTCTGCCTTCTTCCCTGTCCCTGCTGTTCTGTCCCCATCAGACTCCTCCTCGATGTACAGCGCCTCAGTGGCAGACGTGCAGTCACAGGGGCTCAGGGCTGGTGACTGAGGTAGAGCATCTTTCACAGCTCTCACGCTGCTCTCTGGAGGGACACTGGGCAGGGAGTTGGAGGTGAAGCTCACAGTACCTGTTTGGATGGACTGGGAGGTGCTTGTCACCTCACCCTGACCTGGCGGAACGAGAGGAACTGCACTAGAGGATGGCAGCTGAATGATATCTTCATACCTGGGTGGCTGCTCATCACCAAATACCAGGGGAATGGAACTTTGCTGCAAGCCATGGAAACAGTTCACCAGCTCTGCCCAGTCACTTGCTTCCCTCTGCCCTGCTGGCTTCAGCTCAAAGGGCAGCTTTTTCAGGTAGGAAGAAAATCTTGTCATCAGATTCATGTATATCATCTCTGAGCTAGCCAGGGGATCACTGCTGTTCCCTCCGCCAACGCCATCTGCAGACTTCTTCTTGATGCAGTGTTTGATTATGTCCGTGCACTTTTTCAGATCCTCTGAGCACTTGAGCAAGATGTCCAGGCACACCTTAATATCCCCACCAGAAGAACCATCCAGCTTATGTTTTTCTAAAATCTGGGTAATGAAGTTTTCTTCGGGAAAGGAATGAGGGGAGAAGGGAACCACAGGATTCAGGGTGACTTCTGGAGCATCATTGCTCTCCTGCCATTTCTCCACAGGTGAGTGACTCTGCAAAAAGCCACATGGAGGGCAGTTCTCATCATTGTTGAAGTGCCCGTAAATCAAGTCAAAATCAAAGGATCGTCTGCTGAAAGATTCTGACCGAACTTTCCTTCCCTTTCTGTAGGCCACATGACTGGAAGAGTTTCTGAGCTTTTCAAAGGAGAATTCCTTTGTTTTACCACTGGCAAGATTTATTGCCTCACCAGTAATGTCTTTTAAACTGCTGGAGGCTTGCACTGAAGAGCCCTTCTTGATTCTTGGATTATTTGGGAGGATTTGGTGATAGTCCTCATTTCCAGCCAAGGCAAGACCATTTTCAGGAACAGGAATTTTATGGTCCAGGTTGGCATTTTGGACACTGAGCTCTGCACAAACACTGTGGTGGGCAACTATGCAGGTGAGTCCCTGTTTGAGCAGCTGGCAGGAGCCTGTGCAGTAGTGCACGGTGTGCTGGGAGTGCTGCTCTATCACCACGCTGCTGTAGCAGTTCACTGAAGTCACCATCAGCCTGTAGGTCGCTGCCATAGCACAGACCACGCTGGGAAGTGAGGCTGCAAAACTCACCATGAACTTCGCAGGGAAAAGCTCACTTTTAACAGCCACACCAGATTGGATGAAAGCATTCAAATGTTAATTGGAAACATCCAAACTGTGTGAGGAGCTACTGCCTTGCAAAGCCCTGGAGAAGTCTGGAGTGGTTTCAGCAGTACAGTTACAACAACTAGTGCAACTTGCATATGGTATAACTTAAGGCACCTTGATGCTCATATTCTGTGCAGAAAGCCTTGCTCAGCAGAGGTGCAGCACGAGCTGCTCCATTTCCAATGGTCCAGGTAGCTTCTCCAGCAGGGGCCATAAAATCCAGTCAGTTCTTAGGCAGAAGTGACAAGTCAACAATTTCTGTTCGACCCCTTTTCTCTCTTTTTGGGTGGGTCAGTACAAGGTAGATAATCCAGTAGCATGTACGGACAAAAAATCCACAGTGTGCTTGGGAGATTCCTCTCTCACACTGGTGACACAGGTCTCTGCAACAGAAATAAAGGTGACAGTCATTATGATTGCCATGTATTATGCACAGCCTTGTCTACTACCGAACATCTGGCACCAGACAGAACAACCAGCACACAGGCCTGCACAGAACAGAGTAGACTGATATTCTTCCTTCACTCAGATCTACCATATAAGAACAGTGCTGAGGAGCTGGCCTATATTTATACACAGGCTGGCTGTGTGCTGTCATTTTAACAGCTCTATTTTAGCCACTCATTAATTTTTTTCAGACTTGCTTTTTTTCTTCCCCAGACCGAGCAAAACATTACCTTTAATTCTAATAGAGCAAAACATTTTGATCCTGTTGTGAATTTCTGCCTTTCCTTTTCCGAGGCTCTAAAGATAAGACAAAGGGCAGTAGAGAAAAACACTTTCAGGATTTCCAAACTCTCTGGATTATAAAAAGCTGCAAAAAGCCTGCAGCAAAGTAGCTGAATGCCTCTAAGAATGCACAGTCATTAGTAAAGGCCACATTAGCTTGCATTAGCCTTTCACCAAGGTCTCTGGGACCATATCAATATATTTTAAGGAGGAATAACTGTTTCTCTTACAACCCATAAATAGCAGCATATTTAATACAATAAGTCCACTGCTGTAGACATTGAGGATAGTAACATTTGTATAAAGGTTAAGCCTATGAAAACTAAGAATTGAGTGTTTTACACTTAGCACAGTCATTTCCAGCTCCATTTCCTATCATCATGGTCAGAATTGCACCAGCAAAAAACCCCAAAGCTGTTTAACTTTGTTATGAAAAAAAGGAAATCTCAGATTTAAGGGTCTTGAATTTTAGACATAGCCTCATCTTTCTTTAATACATGAACAATCAAATGAAAACACCCCAGTGAAATTCTGAGCACCCTCTATTCCTGTACAAACAGAAATCTATTTAACAAAACATTATTATATCACACAGCTAAGTCACTCCACAGCACAGATTTATTTTGGTTTCTTCAAAGGTAAATATCCAGCACGGTGAAAGGCCAGGCCTGCACCTGATGAAAGCACTGCTCTCCACACAGTTCCATCCCACCAACTCAGCTCAAAGCCTGGACAAACACAGCACACACAAGGTAAGTGCCCTAGGAGTTTGGTGCTGTTGTAATCATCAACTGGGGAGAGCACGAGTCTAAACATTCACATTTTACATATTTTAAAGCCTTAATTTAAAACTGAGAAGCAGTGATTCAGGAGTGCTCAATGGAATCTGTGATGTGCCATGTCTGCTCACTGCAGTTACATGGAGTGGCACAGGTAAAGAACCCTTCCCACTTGGTTCTTTGGATTCTATACGGCACAGAAACGATCGCGTTCAAGATGAAGAGCTGACTGCCATGCTGGGCTCTGTAACAGGCTGCCACCTGCCCAGCCCAGCTGTGGGCCAAGCAGCTACTCCTGTCCCGGCCTGCTCCCCTCCACACCCACTGGCACTGCCCCAAAGCCCCTCCGGCACAGGAGGGCCCTCTGAGGGATGAGCAGAGGTATGAGGTGTGCCCCTTCCCGAGGGAACAGCAGTGGTGCCAGCTGTGCCCCTTCCCCAGGGATGAGCAGTGGTACAAGGTGTGCCCCTTGCCCAGGGACAAGCACAGGTAGCGGGGGTGCCCCAGCCACTGCATTGAGTCAAGGTGCCAGTGGAGAAAGGGCATGCACAGAGCCCTTTTCACACCCCGCAGTGCTCACACCATCACTCACACACCCAGGGAACACACTCCACACCCTCCAGTCACTCCTCTCAGGCTTCACTGTCACGTGTGCTAAACCCTCTGCTGAATCAGAGCCCCAGTTTAAAAAGTGCTGTTAGCTCCCCAATGTCTTCATGGGCTCTGTCAGGAAACTCATGCTAGGCCTCCAAAAAGTCCAGTGATCCACAGACTCTCTTCAACACATCAGGGTAAGAGGTCTGCTGCTTTTCCCTTTCTGAGCCTCCATGAACTCCAAAGAAGCCTTCTGGCATTTCCTGAAATGACCGCTATATAATATTTGGAGAAAGGAGAGGTCTTCAGGACAGCAGGTTTGATGAAGAATTAATATTGCTTCTCAAAAAACATAGGACTTCCTGAGGGCTCCTTCCTCCCTCTGTGCCATACACAGCAAGGAGAGACTGGTCTTCCTTTTATCAGCAATAGAACAATTTGGGTTTATACCTAATTTGGGTGATAATTACATCTTGATTAAGTTATTTCTTAATTAGAGTAATAACGTATTACTCACTGTCTCCTTCTCCTCTGTCACTCCAAGGGTAATTTCCTCCCTCCACATCACTGACTAAGCCAGTTCCTCTAATTCTTTAAGCCACCTTCAAACAATGAAGTTTTTGCCTCTGTAAGGTTATTCCACAAATCCTTCAAGGAAAAGGTCTCCTAGATTCCTAGCCTACATGGACTTTTTTTTTTTAGTTCAACCTTGTATTGCCAGCTGCGCCCAGTAACAATTTTAGGTGTTTATGCAATGATTGCTGCACTCTCTAATCCCTTTCCAGTTTGCCTGTATTCCTCTGGTACTATCACAAACCAACACAATGCAAACACAAACTTGCCAAGGCCAACACAGGATTGCTGCCTCCTGCCTCTGCTGTCAGCACTTTTTACTGCTGCATCACAGGAGGAAGTAATCAAACAATCAATGCAAAACCCCAATATCCTCTTTTCTACCACACTAACTAATGTCTTCTCAGTAATTATTTACTAATTGCTTTATTATCACTGTCTGCAGAAACATGCTCAGGTTATTCAAGGGCTGCAGCAGCAGAAATCCATACAGATGCAGAGTAGAAATTTCTCTCCTTTCCCACTGCCTTGCCCAAGGTAGGACATGCTCAGCTTGCAGCTTTATTTGAGTGTGATCCGTTGAACATGATCCAGCATGCAAACCTAGTCAGGACAAAGCCTAAGAGAGGAGTATCCCTGTTTTCAGATCTGGGAACGCGGCCTCAAGCTGAGCTTTGGTTGTGACTCTTGGTGGGTGACTAAAACCCTACTACTTATGAGTAGAATGAAAAGACCAAATGCATCAAGAAACTTCCCTACTTGGCTCTTTCCAGGCTGCCACTTCATTCCAGTTTGACTCCAGAGCAGCCCCCAGTTCAGAAACACTGCAAAAAAAGATTCTGTAATTAGGACTGCTGCCACGAAACCAACCCAGCCCTGGGGATACGGGACTGGCTTCACAACACAAACTGAATGAATAGTGCTTCTTGTGTGACTGCAGAATAATGCTTTATGTCTGTCCTGTATCTGCAAGATGACATGAATGACTTCCCAAAGGAAAAAATTATTGCAGATACTAATTATATAAAAGGTTATTCTATAAGACACACAAGAAATTCTATTCATGCAAAGATTATGCAGAAGTTAAATAATTGAACAATGACAATCTGTTCGGATTGGGACTGTCAGCCAACACTTGCAAACTGAAGTCTACAAAGCTACAGGACAGGGCTCCAATACCTCTGAAAGTCTCTAACTCACCAGAAGTCTTCTTGAACCCTTATCTGCAGCACTAGCAACAGGAGCTAGAAACCATCATAACACAGTATGGAGTAAGCCAGCCTTCCTGCACCAGGACATGGCCTGAGCATCACTGTGGAACTGCTTGTTTCTAGTGGAAGGTGTGGTAGGACCTCCAGTCTGGTACTCTTGCAAAAGAAAACAAAGAACAGGTTTGCCATTTGGACAGTCACCAGTATGGCTTCAGGTGTATCACCACGCCTGTGTAATCAGGCATCAGGTCTTACCCCCTCAGAAGGGCTTGTGGTACCAAAAAGCAGCATTTAACTGTATCTTCTTATTTAGAAATTATTGGTTTTTGTTTAGAATTTACTGAGCAAAGCAGATTTGGGAGCAAGCTATATGGATTATAGAAGATAAAAGCAGGCCAACAACAAAGCAATGTTTTCTTACAAAGAAATTTTTGTAACAAGTTCAGTTCTGCTGAATTAAGTGGAAATTTTACAACCAGACATTTAATAAATTATTTTGGGCTCCCTCACAAAGGAGCTGATTAACAATTCGCCATCACTTGCACAATTTATTACTTTTCAAAAAGGAACAGGAGACTAAAAAGAGAGTAACTTTTCTTCCTATACTGAAGAAGTTCAGAAGGAAAAAAATCTGAGTTGTTCCTTTGTCCTGTATTTCTTATATATTTACAGCTTATAATATTTTGATGTGCTTAACAGCAACAGAACTATTTTGTATGTAGGACTTAGGTGGGAAGTGCAGTTTTTCAGTCCTCAGGACCATCAGAAATGTGATGCACATGTACACATTTCAGGGACAGTAGAAGAAACCACTCACATTGCACATGTACAGTTTGGGGATTACAGGGGTTTATACCACTGACAATGGCACAGCAACCAGAACCTTTAGAATCTTTATTTCTAAGAGGTTTCAGCTCCAAGCTATTTCATGTTTTAGAAACTGCAACAAATTGTGATGGCTACAAATCCCAACTTGCCTCATAACCCCGGTTAGAGGATCTGACCTACTCAAACTGAGCACTTCTATTTGAACCAGAGGACACTTCCTCATATCCTCAAGTGCTTCAATATTTAATTACATTCTACAAAAAGGGTCATCATTTCCCATTTAAGTATGTTCAACATCAGGTTCTACAAACAGCTATCCCACTTTCTCATGCTAAATTAAAAGAGCTTTCAGGAAGACAAATTCCCCCACCAACAAGTACTAACACAGTATAATCAAATCACCTCTTAGCTTTTTCCATGAGTGCCAGAGAGAGTCTGAAAGATGTCTTCAGAGTTATTGCTATAAATCGTTGTCTGAGTTCTGTCTGTAACTTGCTATTGTTCTTACAAAAACATGGCAGAGGTGGGATCATCTCACCTACACAGCCATGAAGTGTTAGGTGCTGCCTGCAGGCAATGCAGATAGGGAGACACCTCAAAAAGAAAGATCACCCCACTGAGTTTAGCAATCTCATTTTGAGATGACAAGTTACATTAGATTAACCCCATCCTTCAGGATTACACAAGAACACAGGAAAAAACATTTCTGTCTCCAACAGTGGTTAAATGCCAATGCTCAAGGAGTAGTATTAGAAAGACATACGATATTTCCTAGGAGTACTCTCCTGGCCTCCAACTGTTCCCAGTTCATGAGAACTGTGAAGCTGGATGTAGTTTGTGTGTACTTACTAACCTTTGGAGGATTTCTCTCCCATGTCCTTGAGCATCCCTGGATTCAACAGAAATTTTTTGCATCCTGAGTGTCTTTTGACAAGACATCCTACCATCCACCCTCCCTTTCAATCCTGTCACTCACCAGGCTCAGTATGCCAAGATCTTGTACTGAGACACTGCACAAACACTACACCTCCATGCACAGTGTCCACAGCATTCCCGAATCTACAAACTCCATGTCATCCCTCTGCCTTCTCTTTCCCTTCTCTTAGCTTACTCAGCTCTCCTAATGCAGAAGCCACTTTGCACCTCTGATCATTTCCACTGCCCCTCTCATAAGCTTTTCTGGTTCAATTACACACTTTAAGACATGGGAACCCAAAGTGGGCACAATATTCAGGAAAGATGAGAACCACAGGCAGAAATTAATTTTTGAGTTGCCTTTCAAAAATCAGTATTATCCCTATACAGTGTTTTCCCCTTCCCAGCCTCACTGCTTTCAGATAATGCATTCTCAAGTGTCTGCTCTCAGAACCACCTGGGTTAACTCACCCTGTCCTTCTTCCTCCTTGTCTTCCAAGAGGAAATAAAGATACTATTGTCCTTTGTAAAATGCTCAGAGATCTACTGAGAGAACACTATTCAAGAGGAAAGTGTTCACTTTTAGAGACCAGTATTTTTATGCAGCCTCAGAAAAAAGGTTCAGGGATGGGCAGCAATAATGATCCAGAGGCCTTGAACAGCTGGTCTGTGAGGAATGATGGAGTAGGACCAGGCACTTCAGGTTGGAAGAGAGGTGACTTCAGAGAAATAAAACAATCTACAAACTCATGAATGGCACAGGAAGGGCAGATAGGGTCTGACTGCTCACCTACTCCTCAGCACAAGAACTAGGTGGTCAGTGCCACCAGAAGCGGGTTAAAACAAGCAGCAAATCTGGGAAATGTCTCATCAAAGGATGCCACAGACCCAGAAATGTTCTGGGGAGTCAAGGGGCCATGTTTTTATATCGCCTCTGTCATAAGTCCCCACCTCTTACATGGGTACCACTTCATACCCTTTAATTCTTGCTATGCTGAGGTGGCAAAACGAACAGGGATATTCCCATGGCTGCAGATTTCTACCACAATCCTTCCTCTTATGCTTCCTACTTCCAAACATGTATTTTCCAGGCTAAGTTCCAGTTTATTTGGTTACTCTTTTTACAAAAGCTCTTTGGTCATGTGCTTTTCCCTAACATTAACTACAACTCTTTGGAGAGGGGAGAATGTCTGTCCCTAACTTTGGGAGGGTATGTTATTCTTTACACAAAACCACCATGGATTTACACCATGGCATTCTGATTTGCTCCTTCTTCTTTTCCTAGAGATGTCATTTCTATTTGCCTTTTTTTGTTGTTTTTGACTGCTGCTGAGCGAGTTTCACAGAGCCTTATCTGCATTACTCAAAAGATCTCTTTCCGGAATGGCACAGATTCTCATGAGCTCATCACTGCACAGGCACAGGGAGTTGTTTATCCCTTGTGCACATTAGTTTACATCTCCTGGTATCAAGTACCTACAACCAAGTACTGTGAGAACCTTCTGCAACTGCAGCCAGCTTGTGTTTCTGCTACCCTAATTCTGTGATTTTCAGCATATACTGTCACTTCATTACTCAGCCTCTCTTCCAGGCCATTTATAACTGTGTTCAACAACACCAGCCTTAACACGGATCCCCCCGGGAGTGAAGAGTGATCACTCTTCCCTAGAAAAGCTGACAGTCCTTCCTACACTTGAACCAGGTTTTAATTACTGAGAAAGCTATGCTCCTGCTCCATGGCAGTTCACTTCCTTTAAGGAGCATTAACAAAGTCCTTTGTTAATCTCTCTCTGGAAATCCAGACACAGCAGAATATTTGCTTGTTTGTCTCTCGTGCCTTCTTGTCCAAGAGCTCCAGACCATCAGACTTCACCAGCTGTAGCTGGACTTCAGCATTCCTGCAGTGACCCATGGAGGTCATTGCAATGGGAACACTTATCAAGGCAGGCTTCCAAGCAGACATGACCTTGAGCCTCACCGTCCATGGCAGGACCATTAACAGTGCTCTGCAGTCACTGTGCATTTGGAGAAGTCAGTTTTTACACTGGGAAATCTGGTTTGGTAGATTTACCCTAAAGAAAAATAATCCCCCAAATCTAACTTAAATACAACCTCTCCACATTTACAGCAGCAACGTAAGGCAAGCCCAGCACTCAAAAAGATCTGGGCTAGTATCAATAATAATAGTCTGCATTGATTTTTAAAAATAAACTTGGCAGTAGACCGTAACCTATTGTTTTAAAATACTGACTTGCAGTTAGTGAATGCAGTATTATTCAGCGTAACTCCTTCGGGTTAAGTGTCAGGGTTATCTAATACTCCAGTGCCTCTCTCCCCTTCACAAACACCAGCACACGGAGTCCCTGAACACGAGCATACCAGAAACTGCTGGCGAGCACCAGTGCATGGGCCATGCAAAGCTTGTCACTGGGGCGTCAGCTGGGAAGGAGAAGAGTTAACAGCACCAGGAAAGATGTCACCTTTTTCAGCTTTTCTGAAACACCTTTCTTCAACTTTCCGTTTGCACAGCCTTGGAACTAAAACTGACCAGACAGGAATTTGTGCCCCATGAGACTGGTTTCCAGTGAGACAGATGAGACAGCAAGAGAGTGAAAGCTCACACGATTTTTCCATGTCACGCCAACCTGTTACATATAAATACTTTGCCAGCTAATTATTGCTCCAGCTCCATGTCTGTGTAGAACCACCAATCTTGCTCACTTAGCAGGACCCAAATACATTCATAAACATGCTGAAGTTTAGCAAGGCACAAGGAAAAAAAAATTAATGCCTGAGCTCTGACACACTGACAGAAAATAAGGTGACCAACCAGTAAAGCACTCGAGGTGAACAAGCTTCAAAAGCACATAATTAGCAAGACTCAGGGCAGAGGTCAGAAAGCCTGCTTGATTAAGTAATGTGTCTCCTGGCTGTTTATAACCATATATGGAAAGAGATAATTTCACATTAGCAAGATAAATTTATTGTCCCTGGAATGTTAATTCAATTTTAACAGTATCCATTCACTTTACATGAATTAAAGTGATTTTATTTAAGTGTTAAAACAACAAAGGAAGATTTGTGTCCAAGACAGCATTCCCTCGGTCATTAACTTTTGCTGACACTGAGGTTACAGTTTATAGATTCTCTGAAACCATTTTCAGAAACTTACTTGGAAGTTAAATTCCTCCTGTAGCAGAGTAGCCATCTGCTAGTGGTCTGAAGAGTAAACACACTTTTAATTTAATAACAACTAAAACAAATTCATTCATTGCCCATCTATTCAGAGCTCATACATTTATCATTGCTGTCATAGCTAACTTCTTCAGGTCTTACATGTATCACACTGGGGTCACTTAAATCCTCAGGCATTCAAAATTTTGGGTAAAATTCTCTTTGTCTGAGGTGACAGCCCATTTCTCCAGGGCAGCCTCGGGTCCCAGCCCATATCTGGCCCCAGCTGGAGTACTACAGCTATTCCATGGGTCAGCAACAAGCACAGTGACACAGAAAAGCTCCGACTGTGCTGCATTCCCACCCTCTCCTCTGAGGCACAGTCCCAGGAGCCAAGAGCTGTCATTCCCACCAGCCATGCCTTCCACAAGCCCGTTCCTGCCAGCCTCCATCTCGCACTGGGAACAGCAGCAGCTGCCAAAATGCAACAAATTACACCAAAAGGTGCAGCATGTCCCAGCATCCAACAAGTCTGGCACTGCTACAGATTTTTGTGCCTGTGCCTTCGATAAGCCACCCCAGAGGCACAGAGCAGAGTGCTCAAAGCAATGCACAATTTAAGGGAGCATAACTTTTCCGTCCCCTATCCTCTACCACGGAAAACTAAAGGTGTTTTATCCTGATGTCCCAGTATGACTGAGGAAGTCATTTCTCCAGTGCCTTTGTCAACTCAGGGAGATTTACAAAAAAACAACAAAGCAAAGAGAACTTCCATTAATTTCTCTCCTTTCCCTGTGTATTTAACCTGAAGCAGATTAAAAAGAAAAGCAATACACACAGAAAGAAACCCAAAAAACCAAACAGAAATCCAGATAAATGCAAAGATTCCCTCACTTTAACTGGACAGTCGAGTTCACATTCGTGAAGTTGCATATTCATTAAAATGAAGTAATTTTAAACTAGCTTATATTTCACATGTATGACCTCAGGTATTGCCTCCTGCATCCTACCCATACACTATGCTGCAGTCAGAATTATTCATTTCTCCATCAGCAGAGTATTTGCATGCTAATCAAACACTGATTAATTGTTAACATTGTTAATAATTAACATTGATAATATTTTCCAGTATTATCCTCATTTTACCCTGCAAAGAGAATACATCAGTTTCTGGTGCTCAAGCCCTGATTTTCCAAAGTATGTGACATTAGGGAGTGTTTCATATGGTCAAAGCAAAGCACCTGCTTAGTCACAACTGCCCTGGCAGTCCTAGCTCAGAAATTCCACAAACCAGACCCAGGGACATAAGCAGCAGAGGAAATACAACAGTGAAGTCTGCTGGAAGAATCTTGTTCCATAACACACATGAAAACAGTTCTTTAAAACAGCACTCAACTACGTTAATTATGGATGAGAAAATTCCCCTCCTCCCACAGTTCTACTCTGCTGTCCCGTTTCTGACAGAATTGGAGCACAGGATCTAAGCTCTAATTGAGCCTGCAGAAAAGTTCAGTGTAACAGGACAAAGCCTGGTCTTACAGGGAAGAAGAACATGCAATCATTTAAATCAAATCAGTATTGGAAAACATTTACACAATGAAGGCAAAGCAACCTCTGTCCTGCACCAGGACGTGCCAAGTTCAGAGTTACTTCAAGTCAGGTTTTCTATGCAATTCAAGGGCGGAGAAGTTCTCTATGGAGAACGGTCCTTACTAAAAACAAAAAACCACCAACCAACACTCACCCCACCCATCAAAAAAAAAAGGGAAAACAAATTCCACCATGCAGCATCATATTTATACCTCCAGGGCTACCAGCAATGAGTGTCAGACCACAGGGCTCCACCACAGAGCTTTCTGAACTGCCTGAGCCACATTATTCATCACCTGCTCCACAGGTTGCAGCTGAAGGAAATGAAATAGATGCTTTTACCAGTGAATCTCTGCAGTGTTTGGCAGTCACACATCAGTCAGCTGTAATTTGAGGAGTTTTGCCCATAGCTACCTTTAACATTGCACCTCTGTGCAAATTACGAGTAAAAAATAATGTGACACATGACAGTGGTTGCAAAGGTCTAGGTAATGGAAACTGGCCATGTGCCACCAGGGAACTTCGACTTTTCTCTTTCATTTTCAGGCAAATATAAATCAGTTGCAACTGATACACAGTGTTACCCTTTCCAGCTATATAAATATTGGGGAAAAACCCCAAACAACCCACCACTGTCTCATGCTTCAGTTTCTCAGAATCCAGCAGACATTAAACACATAATTTTACAAAACTAAGTCTAACAGTATTGACAATCTCCTCAAAGTTCTCACTGAAATAACCTCCCCCTACACAACCTGAGAGAGCAGACCTGCCAAGCTTGAGAGATTAACAAGAAATAATCAAGAGAGAAAGTGACTTAAAGAAATGGTTAAGTAAATTCTTGGAAGAGTTATTTCCTGAAGCAGGCATCACATCGTGTGAGACCATGAGACCACCGTGAGACCGGTGAGACCACCACCAAGAAAAACGTGTCCTGCCTTGCCGGCAGCACTTCAACAGCAAACAGCTTGGGGGATTACCTGCCTCTGGAATCCTACCCTAGCCTGCATTTCTGCAAAGATGGGAGCACAGAGCAGCACACCTTCTTCAGCAGGGTTTCCTTCTTCAGCAGGAAAAACAGAGGTAATATAATTAGTCCCAGGCTTTAAAATATTTACATTACTTGAGACCAGTGCAGTCTGATGACCTGCAGAGAGAATTACTCCGGCAGGAACACCTCCTTCATAAATCATTCCACTCGTTATTCAATTTCAGTTTTACAAGTTTATGCTCAACTTCATCTCGAATTCATCTGCCCGTGAACCAAGGGATCTGGTAGCCAAAGTTGTTCCCTTTCTTGCTCATGAAGAAATACGTCGGGGAAAAAAATTAAATCCTGCTTTCACGACCACGTATNGGCCGGGGGGGCGGGGGGCGGAGGCGGATCCCGCCTCAGAGAGCCCCCGGGCCGCCTCACGGCCGGTCCGCGCCTCAGCCCCGCCTGCGGCTCACCAGGCGCCGCGGACCGCGGGTTTTGTTTTCCCCTGAGGAACGCCACCAACGCCCTTACAGAATCACAGAATCGTCAAGGTTGGAAGAGACCTCCAAGATCATCCAGTCCGACCATGCACTCAGTACTGCCACTGTAACCCCTAAACCACATCGGCCAGCGCCAGATCCAGACGCCTCTTGTACGCCTCCACGGACCATGACTCCACCACCTACCTGGCAACCTATTCCCATGCCTGACCGCACAAACAGTGAAAAAAATTGTTCTAATAGCTAATCTGAATCTCGCCTGTCTTCCCTTTGGGCCGTTTCCTCCTGTCGTCTCACTGCAGGCACGGCAGAGACCGGCCCCACCTTACTACAGCCTCTTGTCAGGGAGTTGTGCAGAGCGATGAGGTCCCCCGAGCCTTCTCAAAGCTAAACAAACCCAGCACCCTCAGCTGTTCCTCATGAGGCATGTTTTCTAGACCCTTCCCGAGCCTTGCTGCCCTTCTCTGGATGTGCTGCAACTCCTCAATGTCCTTGTGGAGGTGAAGGGCCCAGAACTGAATGCAGTGCAGCCTCACCAATGCTGAGTACAGTGGAGGAACGACTTCCCTGGTCCTGCTGGCTACACTGCCTTTGATACAGGCCAGGATGCCATTGGCCTTCTTGGCCACACTGCTGGCTCATATCTAGCTGCTGTCAACCATGAGGCCCTTCCTGCTGAGCAGCTCTCAAGCCACCCCTGCCCCAAGCTGGAGCTGCAGGGGGTTGCTGTGGCCCAAGTGCAGGATGTGGCACTTGGCCTTACTGAACCTCATGCTGTTGTCCTCAGCCCTTTGATCGGGTCTGTCCAGGTCTCTCTGCAGAGCCTTCCTGCCTTTGAGCAGATCAACACTCCCAACCAACCTGGTGTCATCTGCAAATTTACTGAGGGTTGCTTCATTTCTTTTCCTCCAGCCAGCTTGCAGCCCTCATTGGCTGGAGGCCATCAGTAGTGCCCTCTGGCAAAGCAGCATCCTCTGGCAAAAGGTAACAAATTAAGAGGGAAAGAGCCCTGTTGGTGCAGCTGGAACAGGGAGGCAGCTGCAGTGCCTCAGCGCAGAACAGGCCCTGCATTGGCAGCTGTGTTGCTGCGCTGCGGATCATGTTGCAATCATCAGACACAATCTAGGGGAGGAGATGCCCAAAGACACCTGGACACAGCTGCAAGTAAGCCATGTGATATTCAGGCCAGCCTTGTGGGGCCTTTTCCTAAGGAAGCTTCAGTCTTGTCTGGTTGCAGCAGCCCCTCCCTTCAGTTGCACACCTGCACACCAACTTGCCACCTCACATGCCCTCACAGCTTACAGGGGCAGATCAAAATCTCAGCTGGAACACATCAGATTTGTCTCTTGCACTCCAGTGTATCTCCCTCTCCTTTACAAAGCACTGTCTTCCAGCACTTCTCCTTGTACCTCCCTTCTCAGCCATGCTATCCNAGAAGAACATGCAATCATTTAAATCAAATCAGTATTGGAAAACATTTACACAATGAAGGCAAAGCAACCTCTGTCCTGCACCAGGACGTGCCAAGTTCAGAGTTACTTCAAGTCAGGTTTTCTATGCAATTCAAGGGCGGAGAAGTTCTCTATGGAGAACGGTCCTTACTAAAAACAAAAAACCACCAACCAACACTCACCCCACCCATCAAAAAAAAAAGGGAAAACAAATTCCACCATGCAGCATCATATTTATACCTCCAGGGCTACCAGCAATGAGTGTCAGACCACAGGGCTCCACCACAGAGCTTTCTGAACTGCCTGAGCCACATTATTCATCACCTGCTCCACAGGTTGCAGCTGAAGGAAATGAAATAGATGCTTTTACCAGTGAATCTCTGCAGTGTTTGGCAGTCACACATCAGTCAGCTGTAATTTGAGGAGTTTTGCCCATAGCTACCTTTAACATTGCACCTCTGTGCAAATTACGAGTAAAAAATAATGTGACACATGACAGTGGTTGCAAAGGTCTAGGTAATGGAAACTGGCCATGTGCCACCAGGGAACTTCGACTTTTCTCTTTCATTTTCAGGCAAATATAAATCAGTTGCAACTGATACACAGTGTCACCCTTTCCAGCTATATAAATATTGGGGAAAAACCCCAAACAACCCACCACTGTCTCATGCTTCAGTTTCTCAGAATCCAGCAGACATTAAACACATAATTTTACAAAACTAAGTCTAACAGTACTGACAATCTCCTCAAAGTTCTCACTGAAATAACCTCCCCCTACACAACCTGAGAGAGCAGACCTGCCAAGCTTGAGAGATTAACAAGAAATAATCAAGAGAGAAAGTGACTTAAAGAAATGGTTAAGTAAATTCTTGGAAGAGTTATTTCCTGAAGCAGGCATCACATCGTGTGAGACCATGAGACCACCGTGAGACCGGTGAGACCACCACCAAGAAAAACGTGTCCTGCCTTGCCGGCAGCACTTCAACAGCAAACAGCTTGGGGGATTACCTGCCTCTGGAATCCTACCCTAGCCTGCATTTCTGCAAAGATGGGAGCACAGAGCAGCACACCTTCTTCAGCAGGGTTTCCTTCTTCAGCAGGAAAAACAGAGGTAATATAATTAGTCCCAGGCTTTAAAATATTTACATTACTTGAGACCAGTGCAGTCTGATGACCTGCAGAGAGAATTACTCCGGCAGGAACACCTCCTTCATAAATCATTCCACTCGTTATTCAATTTCAGTTTTACAAGTTTATGCTCAACTTCATCTCGAATTCATCTGCCCGTGAACCAAGGGATCTGGTAGCCAAAGTTGTTCCCTTTCTTGCTCATGAAGAAATACGTCGGGGAAAAAAATTAAATCCTGCTTTCACGACCACGTATTCATTCACAGCTGCAGGGAAGACAGGGGAAGGTCCAGCTACCCAGGGGGCAAGTGCTCACAGAAAAAGAACAGCCTGAGGACCCCTCACCGGAGCTAACCTCCAGCTCTCAACAGCCAACACCTCCGGGCCAGCCCGGGCTGGGAACACGCCGTGCTCAGAACCTGCTACGCCTAAGCCCCTGGGGACAACTCTCCGGGGACAGCTCACAGCCCCGGACACTACGGAGCGCCGGTGCTCCCAACGCGTGCGGGGCGAGCATCGCCTCCCGCGTGTGCCCGGCACCGCCGGCCCCACCGCCCTCAGCACAGCCCGCCAGACCCTCCAGGACTGCGCCAGCGCCCGCACCGGGACCCCCGCGCTGGCTCCTCATCCACAGACACCGCCCCGGGCTCCCGCCGCCGGGCCCCGCGAGGACCCCGACCCGCCGTCCCGACCCGNGCCTGTCTTCCCTTTGGGCCGTTTCCTCCTGTCGTCTCACTGCAGGCACGGCAGAGACCGGCCCCACCTTACTACAGCCTCTTGTCAGGGAGTTGTGCAGAGCGATGAGGTCCCCCGAGCCTTCTCAAAGCTAAACAAACCCAGCACCCTCAGCTGTTCCTCATGAGGCATGTTTTCTAGACCCTTCCCGAGCCTTGCTGCCCTTCTCTGGATGTGCTGCAACTCCTCAATGTCCTTGTGGAGGTGAAGGGCCCAGAACTGAATGCAGTGCAGCCTCACCAATGCTGAGTACAGTGGAGGAACGACTTCCCTGGTCCTGCTGGCTACACTGCCTTTGATACAGGCCAGGATGCCATTGGCCTTCTTGGCCACACTGCTGGCTCATATCTAGCTGCTGTCAACCATGAGTCCCTTCCTGCTGAGCAGCTCTCAAGCCACCCCTGCCCCAAGCTGGAGCTGCAGGGGGTTGCTGTGGCCCAAGTGCAGGATGTGGCACTTGGCCTTACTGAACCTCATGCTGTTGTCCTCAGCCCTTTGATCGGGTCTGTCCAGGTCTCTCTGCAGAGCCTTCCTGCCTTTGAGCAGATCAACACTCCCAACCAACCTGGTGTCATCTGCAAATTTACTGAGGGTTGCTTCATTTCTTTTCCTCCAGCCAGCTTGCAGCCCTCATTGGCTGGAGGCCATCAGTAGTGCCCTCTGGCAAAGCAGCATCCTCTGGCAAAAGGTAACAAATTAAGAGGGAAAGAGCCCTGTTGGTGCAGCTGGAACAGGGAGGCAGCTGCAGTGCCTCAGCGCAGAACAGGCCCTGCATTGGCAGCTGTGTTGCTGCGCTGCGGATCATGTTGCAATCATCAGACACAATCTAGGGGAGGAGATGCCCAAAGACACCTGGACACAGCTGCAAGTAAGCCATGTGATATTCAGGCCAGCCTTGTGGGGCCTTTTCCTAAGGAAGCTTCAGTCTTGTCTGGTTGCAGCAGCCCCTCCCTTCAGTTGCACACCTGCACACCAACTTGCCACCTCACATGCCCTCACAGCTTACAGGGGCAGATCAAAATCTCAGCTGGAACACATCAGATTTGTCTCTTGCACTCCAGTGTATCTCCCTCTCCTTTACAAAGCACTGTCTTCCAGCACTTCTCCTTGTACCTCCCTTCTCAGCCATGCTATCCCTCCCCAAAAGTCAAATACAGATGCCTCCCTTTTGCTGTTCCTCTTCATTTTAGTAATGTGTAAATCATGCTAGAAATCTGTTAGTATACTCTAAAAACACTAGGAAACACTTCACAGAAAAGTCTTCAAAAGCTCTTCTCATTCCATTCTCAGAGATGAAGGAAGCAACTGTGTCATCCACAGCCCCATCAGATACCTTTTATTCTTCATTTCTCTGGAGAGAAAAACTACTCTCATGGTACTAAACTACCATAGTCACCTCAGGAAGAAAATATTACTTACTGGTCAGTGCAGGCTGGCAACATCCAAAAGGGCAAATACCTCCTACCCAAGCAATCCACTGACCTGAGCCTGCTTGTTGGGACTTTTCCCTCCTCAGCCTCACAGTTCCCTGGCCATTAATGCAGAACAGGATGTGCTCTTGGTCCTCTGCTGTAGGACTGGACATCCAGGCACGAGACACATGCACAGGCAAATGGGGCAAGAGCCTATGACTGCAAAACCCAATCTAAGGCTAAACATGGGGCAGTCATGCGCTGGAAGAGAGCTGTGCTTCAGTCACATGGGTTTTCAAACAGTCTTGAAGGACCGAACAAAATTACAATAACGTAGTTAAGCATTAACTTGCTGCCACTTACCCTGTAAACAGCAGCATGGCTGATTCCCTTTGTGCTCTGGAAAGGTCAGAGCAGTTTCGCTCAATGAACGCTCTGAGTTTAATTATGGATATTGAGATGCATCATGAGTAGTGTACGAATACTAAAATGCTACAACATAGAAAACCCCAACTTTATAGATTTTATTGTGCACCAGTTCACTTGGGATAAGTGGCACATGGAGTACAAGAAATGAGCCTGATCCAACAAACTCAGGAAATGCAATTACAGTATTAACTTACCTTGCCTGGCTGGGGATGAATTTGGGTGGGCAGGCATCTCAGGATGCCCCTTGAGATGGTGTACCCTGGGTAAGGTGGGATATTCCAGAGATTCATGGACCTTTTCTGTCTCTCACCCCTTCCTTTCAGGAAGTCTGAGACATGGCAAATGAGAGAGGTTGCTGTTCTTCCCCACAGAGTTGGAAAGCTTTCCCAGGAGAGGTGTTGGACTGACTAGTTTTTGCACTACTCCAGGTAGGTCTAAGCAAAGTTAGTGAAAGAGCCAAGTGCACCCGAAGCGCTCCCGTGTGTGCTTTGCCCTTGGAGACTTATGGGGTTTGGAAGCCAGAGGAACTTTCCCCTTCACTTCAGCTGGGCTTGGACGAGCCCCAAAGTACACAGAGTAATGCAACACTGTGAAATTATGAAATGTAGGAGACAATACTCATATTTTCTTAGTACCAAAAGAGAGGCCATTATATAATGCTTGCTACCACGAGGGAACAGGAATGTCTTCTTGGTTCCATGATTACAGGGGAAGCAGTAGCAAGTTAATGCTTAACTATGTCTGTGCAATTTTGTTCAATCCCGAGACTTAAAAAACCTCCAAACCAGTCTTGAAATGGAAAAAGTCTGGAGCAGTTTTGTTACGTGACAATACAAGGCCACCCTATAATCCAATCCACTGCCCTTCCAAAGCAGGAAATCAGTGCTCTCCAAAGAGGGAGCCTGTCAGTCCGCAAGGAAAAGGGGAGATACCGATTTCTCACCCCGCCTCCTACGCGCTTGCCCTGGTGAAGTCACTGACTGTTTCTGTCCTTGCGTGCTACAAAGTTACAGAAGCCAGTGCTTGGCTATGCTAAAAACACGTTTGCCTGATGCTGAACTGGCCCCAAGTCGGTGTTTTATCAGCACAAACGCCAGGTGGAAGCGTGCACAACCACTGCTCGTGCTGCCCCGCCAACACTTGGTGGTCGGTGAGGCACGCAGTGAGGGACAAGTACAGCTTGTGCTGCTCCCCACAGGGCTGGCCGAGGAGGTGCGCGCAGTGCCCGGCGGGTGCTGCGGTGCCGGGGGAGCCGCCAGCCCTCCTTGTGCAGCCCGGGTACCCCCGCAGGGGCTCCTGCCCCGCTGTACCACCCCACTCTGTGAGTGTGACGAGCCTTCCTGACCAGCTACGGACCGCGGTGCCCATCACTGTGCCGGCGCTACTGCCCGGAGTGAAGGTCTCATTGGCCAGTTAGAATCACGAAGTCAATCACTAAGGTTGGAAAAGACCTCTGAGATCATTGAGTTCAACCTATGACCGATCCCCACCTTGTCAACCAGACCAAGGCACCGACTGCCACGTGCAGTCTTTCCTTAAACACCTCCAGGGATGGGGACTTCACCACCTCCCTGGCCCGCCCGTTTTCCAGTGTCTAATCACTGTTTACATGAAGAAATTCCTCCTGACGTTCAATCTAAACCTCTCCTGGTGCACTTTGAGGCCACGTCCTCCTGTCCCTGTTCCCTGGGAGCAGAGCCCGACCCCCCCGGCTGCCCCCTCCTGTCACAGGGAGTTGTGCAGAGCCACAAGGTCCCCCCGAGCCTCCTTTTCTCCAGGCTGAGCCCCTTTCCCAGCTCTCTCGGCTGCTCCTGTCAGACTGGTGACCCTTCCCCAGCTCCGCTCCCTGCTCCGAACTCGCTCCAGAACATCTCCAGGGACAGTGATTCCACCACCTCCCCGGGCAACCCATTCTAACTCCTGGTAACCCTTTCTGTGAAGAATGTGGAAGGCTGGAAGGGATCATCGGAGGTCACCGGGTCCCACCTCTCCGCTCGGCTACGGCGGGAGGGGACCACCGGAGGCCACCGGGCAGGAGCCCTCAGAGCAGGGCTCTCGGAAGCCCGTGGGCAGCGGAGATGAAGGGGCGGGCCCAGGTCCCCGTGTCCCTGGCCCGCTGTGTCCCCGCGGGCCGTGACTCCCCACCCCCCCCGGGCCGGTTCCCTGCCATGGCGCAGGCGCGGCAGTGACGCAAAGGCGCGCGGAGAGGTGACGCACAGGCGCGCGCGGCGGTGACGAGGAAGGCGCGCGCGGCGCCCGCTCATTGCGGCGGTGGCGATGAAGGTGGCGGTGGCCGGGTGCTGCCACGGCGCCCTGGACAAGATG
>VZTH01011888.1:151-14726 GCA_013397815.1 Aleadryas rufinucha | reverse complement strand
AACTGCGGCATTCTTTGTCCAATTGTCTTAAACTATTTCATATTGCAAAATATGGTGTCCGAAGAAGAAAGGAGAAGGTCTGTAAAACAACAACTGTCCTCCATTTTGAAGTTTTTGCTATTGTCTATTTACTGTATTAAAAAACCCAAAGACTCTAGGTTTCTCACCCTGTGACAATCTTACATAATATTCTATCACCTAGTTCACACGAGAGATG
Organism: Aleadryas rufinucha; assembly: GCA_013397815.1. NCBI lineage: Eukaryota > Metazoa > Chordata > Aves > Passeriformes > Aleadryas > Aleadryas rufinucha. The sequence continues at coordinate 14,509 of VZTH01011888.1, read as the reverse complement.
ATTCTAATCCTTCCCACAAAGTTGGCAACTTTCTCCATGGATGAAGGTCAAAGACAGTGCTGTCCAGAGGGGTAGGACCCTTCAAAACAGGCAGAGAGACATTCTCTGCACTCTGGATTCCAACACACCTGGACTAGAGGCACCAAGGATCCTTAAAATAAATACTGAGGTAAAACCCCTTTTTTCCCTTCTAACCATGTTTGGTTCTTTATTTTAAGACCCAAGACGGGCATCACTGACACCGGGGATATTTGGCACCCTGCCACCACCCCGCTGTGAGCGTGTTATCGCCCATGGAATTCGGGTTTTCCTGTCATCACCCAGGCAGTGCTCACCCTGGAAATAAATACAAGTGCAAGCAGTGTGCACGTCCCACATCCCGTTAGCTGGAGTGCAAAGGCAGATACTCCGGCAGTTCTCACGTTGTCCAAGTCAATTGATACAAACTGCAGTTGTTTCAGAGCTGTTTTTGCACATGGTGATTGCTGTAATGCTTGCATGCACAAGATTCAGCATTCACACGATGTACTCCTAAGCATTGTATGACTTTATATTCAAATATAGGACGCAGAATTAGGGAAATGAGGTATTAAACCTTTAATCAAAACAAGGCACCTTGCTTAATGGCATTTCAACTCAAAACATAAGTGCAGAACACAGCATTTCCCAAAGAAGTTGTTTTATCAAGCGTGATCACAGCTACAGCAATTATGCTAAATACCCTAATTGCCTCCAGAGCTTTCTAAATACTTTAGTTTGGTCCAAATTCTGTTTTAAGTAAGATGTAATTCTTCTGCTCTGTTTTTGCTAAGCCTGTTAATGGCTGGTGTATCTGGAAACATTTGGGACAAGGAAACTACATCAGCCTTCTGCAGTCAGGCATCAGCTTGTTTGGAAACACTCAAGCAGCCACAGTTTTCTGTCTATGCAGTGCTTCTTCACAAACATTATTCATCCAAAACCACAGCAGAGAGAGCTGCCATTAGGCAAATGGACAGAAGTTGGCAAATCCCTGGAAGATGCAACAGAGCATTCAGATGGCAATGATAAGAGCTGCCATGGTGGGAGAAAGAGTCAGCATTTTTAAGTCAATTGGCTAATTTGGGGACATTTAATCACCTTTAAATGAGATTAAATGTGTTACTCCATTTAAAAGAGGTTATGTAACCTGATACTATAGTAATTCTACTGTTTTTTGGTCTACTGAATTTTTTTGTCTGGTGTGATAGCTAAAAGCAAGCTAGGGAAATTTAATAATTTGAAACAACCATATTTTTGTGGTATAAACCTTCTTTCTTCTAGAATAGTACTTTCATAGTAATTACCAGTGGTTCAGCATCAGAGTAGAAAGATGTTCGAGATCGATTTTGATCAAGGTGCTACCTGGCATTTTCTGGATTATGAAGCATTAGGAATGGAGGGAGAACTCGTGCCATGCTTGCAAATCAGCAGCAGTTTGGAAGACAGGGTTGAGATTTAACATGATCTTCAAAAATTGGAAAATCACCCAATGAGGGAATGAAACTAAAGAGACAAGATGGGAACTCTGTTCGTAACAGGTGATATCTACAGACAGGACAAAAATCAGTTGCTGGAATGTTTGCAAGACCTTTTCCAGAAAAAAAACCCAAAACAAAACAACAAAAAAACTCCCACCAACCCTCAAAACCAAAAAACCCTCCACCTTTTTGGGCAAGTGAAGATGAACAGGTAACACACTGCAGGCCCAAAAATATTGAAAATACACCTGCAAAGTAAAAAAGATATCCCAGTAAGAATATTTAGGTTAAACACTGTGAGAATTGAAATTAATCATAAAGACCGTGAGTGAAAGCTGTTTAAGGAATTAATCTCCACAATAGGATGCTTTTAATTACAGATCAGACAAACTTTTCTTAAGAGTGACTGTAGTAGAGCTGGAGTTACATGAAATAAAAGAATGCACCACAGAACCTACTTAGGTTCATTCTAAAAATTCAATAATTTTAAAATTTCATGTCAGAAAAAGAGTAATTCCTAAAACAAGAAGCTCAATTCTCACCTGGTTAATCCCTAACATCACTAAAAGTATTCCAAGTCCTGTCATTCACAGCTTACAAAAGAGAATATATTTATTTAATTATGCAACCTGAATATCTGCAGAATGGTAGTTCTATAAATGGAGGTATGGGTGATGGAAAAACTGTTCATATAGGAGACACATTTTTAAACCCTTCAGTCTTTGAATTACTGGGAAATTTTTCCACTCTTATGATCAATGTTATCTGTTCTTTGCATAAACTTGGAGCAAAAAGCAGTAAATCTGTCAGGTAAGTGGGAAGGAAGTAAGGAAATTTGCGGTATGTTCAGAAATAATGCAATGGTTCACAATCCCAGGATCAGAGCTGCATCAAATCCTTGCTTTAGTGCCATTTAGGTGCCATTTTGTAACAGCAAGTGGATTTTTATTGGGTTTTTGTTTGGTTGTTCTTTGGTGGTTTTGTCTTTGTCTTTTGTTTGGGGTTTTTATTTTTGGTATCTTTGTGGGGCATTAATGCAAGACTAAAAGCTGGGATGTGAGACAATATATAGATGTATAATCTACAAGGAAATGGTATTTAGCTGGAAACTTTTATAAAATACATCCAAAGTTTTATATACAGTAATGTGGCTGGACATTTTGATCATCTGGGTGAATTCAGTATCCTAAAAGCAAATATAATTTTAATGATGTCCCAATGAACAGCAAAAACTGTACCAAACTTAGTGGTGTGAGAACTAAAAAAAAAAAAAAAAAAAGAAAAAAAAATATTGAGGGGGTTTAAATCTGTGCAGAGCTGAAATTCCACTGAAAATGTTAAAAATAGACCATTTCAAGCAGAATTCAGGTCCCTGTAGGGGCAATTTTGTGAGACAGGCTGTTTAATTTTTCCATGGTTCTCTGAAGCATTCAGGTATTCATGGCTGCTCCTGCAAGATCTCCTTCACTTTTTATGAAAAGCTTTAGAAACTCAATACCACTGTCTTCACAGCCCAGATACCTGCACTAACACGAAATCTTTTGAAAAACCCCATTCTTATTCCGAGAAGTCCTACATCTGAGGCATAATTCTTCCCCTTCATGTATCAAGAGCTCGAGTCTTACTTTCAGCCACTTCTATGTATTTGCAACCACTTATGGATTTTTGTTAGCCGAGCTGTTCAAAGGGATGTTAACTTCGGGAGACAGTAACAATAAAGACCTCAGAAATGAAGTGGGATTGGTGAGAAATTGTGAATGTGTGAGGAGAGGAGCTGAGCTGCAAAGCTGAAGTGGAAGAGGAGGCAGGGGGGGTTCAGACAGGTTCAGCCGGCTGGCAAGAACAAGTGTGCCATGGNTTTAAGACCAAGAAAAGGCATCGGAAGAAAAGATAAAAATGCTCCACACAGGGATTGCTCCTCTTGTGCTTGGTTGCAGGTAAACTATTTACCCTGAAATCCTAAATAAAATTTAAACACCCTCCTAAAAAAAAAGTGAGGTGAGCTACAGCAGGGAGAAGGCATGGCAAGAAACAAATCTGGTGAATTCAAAACAAAGGCCAAGCACAGCTGTGCAGATTTGCACCCGGGGTTTTTGTTCATTTGCTCCTGAGTGTGGGAGGGATGTGCAGGCTAAGGATTCAGGGCGACATCCTTCTCCCTGGAGCCAGCGGGGATTTGTCCTCTGACTTAGTGAGGCCGGTCACTTTGAAGGAACTGTTCACATCAGCACTTTCCACCTGACAGAAGGATATTAGACTGAGAGAAAATAGATGAGAAAACAACTTTTAATTAACAAACATGAGTTGTTCAAGGAGGAATATGCTGACTGTGGGTTTTGTTTTTTTCCCCGCTATCTTTGTGGGATGGAGAAGTCAAACCAAAGCTGCCCTCGTCTTGACCTTAGAGTATATCCAGGTTTTAATTGTGCTCAGCACAGAGGAGATCAGGTTCTGTGAAGCATCACTCTGAGCCTGCCAGCTTTAGTGCTCCATCTTCCTCTGCCTCAGCTTTCTTGTTTATTTTGCTGAGCATTTCATCCTGTGGCCTAGACCTCTTTTTCTGTTCCCTTATTTTTTTTCATTCCAAGAGTCCAGTATTTTTTAAAAAAATTAATCTGCTCCTGATCTTGCCCTAAAGCTAAATTACAGTTCTGAGATCACCTCATGTGTCATAGGCTTAAAACTAAAAATCAGATGGGAAATAACAAGATTTGAGGAGGACTATTAAAATAAAACTGCCTGGGGCAGTGGGGTGTGGCTACTAGGACTCAGATGGAGAAAAAGGAAATGAAGACAAAGAATTTTCCTAGGGAGATGAAAGGAATCAGTGTATTACCTAGCAGGATAATCTCTTTGAGAAAAAAAGTAAACATATAAAAAAGGGGTGAAAAAAATCAGTAGAAGAGTGTTAATTAAAGTCTCAGTGTTATATTGTTTCCAAACACCACCTGAAGAAAGGACCTCTGTCACAGATGAGATTTTCATTTTCCTGCTACTCCAAATTCCCCTGACAGAGACAATCCCAAATGACACAGCAACATGAAACATATTATGGGATAATAGGAATGGGAGTCGATTACATTTTATAAGGTACCATATACAGCAAACTGGATTTTGAGTTGCTTTCTGCAACATCCACACCAGGCTGCAAAGTCGTGCCTGAGAATTTATAGGGAGTATTCATCCAAACTAAAGGAAGTGATTTCCTTCTAAAAAATGATGTATGCTGCACCACTGAAAACCTGTATGAGATGATTCTCTTGGGTTTTTATGGTTTCAGCAGTTGCCTCAGAACTGCAATGTGAAAAATGCTTGGCACCCTCGCAGTAGCTAATGAGGCACGCTGTCCTCTCTCACTGTGAGGAAATTCTTACATTTGTACAGAAAGTAACTTCAGTGTAAAGGAAGAAAACGCTATAATTGACAGATCCTTTTGATTGTCATCCAGTGGAAGTTGCAAACACGTGGAAGAAACTAATATTTTGCCTATTAGTTAGGATGTCTTCAACATCTGGAATTTTTTTAATTCCTGGTGCATTAACTGCAAACACCGGTTAGTGGTTGTGCACTTGCTGCATTAAATAAAAGGAAGTATGACATCTTGAATAATGCTGTCAATTATATTCTGTCAATTGCCATAGGGTGACAGAGCTGAGAAATATCCTCCATGGCACAAGAACTCTTTCCTTGCAGGTTGTTTATGCTGAAGTCAATTTTCTCAAGGGAAGCCTTTAATTACAGAACCTTGTGGTTTCAAATTTAGCTCCCTCTGTGTGCTGCCGTGGCTACTTCAATATCCTGGGAATGAAATCTGGCCGCGGCTGAAATCAATTGCAAGACTGCTGTAGATTTTAGCGGTGGCAGAATTTCAGCCAATATGATTGCAAACAGCATTAATCCCCCTGCTGCACGTTTCCTTTTGTTGGCTGATGGGTTGCCCAAGTGGTTTGTGTAGGCTAAAAAAAAAAATTAGCAGGAGGAACACAGCAGTTTCTGTGGTATTAAGTGCCTGGGAAGAATGGAGAACAGGAAGAAAAAATAAACCAGAAGGTGACAAAGAGTTTTGAGTGGTTTGGGGTGCAAGGAGAGTGTGAGTAACATTTGTTTAACCTCACTCTGGACATGTGAATATTAGTATGAGGAAGGCCAGTAGAAAGATGTGTAGGATTGCCAGGATTTTATGTGTCCATGTTTTTTAATCCGTTTCCCTTTCAGAAACTGATATTCCAGTTGGGCTGTGCTGTGCTTCTGATGCTGAGCTCCACCCAAGAGATCCAATGCCTTAAAAATTATTTTCTGGGGATTTTTGAGTGAGGGCCACCATCTCCCTTGCTGCTGTGAACTGATCTAAGAAATATCTCAGAACTTGAGAAGAAATATGTTCAGCTAGAGAACTGGATTTCAAAGCTGAAATTTCTGTTCTTTGTCGACCACACAGAAATGGGGACAAATAACGCAAATTGACAAATGGGGTACACCTGCAAGATAATTTTAAAAACCCTGGTTCTAAGATAGGAGTTGCAACTTATTCCTGGTTTCCTGTACACCATTTTTACGGGAAAGACTTCCATAGAAAGGGTTGCAGATATTTTTCTTCAGCCAGACGCAGGTGCAGGTGCAGAATTTTTACCTATCCAGGAGTGTGCTGTAGGTAAATTTTAAAACCTTTTGGATTTGTCAAAAATTTTAGACATCTGAATAAACAGCAGATTTATATAAGCACGGATATATGTGATTAATAAATATATTCCCAAAGAAATTAGGAGCAGGTTTTATGTGAAAACCATTCAGGGAGTTTTTAAACCACTTCAAATAGAACTGTGTAATAGAAATTCCCAATTCAGCATAAAGAGACTGGGACGTTATTCATAGTTATAGTCATCTCGAAATAATGTTACAAAAAACTGTGAAATCAATGGATTGTCAAAAATNTTTTTGTTTTTGTTTTTTAATTATTTATTGGGGGGGGGGTTGTTTGTTTTTGTTCTGTTGTGTTTTTTTCTTAAGGATCCATAGCTAGATTCTTTCATAAGATTTTTTTTAATGAGATTTTTTGAAAGAATGTTACCTAATAGTGTCACTATAAAAATAAATTAGCTTTTTATTCATCCTAATTTTTCAACAAACCTTTATCTGTCTACAGTTTTCTTTTTTATGCTTTATCTGGAAGTCCCCTGAAACTTTCTGATTTCTTTTGTGTACAGCTGATTCAACAGTTTAAGGACTTTTGAGAACTGTTGAGGCATTTTGAGGACCCTTGAGGGGATCAAGCTGAAAAGAAGACCAAGACCTACAGCATTTGTGCAGATATTTTTAGATGTCATTTGGATTTTATAGTCCTCTGCTGTTGTTGCACCAACTCTGTTGCAAAATCCAGACTAAGGTTTCCACTCAAAATTCCATCTATGAAGTGTCTCCATTGAAACTGGTGAAGGGACCCATCTAACATCACCCATCGTGTGATTCTGTAATTCTGTGAAATAAGACTCCCATGTTATTCCAATGTTCTAATATATACTTGTATTAATGAAACAGAAGCTTGAAATTATTTAACATAGCAGAAGAAAATGCATAATCATTTGTTTTCTCCATCTGAACAAATCTGCAGGCTAAAGATGTTTTTTTTTCTGTACACATTTTGTCTATTCTGAGCAAAAAACATCAGGAAAAATCAGCAAGCATAATCTGAAATTCATGTCTACAATTTTAAAAGATACTATTCTTGTGTGGTTGGGAATATATCTTCTCTGCTCCATTTCTTTCCAATAGAAGAATATATTTGGCAGACACACTCTTTTACTCATGGTTTGTCAAAAACAAATAAAACAGATAGGATGTTTGAGGAGAAGGAAACGAAGTAGAAAGATGCTTAACTAATTACAAATCTGAGCTATCATCTCTGAGGTAATCTTCTCAGCTTCAGCATCGTTAAATGCAGCATCATCGTGGTTTTATAAGTCCATGTCCCTGTAGGTTTGGTGGGTTTGGTGGGTTTGGTTTATTTATACAGGAAAATATTAAAAAGCATGCAGGTGTATGATGGAAACACAGGTTTTCCATTGGTAATCTCTTATTAAGGACATTAAATCAACATGTAAAATTTCCCCAAAACCATCAGGATTTGTGTCGGTCTCTGGGAGATCTGCACGGAGCTAATAGGTCATGACATTGTCACACAGAAAAGGATGCACATGATCATGTAAAAATCATGCATTTCAAAATCTGAAATTCTCTAAGCCACAAAACATTGAATATGTAAGATTCAAGGAAAGGCCTAATGTAAAATCCTGATGGATTTGTGAAATTTGTTAACCCTTTTAAGTCTTACTGATTTCAATTAGAAATATTCACTACTTAACGTTACTAAATGACTGCTTTTATTGTTACTCTTTTGGAATAAAGAAAAAAATTCCCTCTTATTAATCCACTCACCAATATAGAGGTGTGCAAGTACCTTTTTCCTCAGCAGCAAGAGCAACTCATAATTGTGGCATAATATTATGTGCATAATTTCAGTGTCACACATCAATATTTAAGCATGCATAACCAGAAAAGTGAAAACACAGCTTTGGCTGCATCAGGTTCAAAATACTAAGGAATTGAAATTCACAAAGCAAAATTAACATTTCACAACTTTTGTTGTGCTATTTCAGTATTCTAAAGGGCTGTGGTGTTATTTTTGTCATTCATGTTTTCCATGACAAAGTAGGGACATGACAGTGGCGTTATTAATTGCAATAATTGAGAATCCAATAATGAGATTATCACATGCTTGAGTCTGGCTTTGGCAACAATAGTGGCCAACCTTTCCCTGGTATTTCATATCACAGTGCTGAGCCTTCACCACTGAATCTGGAACAAAGGGCTTCAAGATCATTTAGAAGTTGCCAAATCTTCCCATGTTGCGTGGATTGCAGAAGAAGTCAAAATAAAAACTAAAAAAGACCCAACCAAAACCAAAATAAAGCTCCCATCCCCTCCAGCGGTTTTAGCAATAGCAGTGATAGAAAACCTACATCTCCCTGGTGTTTTCTTACCTTTGTACTGGAGCGTCAAAACAATTATTTTCATGACTAGTTTGTAAAACTGAAGGGAAGAATCATAGAAACCCAAAATGATTTGGGTTGGAAGGGACTTTAAAGATCTTATTTCACCCCCTGCCATGGGCAGGGATACCTTCCACTGTCCCAGGCTGCTCCAAGTCCCGTCCAACCTGACCTTGGACACTGCCAGGGATCCAGGGGCAGCCACAGATTCTCTGGGCACCCTGTGCCAGGGCCTCCCCACCCTCCCAGGGAACAATTCCTTCCCAATAAATTTTCTGCTGGTCTGTTGGATCCATGTCCTTCCTAGGTCCTTCCTCACTGTGCAGAAAGTAGGCCTGGGTCTGTTTTGGAAATGGTCAGATGGAATGCTGGACTCTAGAAGTGCCTGAAGAAATTGGTTCTCCAGAAGGGTGTGCACACCACATGTGAAGACTGAAGTAGTGCGTGGCCATTCTGCAAAATGTTCACTTCATCCAGGTTCTGTTTCACAATTTAAGCTGCTGCCTCCTCCCAGATTCCTGTAAAAATGCTGAGTCTTAATTTGGGGTGTGGTTTTATGCTGTTTTGGACATGTGGATTTACAGTGCAGCCGCTGCTGCATAGTAACTACACACAAGAGGTAAATCCCTTGTAATTCAAAATAGCCAACTCACTTTTTACCGGAGATTGATACAGTTCTTATTTCTCTTCTGTAGAGCAGAAACGTGAAGAGTTGCTAAGAAATAACTGGACTTTCGTGAGCCTGTGCACTGATTTATATTGTAATATTTGCCTCATTGCCACTGTGCCTTGAGTCTCATCTTTGGGTGGTGACATCTCCCTCTAAACGTTATTTCCCAATGAAAATGCTCCAAAGTGAAGAGTTTTGTGTTCATCTCAGGAAATTCCCTGCCTCACAGTCAGTTATGAGGGTTTAATTGGAACCTAAGCACATCCTAGTCCATATCCAGGGTGTTCTTATCCCTGGCATTCCTAAAACAGATTAAAAAAGGAGCCTTGCTCAGGCTTTGGTGCCTCCTCCTTTCACCATTGCACCGTATTTCTTAGAAAACTGTTGGCCAACTGGAGCTGCTGGCAAAGCTTAGATACTGCAAGACAGACTGTATAATGGAAGTAAATTTTATGTAAAATTGATAGCTGGCGGTACTTCCTTCTTTTTTTTTTTTTTTTTTTTTTTTTTTTTTTCTCCCGTTTAANNGAAGTAGTTTAAAAGGAAATAAATTTTTTTAAAAATTTTAAGCTGGGGGGTTTTTCTTTTTTTTTTTTTTTTTTTTTTTTTTTTTTTTTTTCCCCAGATTACAAACCAAGTAGTAATTGAATTTTTCCTTCAGTTCACTTCTAACTGTTTCTCATTTTGGGTTTTTATTACTGAGGAAGGAGAAGGTATGATTTAGAAGTTACGACTTGAAAAACTGGTTGATGCCAACAGCATATTCAGCATTGCTTTTCTATCCTAAAATACACTAAAAGTGAATTTCTAGTTGCCTTACATTTCGTTGTTTCAAACTGGACATCACAATTTGGTCAGCAGGGAAATCCACCAATATAATTCTGACATTGTGTCATCACTTCAATAGGAACACTCTGGGATTAGTTTAATTTTATTTCAGTTTATTATTCATCATTTCTTCTCCATAGACTTGCAAAGACATTGTTTTGTCTTGACATTATAACATAATCTACATATATTTGCATATAATAATCAGACACTGGTTGAGGGTCTCAGGCAGAAATTGTGCAAGCTCTGAAGTAGAATCTCAGATCAAAATGTGTACAAAGTTTATTTCAAGTGTAATTTAAAATCTCTGGACCTTTAACTGATATCTCTTCAGATCAAAAGCTTTACAAGCTGAACTCAGATCTTTAGAATGTATTTTCTATCTATGCAATCTTTACAGAAGTTATTAACTGTTATCAGTTACAATCCCTGCTTGTGTCTAAATAGAGTAATTAAGCCACATAGGGCTCTAAATCTAATTATTCCAAATGATAACTGAAATAAAGAGCCTTATGAATATCTGAGACCAAATTTTCTTCATCAGTTTGCCTGTTTCCAAAGATTTTTTTGGAACAGAAAAAACTCAAACTGTTTATCTCCTCATTAGAGTTTTCCCTGATTGCCCCAATGATTTTTCACTGAGTTTTTATGGAGGCAGCTTTTACCGAGACAACAGATTATAGTGAGTCTTTTGGTGAAATGAAACACAGCAAGACAAAACAGAAACAAAACAAAACAAAACAAAACAAACCCACCAAACCAAAACAAAACACCAACCAAAAAAATTGACCCCAAACCAACCAACCAAAAATAAAAATCCCAAACCAATGACAATAGAAAAAAGATGCTATTGTGGAGTATAAATTCCATACTCAGATTGAGGCACAGACTTGCTGAATTGAAATAAAAATTGCTACATGTTGTTGTAACTACGAGCTGTAGCTATTAATCCAAATTGTAATATATTCCACATTTTTGCCTTTGCAATGCTGTGACAAAACTTGGATGTGATGACCTAAATGGACAGGAGCACAAACTTTACGGCTCTGTCCTTACTATGTTAAATTTCCACTTAAGAAGTGGAATAATAAACCAAATTATTGGTTTGCTCACAGGGGTGAGCAGATATTTTGGTTTATTTGCTAGCTTGGGTTGCTGTGGTCTGAGAAAGAGGCAAAAAAAGCCAGAAACATCATCACAAAACCCTTGATATCACATCTCAGATGTTCAAATTATCAGTGTCCCAGTCAAGTAAGGTTTTGGAAGGCTGTCATGACTAATTCTTTAAGTTTATACATCTTAATAAGGTCATTTTTATTTGGTTTTGGGCACTTTTGATAGAAAAATACAGATTTCTGTCTGTCTCTCAGCGCTTCTTCTTTACAAACATTTTAAAAATATGAATTATAAGTGTATTCAGTATAGATATATGCCCATGTCATGGTATCACGCATCTTCTTCCGGCTTTTAGGTCAAAAATGAAGTTCAGGTGTCTGACTTCAGTATGAAGTTATGCTGCTTTTCCCATGTTGGGTAGTTGGTTACACCATGGATTTTCAGCTCCCTTGCAGCCTGAAACTGATTATTATTTTGTCAGAAAAAGACCTGAGGCTGACACGTCTTTTTTGTTGGCCGTCACATCACTATTGTCCTGAAGTTTCTTTGTAAGGAGACAGAGAATAGAGAAACCACTAAAAGTGTGAAAAAAGGAACATTCTAAACAGCAAAGAGCCCTCACATAAGACAGAGAAAAAAATTGTCATTTTTGTGTCCCAGAAAACTTTGTCTTTTGTCTGCCCCAGTGTGGCCTTAAATTGTCTTCAAAGAAAAGTTTTAAGAAACATCAGCCCAGGTCACATTCTTTTACTCCCTCCTGTTGTAATTCAAAATTTTTACAGACATCATTACATTAAATGAGTAGAAGGTGAAATTCAACGATGAAAGACAGACTTGAGACGAAAAGCGAAGTCTGTACTGGTGTGACCTCCCAGCCAAATATCTGTTTGTAGGCAAGATAAAAATTATAATAGAAGCAACTCACTCCATCTAAAAGATACTTTAAGTTTGCAGCCAATTATTTTCGCCATTACCTGAGCAACTTCAGAAAGGAAAAGTTCTTCATGGCAAAACATGTTGTTTGAAGCATCCAACACTGATTTCTTTCTTCAGTATTCTTCCAGCAATTTTATCTTTTCCAAATTTGTATTGCAAGACCTTAAGCTGTACTAGATTTCAGTTCTCTGGGTCAAGTGCCCCCCAAGTCTTTATCTATATTTGACACTACATAAAAAAAGAAAAGGTTTTGTTTTGTTTTGTTTTTTAATTTCCTCTTGAGTGTTTTTTGGTTGGTTCATTAGTTGTTGGGTTTTGTCTGATTCTTGTGTGATTGGTCTAAGCAAAGCACCTAGAGAAGGTGATTTTTATTTAAATATCCAGATGTGATCACCTATCTCTGTGCTAGCTTTCAGCTATTTAAACACCCTTTGGTAATTTCAGGCTGGGTTTTTTTGACAGCACTTCTGCAAGACAAAGCCACGTGGAGAAATCCAGCCCACACATTTTCAGGTTAGTTCATGACTGCACCTTTGCAAAGGATTCCCCCAAGTGTTTGCTGTAAAAAGGACCATGCTGGAACTCAAAAAACTTATTTTCCTTTGTAAAGCTGTAGAATCCAAATGTACAGGACAAAGAATTTTACCATTATTGAGTTATTTATTCATGATATTTTGTTCTTAACCTCATTCTGGAGAGCAGCATGCACATCCTAGGTCTTTTTCCCCAGCTCAAATGACAAATTTGCACATTTCAAAAGGCTGCAAAACTGACTAACCACAGGTAAGGGTGTTTTAGTCTTTACTTTTAATGACATTCCCAAAATTAAATAACCCAGAAGCTAATATGCCCAAACTATGCTGCACAGATGTTTTAAAACATATAGAATGAAACACAGGAAAATTGAAAAAACTCAGAATTAAGATTATGTATTTCAAAGAAGTTTAGATATTTTTATACCTGCCTTATGATGCAAATTTATCAGAATTTCTTTCTTATGCTGTGTTTTGAGGGGTCAGTACTATTGCCAAAATGTGTGGCTGAAGCTGGGATGGATTTTCTGATAGACAGAGAATTGAAGGGTGAATAAGATGAAAATAAGTTGAAAATAAGATGAAAATAAGATGTTCATGCCTCTCTGGGCAACCTGTGCCAGCCCCTCACCACCCTCAGAGGGAGGAATTTCTTCCCAATATCCCATTCTCCCAATAACCACAGATGAATGAAGACATAAGTTTTTTTCATTAATAGAAAAAAATAATCATTTTAGTTATGTTATGCATTTTTCATTACAAATGTCCAGGAAACAAGAAAAAAAAAAATCCTGTTTACTTTTCACGAAAAAAAAATTGAACATTTCCAGTTTGCCTTTCAGTTTGAGAGAGGTCTATTTCAAGCTCCCAGACTGCCTTTTGCTTCAAAGCACTCAGCTCTTACAGATAAGGGAGATTTCTATCATTGCACAATTAATTTTATTTAAACAATCACTGCAGCTTTGAGTAAGTGTTTCCTATTATCTTGTTCTAAATAATTTAAAACTGAAAGGTTTTGTAATAGATTCATGGCAGGCTGATTTGCAGAGCTAAGCAGGGGTATAAGCTGGCCGTGGTTTAGTAAATACGGTAAAATTTTGTAATCTCAAAACATATGTGCAGTATCTCTTCAAATAATCCCTTGTTTCTGCAACATCTGTTCCCCAAAAATAAGTGCATCTGCATGTGAAATTAATTTATATTAAGAGTTTCCTTGTAATATTGTTTTTTTTAGTTTCCTACAGAGAAACTGTGGATCGGAAATACAGTGAATTTCCAAAATATATTAATATTTTGAATAACTTCATTTGCAAGGTAAAAGCTTTAATTTATACATTTATATGAATTTATAAATAAATTTGTATATATATATATAGGTAAAAAAACTTTTTTTTTTTTAAATAATGAAGGTATATGGATTACTTTCCTTTCTACTTTAGTCCTTTTCACAGTAACTTTCACCTACACCATTTCTGAGAAGGCTGTGCTGCACTGGGAGTGTGAAGTATAAAACCTGAAATAAAAGGCATAATTTTAATTTGGGAACCCAATCCTAGCTGCTGCACGTCTTCCATATCATCTCTCCTTTTATTTTTCTTCACCTAGGGTGATAACAGACAGAGGTGGTGGCAGGGTAGAATTGGAGATACAGCCTAGACAGGTTGTTTGAGTCAGTGGTCCTCATTAGGTTCTCTTTACAAGAAAGAGTTCATCTTATTCTGAGTGAATAA
>VZTH01011887.1:47934-78544 GCA_013397815.1 Aleadryas rufinucha | reverse complement strand
AAGAAAAGAAAAGAAAAGAAAAGAAAAGAAAAGAAAAGAAAAGAAAAGAAAAGAAAAGAAAAGAAAAGAAAAGAAAAGAAAAGAAAAGAAAAGAAAAGAGAAAAGAAAGAAAAAGAAAAAGTTTTAAACTCTATTCCTTATTCCACTCATAAAATGTTATGCCCTGGCATTTCTCAGTGTTATACACACGCTTACAGAATGATCTATTAAAAAATCACGTTTTAATGAAAACGAGCCGCTTCCCGCCCCTTCCTAAAAGGAAGGATGAAGCTTTGGGCTCTTCCAGGAGCGTTTGGGGAATTCGGGGATTTGAGGGATTTGTGGGTTTGGGGAAGCCGCCGCCGCTCGCAGGCCCGGTCCGGCGCTGCCACCCGGTGGCCATTGCCGGTATTGCACCGGCACCGCGCCCGGCCGGACCCCCGCGGCTCCAGCGCAAGATTTTGGGAACCCCTAAGCCTGAGAATGCCTCGGCGACCCGGGGGGTGCCCAGCTCACACCAGAGCACAAGAAAGCGCAATTAAGCAGAACTGATGCTCATTTTGTCCCTAAGATTGCCCTAATGACGTTAAAAATTAAAGAAGTATGCAGAGAGAGGCACAAAGGAGGACCCAGAGCCCCGTTCCTGTCTGCAGACCTCTTTGCACACCTCCGATGGAAAGGTCTGGAGCCTGCACAGGACTGGTCTCCTTGGAGGGACAGGTCTGAGTGCCACAGGTACATCTCTGTACAGACAGGTGATGTCTCTAAGTACCAAAACATCCTGAAACACCAAGTTCCCGCTATTCATAGTGCTCTGGGATGGCAACTGGACCCTACAGGACAGGCAACTCCACGCTCCTTCCATGGACTAACTAACTCCGTTAGGGTAATTTGTAGAAGAATGGCTTGTTTCTCGAGGGCATTCGGAATCCCTAGAGGGTCTGCAGGGCCTAGAGGGTCTGCAGGGCCTGCACAACCAAGACTGATGCTCTTGAACTAACAAAGAATAATACAGGAATTCAGAACTAGAACTAGAATNGATTGACGCACGATGCTCAGAGCCAATGAGAAAAGCTAATAGAAATCGTATGATGTAAAGGGTATAAATATATGTGCTTTTAGAAATAAATCGGAGTTTGCATTACCAATCACATTGATTGTATCGCAATTCTTCCCACTCACCGCAGTAATTAATGCATCTTTTGTGTCTGATGGGGTAGGTATCAGCAGTGCTGAGCTAACTTCGGACTTGATGATCTCAAAGGTCTTCTCCAACCTAAATTCTATGATTTTATGATGAGATATGTGAGGGCTGCATATCCAGTGAAGTCCTTGCTCGCTTTGTGGCCACCTGCACATTCTGTGAAACTGAAGCTTTCTTTCTTGTAAAGCCTCCATGGGGCATCTGATCTAAAACAGTTTCTGAGTCCTCAGGAAAGGCAACAGACATGGAAAATTCTCACTAAACACAATTGTGAAGTTTACATCTTCACTTTGGTCTTGGCAGGATGTTCCTGGAATATATAATCCAAATTTTGTTCCAAACCTTTAATACCTGGAAACTGAGAAATTTTCTTAATTCTTCCTCTTTGTTCTAAATTCCTCCAACTGCTCCATGCAAGTTCTTAATTTCTGATATTTCATCGTCTTGATGATTTAATTAATAACAAAAAGTTTGTATACAAGAATTCAAAAACCTGATCTGAGTTTTTCCAAACATTCAGCCTCAGACTCTAAAAAATGCTATTTCTGTTGTTTGCAGTGAGAAGAAGATAATCTGCTCTTGTTAGGACATGACCTCCAGGATTTGTCTTCAGATACAGACAAAGAAATATTTTCTTCGACACCAATTCTGCCACCCACTTCTTTTCCTTTCTTTAATTTTTTAACATTTATCAATGTATTGTGTCTTGATGTTTCCATCCAATCTGATGATGCTTCATTTGCTGTCTTGCTCTTGATTTATCATTTCACATTAGAGAGAAATCATTTTTCAATGCAAGTTCACGGTGACCCCCACTTAATCTTTGCCTGCATTCTGCATTTTCACTTGAAAACATCAAACTAAATCTAACAAAGATGTTTTAGAGCTCTGAAATCCCCTCCTGTCACTGCTTCAATCAAAGGGAAGCACCTCAGTCATCCTAAATGGAGTTGTGCTGAGTTACATTGTTCTTAAATATTTATTCTTGTATTTGAGAAATACAAGAGATGTTTTAGGGTGAGAAAGGAGTCGCCTTTCAAGGAGAATGACTTTCAAAAACTTTTCTGGAGCAGGTGTGTGGTTGGAAAGAAAGGAAAATAATCAAAAAGAAAACAGAGTCCAGAAACTTTTAGGTGTGCATATCCCTTGAAGGCATCCTTACTCAATCGACATCTCCAAACCTGCGATTCCTGACTTCAGCCTCAGTGGAGAATTTCCACGCCTCATCTTTCAGGTACATTATCAATCTCTCCTGTAAATTATTGATTTCATTTACAAAGCAGGGCTAAAATGATAACTGATGAGTCAACACTCTTGAAAATATTTTATCTACTAATGAAAACATCGCAAAATTTTTGCCTCAGTAAATACAGCATGAAGTGGTAAAAGGGAAAAGCAGCAATTTCTAAAATTAGTGTCTTTACCACAAAACAAATGAAAAAAAAAAGGACAGCAAATGAAGATTAAACAAACCATGATAAAAAATTCCATCAGGCACTTTCACTTTATGAATTACCTTTTACAACACAAACTCAGTGGGGAATGACCAGCCATGGGGATTACAGAGATTGTTCCTTACCTGACTTGTTCTTGCACTCGATGTCGTAGCCGGTGATGGGGCTGTTGCCATCGAAGCCCATGGTCCACCTGAGGGCGATGCTCCGAGCTCTCACCTCCCGGATCTCTATCTCGGGGGGGTCGGGGGGTTCTGGGCAAACACACACACACAGAGCTCTGCTCAGAACAGACCCCATCCTCTAAACAGGGTCACACCAACCAGCGTGGCACTGGCTCAGCCTTCCTGGCATTTCTCTGGGCACTCATTGGGACCCTGATCCTGTTAATCACCTGCTGGAAGTACCAACACTTTCCAACTCAGAGTCATTGCTCTAATCTTGAATACTGGCTCCTCTTTAACCTTCTTGGTTGCATTTCCTTAAAATCCCTCCAGCTCAGACTTCCATGCTAGAAAAGATGTTTTACCCCAAACACCACCTTTCCCTGATCCTTCTGTCGGTGAATTTACACAAAATATGATCGTAGAAATACGAGTACTAAACTCAAAAGTGCTAAATTTGGTGGGGAGAGGGAGTAAAATTTCTATCTCTTTGAGTGTGTTTAAAAGTCTTAGTTTAATAACAGAATAATTTGATAAAATCACTCTAAAAGCCTCTTTCTGCCTCTAATGTTATAAATAATCAGCACTTAGACCCATTCTAATGTCCCTTTAAATTGTCGTGGCAGCTTAGATGAGCAGCGGTGGAACTGGGAACCTGTCCCCAAACTCCACCTGCATTTTTCAACAGAGCTGCCTTAGGCATCTGCTGGAATTTGCTGCTACTTGGAATCAAGGGCAGGGAGAGAGAAATCTGCAAGTTGTGGGAATTTGTTGTGTGCAGGCTCGGAGAGGCACAGGAGGAACCAGCACCACACAGGAACGAGCAGTGGCCGGTGGCTGAGTCCTGCCCGTGCCCTGCACCTCAAATATTGTCACCTGTCCAGGACTTGCTGTTTCTGCCCTGTGGGAGGGGAACCCCAGCTCCAGGCAACAGAAATTCCCAGAGCTTGGATTGTGCAAAGTGCTCACAATTTATTTTGACTGATTAAACTTGAAATATTTTGCTTGAAGTTCCACCGTAGGTTTAACATTTCTCTAGAGATGAAGTAAGATCACTTTTGCTTTATTTCAGATCTAGGGTTGAAGCACATTTTTTCTTTAAAATCAAATGCAACCTGCTCTCCCTCAATCCTCCATATCCACAGTCCTTACTGAAGATATTAGTTTTAAGTATCCTTAGCAATTGTCAACTACTGTAATTAAGAAAAAAATCTAATTAATTTCTACAGATCTAGAAAGACTCAAGCTTATATTTTATTTTGATTTAATCTGTGATGCTGGAAAAGGAAAGACTGAGAATCTTAATGCAGCTCCTCATTTCTTTGACAATGAGGAGCACATTTAATTAGGAATCAGAACCTCGCTCCCCCAGCAGATTTCTACACTTCCTGTCCTACAATAGCTGTGGGTTTTTTCCCTTGTGTTGTCCTCTCCCTACCTTGCACAGTGAGCTGAATTATTCCACGATCCTCCCCGTAAGAATTGATGGCGTGGCAGGAAAAGAAGCCAGAATCTTCACGCACAGTTGGCAGAATCTATAGGAGGTTGGAAAAGGAAGTGATGGATTGAACAGCATGCAGAGAAAATAAACCAACAGCTTGTCTGTGTGGCGCAAGAAAAATCGTGCAGACTGTTCTCCTTGACAGCAATAAATAGGTATTGCAGGTTACACGCATACATTTGCATAGGAAAGCTTCCAAAATACTGAGATTATCAAAGCCAGCAGCACCTGGGCTGAGGACACAGGCTACCAGCTCTACACGTGTAGTCAGGAGCTGGAGCTCCACCTATTCCTGCAGCTTCTCCTTAGGAGCCTTGTTTCCAGTTCCTCTCAAGTTTGCCAAGTGTTTAACTGTTGGCTGAAATTTGCCACACAAAACGGTGCCTCCTGCTGCCTCCAAATTTTTCCGGCTATTTCTGAAAATAACTCAAGTGGCTGAAGTCTGTGTGCAGGAAATAAAGGTTCAAACACTGGTGGTGAACCCTGGAGTGTTCAGCATGGTGCCTCACATAATAAAGTTTTGTGTAGTCTTTCTTTTCAATTTGTTGTTTAATAGCAAAGACATTTATATGTAATATTTACAAACGTGATCATAATGATATTTTTCTACAGGACCACTGCTTCATTCAAGGTACAATAAGGAAAGATTTTTTTTTAAACGAGCAGATATTTGAAATACCATTTGCTTCTCATTGTTCAGCGTGCTGCTCTGCAATTTATTTAGTGCACACGGTTCAAACTGTGCCCTGAAAACAGACATTCATTTTCTCACAGCATTTTCTGTGAATTCACCCATTGCAGAAACACGAGTGAATTTATTTTCATCAGCCCTCACACCATGAAGAGCATTGCCACCATTTCACGTAGGGAATTAAGGAAGCAGATGTATGATAACGTTTGTGGCTGCTTGACAAGCTGCCACATATTAGCTGAGCCATGGAAACTCCACGTGCTCTTTATTCCTCAGCAAGACCCAGGTGATGTGAGCACAACTCCCAGTCACCACTGGTTAAGATAAATGGATTAATCTCCCACTTGCTCTAAGGAAATTGGAGAGTTATCAGAGATGTGGCAACTTGTCAAGCTGTGTTCACTTGCACGTGTGGCTGAGCTTGGAGACAGGGAAACAAAACTTTCCAGAGCCCAATTTGAGACATGTAGGGTCTTCCTCCCCCTGCCTCAGAGTCCTGAGCAATAAATAGCCTTTCATGTATTCATAACAGCTTCCACTGAGTTAAGCTGCAGCTAGCAGGGCTTGGCACTTCTGCAAATCAGACCCCGAGGGCTCAAGGCGAGTGCCCAGAAAACAAAGAACACACAATTACTGGCCACCTGTGAAAAGTTTGGTCTCAAAGATCAGCTTTGCACCACACAGTGCCGTTCATTACTCAACCCTAATTCAGCCCCAGAGAAAATCCAAGTCCAGCCTCACTGAGCAGGGGTCCTGCAGAAAAAGTAAAAGCTGAGTACACAACTGCAGATCACATCATCATGCAAAAGCACCGAGCTCAAAGCTTCCGAGACAGCCTTAATCTGGCATTTTCTACTTTTGGGGGTGTTTTATCTCTCAGAAGTGAAAGGTTTTGTATGTAACACATACATGGATGTAGAACGCCCCTGCTGTACCCAACTGCCTCAGAAGAGAACTATCCAAGCAGGTCTCCAGCCCTCCAAATAGAAATATTGCTGTGCATCCAGGGGTTATCTTATTAAAATTAACAACAAGAATGATGGCAGAGAGGCCTAGGGGCCTATCCTATAACTAAATATTGTTTGTGTCACAAAAATACTAATAGGAACAAAATCACACACAGAATTTATTCGTCCTCATGGAAATCAGTGACAAAGGTCCCTCACAGAGAACAAACCCAGAATTTTGCTGGATATCATCCAACACAAGTTTTTGGCTGGTGAAGAAAGAAATCTTTCATAAGAGTTACACTAAAATTTAGACAATAAGCAGACTCATAGATAATTAGTTCATTAGGCCTGATAAATAATTTTTAAAAATGTGACTGAAAATTGATAATCAAGATTTTTAAGTGAGAAACTGAATGATTTTTTTCTTGAGAGATTCTTTTAGATTTCATAAAGGCACTTGTAAAGTACCACCCTGAATCCAGTGACTCACCTGACTTCATAAAGTGGTCTCACAAGCCCCAGCAAGTGAAAGGGAGGGAGAAGAACACTTCAAAAAGGCAGCAGTTTTATCTCAAACCAGTTTAGTGATTCTGGTGAGGGTGAGTGTGACACACATCAGAAGTTGGGGTCAGATATTTGGCAGAGCTTATCAGCAATTTACTCAAACTGATCTGGGGAATGACAGGCTAAGGCATGAGCCATGCTGCTCCTGAGACAGAAAGGATGAAGAGTTGAGCCTGGCTCAGTCTCTTGCTGCCTCTGGAGTGTGGGGAGAGGGAATTTTTCATTAGGGATGGATTGCAGAAGTTTCCTCTCCCTCCTCTTGCTGCCAGCTCCCCAAGCTGCCGGCTGGGGCTCCGGTGTTGTCAGGCTGCCCCTGCACCTGAATCAAAACCAAAGCAAGCACACCTTGATGTATCTGGATGATTTGGGGCCCAATTTGTTTTCTTACCTGCAGGGTAGAGATTACTTCATCCCCAACTTCCTTGGTGGAAACAAGATAACGGGACATTTCGGGGTTAATGATCCGGTCTTCCTTCTCCCAGCGGACTATGATGGGTTTCTCTCCATGTGCCGTGCAGCTCATCTCCTTCTTTTGGCCTTGAGTTGCCAGGGTGGTGTTTGGGTAGGAAGTTATCATAGCTGGAACTAGAAACAGACAAAACAAAACAAAACAAGGTTGTTCCTCACTGAGCTGAAAGGTCTGATGATACAAGGTTGGCTCTTCAATCTATGTCTCACTCAGCTTGTCCATATTCGACCAGATCGATGTGTGAAAAAGTATTTTACTTTCATTCCTGTGTAAGAGAACTGATGGGCCTCAAAGGGAACTGAGCAGAAATGAGTTGGCAATGGACAATGGAAGAGGTGAATCCAAAGGAAGCCTGTCTTCATTTGTTTTGCTGCTCAGAGGGCGACTTGCAACATAATTCAATATTCAATATTCACAGCACATAAAGGGACTTTAACTAATAAGCATTCAGATATGTGGACAATAAAGAACTGATAAAAATGTCTGCTTCCTTCTGATGAGCTGCTGTTCTACTTGCTGCCTGCTATATGTTTTACCAGTGTGTGTGACAGTAATGATCTATCAAAATGAGGGCTCAATTAAACCAGGAGCTGCAACAAATTAAAAGAAAGGCTCTGCACCAAGGAGCTTACAGACCATGGATGTGTTGAGTGCGTAGCTGAACTGTACTGAACTGAAAGTATAATTAAACTGACAATAAACCCAGCTAGATTCGAGTTTTTATTGTACTCAGAAGGTATTTGCAGAGCAGTTTGGACATATCTGTCAACTTCATTAACCATTCTTTAAAAAAGGGCTTAAATTTTAATGTTGAAAAAAGTACTCTGTTCTTAGCAAGAACAGTGTTAAACCTTAAGTATTTTCCTGTTTTGAAATTAAAATTTTCTGCAAACAGGAAGAAAAAACTCCTTGGAGTGTTTTACTGCAAACCCCAAACACAGCCTCTCTGAAACAGGATGGTGTCTATGGTGTCCTTTGCTGTCCTTTCCTCCCCACGTGGTTTGTCCACCAATGAATGGCATCTGGATTTCTGTCTCTAGAAAGAATCAAAGCCCACGAGTCTTTCGGTTCAGGCCCAGGAGAAGCTGGGAAGCCCTGGGCAGCACACAGAGCTGTTCTTTCTGAATGAATCTGTCCACTCCTCCAAAGCAGATGAGGCATCAGCAATGAACCCCTTCTCTAAGCTCCCACCCTCCGGGGCTGTCTCCTGCAGTAGCCCCAGTTCCTTGTTTTTATGCATGAACAGTTGCCTCTTCTTATCAGAACAACTCACTCCTTCCATCTGAGCTTCTCTGGGCCCTTTTTTAATCAGATGACACTGGCAGAGGATGTGATTTGAGGCCTTCCCAGGCTTTCTCCCTGCATAGGTTGTGTTTGTTGCCACCCAGCAGAATAAAAGTCCTTATTTAAATGAATTACTTTAATTGCCACCCCATAATGTTAATGCTTGGTGGCATGACCTTTTCACATGCCTGAGCTGTTAATGCTTGCATATGACAATATGTCAGGATGCAGCCCTTTCTGTTCAAAGGCTTCCTGAACCAAACCAAACCGACCTGGAGATTAACAGGGCCTGTGGAGCTGTGGGTTTGAGTTTCCAATGGGATCTAATTCCAGGAGGAACACTAAGAAAGGTCTTGCGTGAGGCAGGAGGCTCCACATGCACTAGGGATGAGGTACATCTTGTTTAACTCTTTGTGTATTAGGTACTCACCAATTTTGTGCAAGAGGAGCATTTGAAGAGAGAAATTATGAATAATCAAAATGGAAAATCAGGATGAGTCTGATTCTATATTCCAGAGAATGAAAATAACCTGTTTTATCTGGTGTGTGCCCATCTGCTTGTTCCTCCAAACTCAGAACAAGAAGGGCTATGCAGGGTCACAGAATCATTTAGATTGGAAAAGCCCTCCCAGCCCATCATGTCCAAGCTGTGCCCGATGCCCACCTTGTCCCCAGCCCAGAGCACTGAGTGCCACATCCAGGCCTTCCTTGGGCACCTCCAGGAATGGGGGATCCACCACCTCCCAATGTTTAACAAGACTTTCCATGAAGAAACTCATCTTGAATTTCTTCCTGAAGTAGTCCCACACAACCTTTTATGCATTTTGTTCATTAAGAGACACAGTTCAAAAGAGTGCCAGGCTATTGAGGAGTCCACATTACCATCAGTAACTTGTGCCACCACCTTTCTTCCTTCCACAATGTCCCCAGCCTCCCACACGTCCCTTCCTCTGCACATCTCTCTCCCCTCAGCACACCATGCTCCAGTCCCCTTCACCTGTCTCTCTTTCTTCCTGCTGCAACCTCCTTGGGTTCTCACATGTCCCCTAATCCCTAATTTTCCTCCTCCAGCCTCATTTCCCATCCCTAATTAAATCAGCCAACCCCCCATGCCACCTAAGGGGTTTTCCCTACAAATGTAGTCCTCCTTTCCATCAGTGTCTCCTGCCTGGAGTTTCCCTGGTGATGGTGAAAATGTTCTGAGCCCACACAGGAGATGAGGGGTGAGAGGTTTGTGCCTCCCCACGAGGTGCCAGAGCTCTTGTGCAGGTGAGCCTTGCCCTGGCAGGTCCACCCTCCTCCTGCTTCATGACCAGGAGCCCACAGGAAATGGGACTTCTGGGCTTGGGTTGAAATCCCACAGACATCCAGGAGCCTGTCCCAGAGACTCCTGCCTCACTTTCAGGTCCTGTGCTGGGTGACAGTGCCAAACCAAACACCACAACTCTCTGTTTTGCTTTTAAAAACCAGAGGCTACCTTGTAAATCTCATATTTCCCCTCCACCAACAAACTTTCTTAATAAGAGCAGCAAAAAACATGTAAAGAAAGATGACTTTATTCCTCAGATACAGCTTTATCCCTGCTTATCCTTCCCTTCTTCTCACATAATCTTCCACATGGATTCCTTATTGCCATAGCAATGCCTCACAGCTAAATATTTCCCCTTCCTCCAAAGCTGATTTTTTACTCTTCACAATTTATCTCCAATGATCCTAAACCGTAAGCTCTTCCTTTTATCTTCCTCTATGTCAAAAGATTTCTGGTAACAAAGCCACATTCCCAAGGATATTTTAGGCAACGTATTTCTTCATCCTCCAACTATCTTTAATCAAATTACTGATGCAAATAACTGAGATAAATATGCTGGTTCTTCACTGACAAAATAATCTAGAAAACTGTAAATAAGCAAGCTAAATCTGCACTACATATGCATGAGATATTCTCTTAGGATGTCTTAAAAATAAGTGAAGGCATTTAGAAATGTATCAAGATGATTCAGATGCCATATTAAGTGTGTCTGTGCCTTATATCTCTTCAAATGTGCAGTATATACAGACACATATTTTTATATATATATTTATATAAGAGAATTTTGGAAGGGCATGATGCTGTGCAGGTTCAAGGAATGGATATTGTCATGTTCCACAATTTTGGAGTAGTTTCACCATGGGACAAATTAATCAAATTCTGTTTTCTCTGGGGTTCTCCATGTCTTTGTCTGAAGCCATGTGGTGCTGGGCACAGTTAGAGATCCATTGGTCAAAACTGGACAAAGTAGAAGCCACAATTTATAAATCATGGCAATTTCCATTTTCAAGGTATTCATATCTCTGCCAGCAGCATTAATCCAGGAGTTTTCTCTGTTTAGAGTTGGGCTTTGTTTTGGAGAGCTGATTTATTAGTTGCTTTTCACAGGCCAACCCATTGTTTTCCCCTTTCTCCATGGCAACCCAGCAAGAAAGAATTAAAGAAATATTTAATTATATTATTATATTATTATTATTAAACCATTATTTATTATAGCAATAAATATTATTGCTATACTAATGCATATCAAAATATTAGGTTATATAATCATATTATTAATTAGCAACTATATTGCTTGTTAATATAATGGTTGCTTTATAGTATTAACGACTTCAGCTTTAAAATCAAAGTGCAAAATTCAGTAGTTGGGGTTATACTTAAGAATTGTGGAAGTGCCTCAGACAAAACAAGAACTTTTTGTCCTACTCTTGAAGAAAACTGAATCTGGGCCATTCCTAAGATTCAGTAAAAATTACTTAATCTGCCTTATTTTTCTCTGCCACTGCTGAGTGTTTCATCAGCAACTGAGTGCAAATAAAAGTGAAAACATTTAATTACCTTGATAAAGACCAGTCTCATTATGCAGACTAACAAGACTGTAGGAAGCTGGGTAAAGCTTGTGAAAGGCATCAGAAACTTTTGAATCCTTTTAGAATAAATCTTTATGAATTAATAGAAAACAAAAATTCACATCAATTTTAAAAAATTATGTGGAGAAGTGGGAGGGAGGGAGGTATTTTTTCTCTCTTTCAGCTCATAGATGGAAATAACCACACTGGAAAAAGGAAATTAAAAATCTCCCTGTCTTTCAATTTGTAATTAAACACTAAATATCCATGTGTCATCCAAAAATGATTGTAATACTGACTAAAGTTCTCAGTGTTTTTAAGAATTATGGTCCTTTCCAACCTGAAACCGTTCTGGGATTCTGGGATTCTCCTGGTCTGAAGATCTCTGCCCTGGCAGAGTGTTCTCATATTTTGGCTCCATCAATGGATCATGCTCGAGCTGGCCAGTTTGGGGAAATATCTGTGACCATGGGAGATTCATCTTGCAAACATTGAAAAAATATTGAAAAAAATGAATTGAATTTCACATGTAAGGTTTAAGCCAAACTCAGCTGTCCTTTCATTCTGGTCAGCCACAGTGAGAACACTCTTCTCTCCATGACAAATGGGATTTTCCTACCTCAAAAATTCCCTCTTCCTCCATCCACTTTTGCTCAGGCAAAAAAAAGCCATGCAAAAACGTTACTTACATTTAAGGCAGCCCAGCCATCACAATTTTATTTGTTGATATATATATTTGTTAATTTACTTTCAAATTTAGTAGACTTCCAGGAGTCAGCAAGAGCTTTGCTAAAATTCATAACTTCAGTTTTCCCTTTCTCATAAGAGACGTTTGGGGTTACTTAAACAGCATCTCTCTGGAATTCAGATGGTGAAGAAAAGAGAATTTTAAATCAATAGGATTTCCCAAACACTTCAATTTAAACTCATAGTTCCTTGGTAAAAGTCTAGCCTGTTCAGCAGGTGAAAATCATGCTCTTAATCCTCACCCTCAGGAGATGTCCAAGATTAGGAAACAAATTCTGCATCTCAGAGGGTCAAAGAAATATGTAAACACAAAAAAAAGCATCCCATTTTTACGCATACAAGTTATTATATATAATCATAATGGGCATATCATTAATGACAGCATCTTTCTACCAATATTCACTACTTTTGAAAATAACTTCACATTTGGGACCTACTCATATTTGTTTGTTGCAAGCCTCCTCAGAGACATGTTCTCTTAGGATAAATATTTTAAAAAATCCATTTGAATTATTTAATCATTTCATAAAGGTGATTTTAGAATAGAATATTTTACTGTATTGCTTGGAATTAGTAAAGAATTTGCTGTGCAAGCAATGCAACTCTTAGAAACAATACTGGGTGAATTGTGCCAGTAATCAGTATGGCATGAATTTCAAATTTAAAAAGCCAGTGTTTTGAAATTAATAGCCACTGATGTTTCAGATTAGAAAAAAATAATTTCAAGCATGTAAACCTGAGAAATTCGAGGAGAGAATTAAAGATTTGATGATTTCATATGACAGACTGATTTATTTACTCAGCTTCAGCTTCAGGAGTCTGTAGCGTGTAGGAAATAAATTCCAAAAATGTATTAATAAATATATTCCTGAAAATGTTTCTAAAATAAAACTGAACAAAGCAAATTACCTTCTAACCCTAACCTGCCCTAAAAGGAAGAATAGTAGCAATAGTATATGTTATTGTAAGAATGAATTGCTGGACAATAGGGAAGAGATTCATTAGCAGTTCTATTGGCAAAATAATTTTCTGACAGAAAAATATGAAAACCAGCACTGCTGTGTAAAAAGAGAGAAATTAAACACAGATATGACAGGTCCTGTCCCAGCTACAGAAGTTTGCATTACAAATCCCATATCAAAACAAGAGACTCAGTGGTTTGGAAAAACTGCATTATTAGGACACCCATAGAAGGTAATCTTTGGGGAAAAAAAATTAAAAATAAATAAACACCGAGTGGGAATGAATATGGATTCTGTACATCCTAAAATGCCATTTCAGCCAGCTATTCCCCTGGTCTAAACGAAGTTACTTGGATTATAAATATTATTCCAACATGTGTTCCCAGGCTTGAACAGGCCTTGTTTGATGCTGAGCTTTAATAAAATGACAATGATGTCTCGAGTCCTTGGCAGCTCCACCAGCGCCTCCTGATCTGATTGAATGTGTCAGGGCAAAGGCTGTGAACATTTAGGGTTCATATCTTATTCACTCAGAAGTGGTTTCAGGTCACATTAGAGGAAGAGAAGTTGATTTATTTTGCATGACAACTATGAATTTTAACCAAAAGACACATTAATAAAATAAAAAAGGGCTTTTCTCTCAAATCACAGAGGCAATTCTTTCCTCTTCCTGAGGTCTTTCCTTGCATTAGTCCTGTGTTTGTACAGTGCAAACTGATGGCTTCAGATGATACACAGGAGACCAGCAGCTGCTGCTATTTCTTGGTCTTTCCTTTGACTTTGACATGGTTCTGAAATGAATGTGACTTTCCCTTGCTTTTCCACAAAGCTTCGATTCCCATTTTGTCCAACTGCACTTCCCAGTAACCAAGGGAAGAGAATGGGGGATGATAAGCTGGCAGCTTTGTCCCCTGCAGTCAGCTGCAGTAAAAGCCTGTGGAAATTTGTGACAAACTATGGGAACTCACACGAGAGAAATCAGTCTCATCAAAGCTTGGCTAATTGTCAAAACAAAAATTAGTGATCAAAAATATTACCACGTATGTAATTGTGATTTATGAAGACTTAGACAAAGGCCATCTTCCCACCCAAGAAATTAATGGACAGTATTAGTTTTACCATCATTGACATTGTTGTGAAGTCTGGATGCCTAAAAATTAGCACCAGAGACATGTTTCCATTAATTACAAATTCCTTGGGCCACTTTCTATTCCAAATCAATTATGATCTTTCATCAGCCTGTTATAAAAGCCAGGCTGGAAAGAGCAGGAATGTTAAATAGTTAAAACTAGCAACACATAATTTCAGATAACTTCTCCAATGCTTTGATCTTAAATTGAATTCAGTCTGCCATCAAGATGGCATCAAGTTTTAATGTGAAATGAGAGGGTTACTGCTATCATAATTGCAAAGCACGGCGCTCTAATTTTTGGTGACTTACTGAATGCAAATCAGTTAAAGACAGAGGCTGTGGAATCACATGGGAGAGTGCTCTTAGTGGTCTTTTTTTTTTTTTACAAGTTTTTATGCTTTAAACTCTCTATTTGTGTCCTTTCATTAAAATCACCTGAACAGTTTACAAGTTTAAATGAAAAAAAAAAAGACAGAAACTCACTGGAAAGCACAAGCTTTAATCAGAATGTTTTTTATGACCCAGCAGCTCCCATAAGTCTTTTAGATTTTGGAGGCTGTGAAGTGACATGTGTAAATGTCCCTCCCAGGGGAAGAGAAGCAAACACTAATTGGGGTATTGACAGGTTTAAATTAAGCAGAAACACACGAAGAAACTCTGGCTCCAACAAAAATGAGTATTGGGGAGAGGGGCATGCCGGGACATTAATGGTTTTCATTCACTGCTCACTCATGCAAGTAAATATACTTTTAAGCACGGTGACCTGGGTCTATAACAGCTCAGTTCTGAGCTAAAAAGCCATGAAATACTATCTGCTGATGCATAGGAAAGAGAGCTCTGCTAGAACCAGTCTCCTCTAGCTGTTCAGAGGGAATTACACTTTTATTTTCTACATAGAAGCAGATAGACCAATATCATCTGATACTGTGATGGCAGGAACAAAACTCAAATATATTTAAATCAGCAAGACAAAACTCTCTCCGTATTTAGCAGCCAATCTCTAGATGAGTGCATTAGCACAAGGAATATAAATATATATATTTTCTGCATATTAACCAAGTTAGAGAGGTGTTATTGCATTGGAAGAATATTCAAAAGCATTCACCTGGGCACAGGGGTCAAGCATGGTCATAAAACCCATCGGTGGTTCACCACCATCTGTCTTCAGGTGGCTAAAATTTAGTTTGGAAGGTTAGTCAAATAAGGGTTAGTCAAATAGTTCTGTTGGGGACGTTGAGGGGACAAAAAAAGACCTTCCAGAGGGTCATTGGTCTTGTCTTAAAGATGACAAACACCTTCTTATTGGTGATAAAAGGACCTCAGGGTGAGCTGCTCAGACCTTTGCAACCAACCTTCAGAAGTTCAGCTTAAAGTCAGGGAAATCAGTGCTAAAGGTCTTACCTTAAACTCTGCATTCTCCTAACTGAGGAGATTCAGGATGTTAATAAAGGCTACAATCCCAGGAAACACAGGAGAGGAAATCAACGAGGGAGAGTAAGATCCTAATGAAAAGCTCTGAAGATATTTATTTTAATTTTATCTGGTTTATCCAGTAAAAATTCTTCCCCTTTTTAGAGACCATCTGGGAATTGTTTGGGAATGGTCTGACCACCTTTGTCTGCTTGTTTCTGCCAAACCAAAACCTTAATTCTCGATCTATTTTATCTTTTATTTTCCTCTATAAGGCCCAGTTTCTACTTTTACTGCTCAGCACACCAGGAGTTTCCAGAGGAAAAGCAGATCTCAGTAAAGGAGAAAATTTCCAGAAGAGTGGGGAACCATCTTAAAGGCTGCACAGCCTAGGAAAAGCTGATGGGTAACTGGTGTGTTTAACAATTTTTTAATACTGGTCTCATGGAAAGAGGGAATTACTAGCAAAGAGAAACAAAGAGGGCTTAGAGAAGGACAATATTTATAAAGTAAAGATATTCAGTGTAATACTTTTTGAGATACAATCACCCATAAATTAGAAGCAGCTCCTACAGCAAAAAAAAAATTCAGAAAGGAAAACTCTCACTTTTATTAAATGTAAAATTAGGACCTTTCCTTGGGAATTTGTTGTGATTTTTACATCCATTGTATCATGTCTGTGCAGTGTTTTATCAAACCTGAAGGCTAGGCCTTTGTACTCAGTATTTTGGGGCTGTTTCACTGAACAGTTAATGCACTTCCAGACAAAAGCAGTGGCTGGCAGTTTGGCTCCAGTGCCCAAACGTCTGAGGCCAGGGGAAGAGGACCCTAATTTGAACCTGGATTATAGTTATTTTGGCTCATTCAGAGCTGCCAATGTGCTCATCCAGCTGTGAGCCAGAGAACAGCTGAAAAGAAGTTTTAAAGCTGAATTTTACAGTGCTGATGTTGACAGCACTTTGCTGTACAGAGGCCCTAGAGATTGATCACCTCTATAACTTAGGTCAAGGTGTTTTTGTGCCTGCATGTGCACAGGCACGTGTGTGTGAGTGAGTAAAAAAAGGGGGAAAAAAACCCAGTAAATATTTTCCACAAAGGCAAACAAGGAGAATTATTTCATTACCTGGAAAAAAAAAAAAAAAAGGGCAAAGCAACCCTCATCACCTTCTTCCTTTGACTTTCAGCTGCCCTGTGCATCCCTCTTTTCAATATGCTCTTAAAAAAAGAAATGTTTCTGTTCCTCTGGAGACCATTTTTACCCCTCAGCCAAGGGAGGGGACCATAAATACTCGTGTTTGAGGCAGGAGTAAATTATAGCCATCCATCTCATGGACAAAGCGTGTGGCACAGGGCTGGGGGTCACTTCCCCCCACGGTCCCTTCCCACAGCGGCAGTGTCACAAGGAGTTCAAAGGACTTGGTTTATATATATTTTTTTTCCCCTTTAATTTGTGTTCCAAGGGAATAGGAATTCCCATTACCTCTTCCACGTGCCCAAAAGCAGAGGCCAAAATGGCACTGCTGGTAATGTAAGCACCAGGAAAGCGAGAAGGAAGTCGTGTTTCTAAGTGAGGTTTGACTTATTGCAGATGACAACTGCTGAATGTGATAAATGAAGCAGCTGGTTGCAAGGGCAATATGAAAATGCTTCTTTGATTTTTTTTTTTTTAAATCAGATTGTCAAATGTTTCTTTTTTAATCAGATCCTTGAAACACACAAACGCAAAAGCTGTGCTTAGATCTAAGCTTTCTCCTGAAATTATTAAATTATCTTCATTTAGCCTTGGGAAATCCAGGAGGTTTAAGGGCTGATTTGGTCATTCTGGGTTTTGTATTTTGAGGGTTTTAAATTATTTCATTATAAAAAGAATAACCACAAAGGTATAGTGTGAGTTTATACACTGTATACCAACCTTATTAGCCACATACCCAGGGGGATTTTATGTTCAAGTTTTATTGCTTTTTCTATGACACATTTTAGAGTTTCTTGTAAGTTGGTAGGAAGGTTTTTAGAACCACTCCTGTTGAGATTTTGGACTGTAAGTTGGTTTTTTTTTTAGAGAACAGCTAATTTCTTTGACCCAAAACTTTTTATGAGAATGTGGTCTCTTTGACAAAAGGAATTTCGGAGATGGGTTTATTAGCTCAGCATTCAAAAATCAGGCCAACATGCTCACAACATCTTCAAAACGCAAATTACGGCAGA
Organism: Aleadryas rufinucha; assembly: GCA_013397815.1. Taxonomy (NCBI): domain Eukaryota; kingdom Metazoa; phylum Chordata; class Aves; order Passeriformes; genus Aleadryas; species Aleadryas rufinucha. The sequence goes on along the minus strand of VZTH01011887.1, from coordinate 60,951 downwards.
AAGGGAAAAAAAGGTACACAAATTTATGAAAATTCATAAAACTGGGAAAAACTCAGTCAAATAATACTGGCAAAATCACTCAAATTCATGAAGATAAAATCACTGTAAGGAACATGGATTTCCTGGTGGTCACCTGGGAATACATTCCCAACTTTTTAATTCTATGAGGAACTGAAAGAATAATTCTGAAAACTGAAAGACAAACCACAAGGTTATGGTGTTATTGAATCAGAAGTAGAAACTTCCTTATTCATCATGAAACAAAGTTATCATTAATTTCTAGTTATCCTTTAGTCAGCTTCTTATTGAATGAATTTCCCCATGGATGAATTTTCCTATTTCTTGCCAAAAAAGAGACTGCAGGAGTGATGGGCAGGACGGTCTCGTGTTGTAGATCCACTCTGCTCCTCCTCTGCAAAGAACTGCTCTAACCAACCCCTTTTCTGTAGCTGTAATTGAAAATTTATCATATTACCTAAGATCCTGGAAAAAAATCATCCAGAGATTCAATCTTGAGAAGCTCTTGCCTTTCTGCTCTCTCTTAGCTGATGGGAATTCTGTCTGTTCTTTGGAATTTAGCATGAAAAATCCCTCGTTGTTGAAGTGCTACACCTTTGTCCCACAGTGTTTCACTGGGAATTCACAGTGGAAAGATGCTGGAAAATGATGTGACTTTTTAGCTTTCCTTACCAGTAAGATAAATTGAAGTAATAACTGTATCAGCAGGATGCCAAACTAATAACTGGATATGAATCTTCTAAAAAAGGAAGATGCTGCCACTGTCAAAGCAGCTGCAACTACAACTCCAAACTGGGACAAACCCAGTGGATTCCCAGCATTCCAGCCACTCATGCAAAGAAAAGCGTGGTAAAAGCAGGTTGTTTCTCCAGCCCAATTTATTTTCTTTTCCTTCTTTTCCCTCCAATAAATGGGTCATTGATAACACTGAGTTATCAGGATATATATATCAGGATGTATATATCAGGATATTTAGGATCTCTTGTGGACATCAGGTTTTGCCCTCTCAGTTCTTAGGAGAGAAAATGGGGGACTGTTCAACCAGGCTGCTTTGTCCAAGTTTCCAGATGCAGCAATTGTTTAAAAAAGTTTGTTCCATCTTCCTTTAGCATGGAATTCTGCAACTTGAATTACAGAAGTCTGTTTTGAAGAGTAACTACTGACATTTTACTGAATCACATAATCATTTAGGTTGGAAAAGACCTCCAATCAAATCTCTAATCTACTGGTTGCACACTTAAAAAATATGTAAAAAAAAAAATATATATATATATATATATATATATATATAACAATAAGATATCTCCTCTGGATTGATCTTATATGGATTAAAAAAAGACAATTTAAATGGCAAATTCAAGCATCCAAAATTCCATTAAACAAAATAACTGAGACATCCAAGCAGTCTCCAGTGAGGCTGTTGTGATCATGTTTGATGATACATTAATTACACAAACATTGTTTCCCCACAAGATAAGTTCTTCATTAGTACAGGGAGTACACGGTGCTCAGGGTTATGAAGTTAGGGAATGATGCTACTTCTATTTTTGCCTTATTTTTGATCATGCATTTGATTAGAAAATAGTAAATGAAATGAAAAGAAGCCCTTTGGCTAGTCCTTGCAGAATGCCACACTGGATACTCTTGTTTTACACTTTTTCTGTGGCAAAATTAAGGGTTTCTAGACTGTTACCTCCCATCTTCTTTGACAGATGTTCTTGTGTTCCTTCACTTATTTCTAGGTGTTCAAATAGCTTTGCAGAACTGCTGAACATCCCTGAGTGCAACTGAGATCTTCCTAAAAATATGCCCTGATTGTCTACACAGCAAATTATTCCTCAGATATGGGGTATGTTTGCTGTCTCTCGAGGCAGCCACATATCCAGAAAAGATTTAAACTAATACTTCACAAAGGTTTTCCAAGGATAACTTGGAAGCTTCTTAAAGTTGTGTGGCTCCTGAAATGCTCCTGTGTTTATGCTGTGTGCTTGACTCAGTTGCTCTGTATGAGCAGCATCAACAGAGTGCCCAGAACTGGTCTTAAAAAGAACAGCTCATTGAGAAGCTGAACTCTGGTGAACTGTAAAAAAAAAACCAAAAAAACCCAACCCAAAACCATATATATATATATATAAATGCAACCAAATCTGCAGCACTGAAGAAATGAAAAGCCTATCAGCCCTCTGTCAGTTAAATGCATTTTTAATACTGCTGCTAACAAATAATGATCCATTGATTTTCCATCCCAAAGCTTGAAAAGTTGCTGGCAGCTCCAGTAACTCTTCCAATTTCTACTGCCAGCTCTGCCAGTCTCTCATAAATCTCACTGGTCTCTTCCACCTCTCTCTCCTGGCTGTTCCTTGCCTCAGATTTTGCCAGAATAAATTCTGGTAATGTCTCAAAGCATGTCCCCCCCTCCTGCCTGAGAAAGCCCCTGTTGTGGTGTTTAATTAGGTGGCATTCTTTGCAGGAATGGGACTTCGAGGCAAAGAGGTGAGAAAAGGGTCACTGGTAATTTATTGTGTGTACCAGGGCTGAGAGAGCTGGTAACTGCAACACTGTAAACCTGAATAATGAGCTTGTAGGGAGCGTTGGAAGGTTTGGTACTCCAGGTGAAAAAAGAGAGGAATCTGACTCCTTATCTTAATCTTATTGAATCCTCTCAGGAAGTGTAAAACCAGGTCATCTGTCAAGNCCTGGCCTTGGACACTGCCAGGGATCCAGGGGCAGCCACAGCTGCTCTGGGCACCCTGTGCCAGGGCCTCCCCACCCTCCCAGCCAACAATTCCTTCCCAACATCCCATCCAGCCCTGCCCTCTGCCACTGGCAAGCCATTCCCTGGCTCCTGGCCCTCCAGCCCTTGCAAATTGTCTCTCTCCATGGTTCCTGTGGGCTCCTTCAGGCCCTGCAAGGCCACACTGAGCTCACCCCAGAGCTTCTCCTCTCCAGGCTGAACAATGGCAGCTCTGGCAGCCTTTCCTCCCAGCAGAGCTGCTCCATCCCTCTGCTCATCCTGGTGCCTCCTCTGGGCTCTCTCCAGCAGCTCCACGTCCTCCCTGTGCTGGGCCCCAGGGCTGGGGCAGCTCTGCAGGTGGGGTCTCACCTGAGTGGGGCACAGGGGCAGAATCTTCATGGAGGAGCAGAGTTTGGGTATCACCCTTTGTCTGCTTTGTTACTGATGGCTAATTACTAAAGTACTAATTACTGCATGACTAAAGCGGTATTACTGTTAACATCAAAGCATCTGAAAACAGAGTCTTGAGGATTACAAAGAGCACAGCTCTGGGGATGAGGGTATTGATGGGTCTTTGAGGGAGCTGTGTGCCAGCAGGTCCCACATAACCCTACCGAGGAGGCAGCACTGGAGGAGGAAAACTTCTGGCATCTCTGCAACAAGCAGCCTTTGCAGTCCTGGGGAGAACTGCTCCACCTTTCTGTGCCTGCAGAACCCCATGGCTCTGGGCAAGGATTTTGCACAGCTTCCTTCCAGCAGGAGAATAATCATGTTTTGCAGTTCAGTGGTGAAAGAAAAACAGCAGAACTGAAAATACGTAGCCCAAAAAATCGCCACTTGCAGAGTTCAGGAGGAAAACTGCAGAAGACGGAAGCACTGCCAAAATCCATGGATGGCAAAAAGGGGGAGTTCAGTCCTTCTGAGTGAACAGCTCTGCTCCCATGGATGGCAAAAAGGGGGAGTTCAGTCCTTCTGAGTGAACAGCTCTGCTCCCATGGATGGCAAAAAGGGGGAGTTCAGTCCTTCTGAGTGAATAGCTCTGCTCCCAGGAATGTCAGCAGCAAAGCCCGCAGGCTGGCCACGGGCTTGAAATTTTTGCTGCATCATGGCAAGGATGGAAATGAGATTGCTCAAGTGAGGCCTCGTGGTTGAAATTCTGGTCCCACAGAAGTCTTGAGGAACTTTGGCACTGACTTTCTCTTGAGCAGGATTTAATTTGATAAAATAAGAGTTAAACTGGAAAGTTTCTTACAGGCTTAATACCCAGTCCTCATACAAGCTGAAAGGGGGGTGCAAAAAGAGAACTAAACTGTAGAATATTAAAAGGACTAATTCCTTTCTGTTTATGCTTAATAAATAAAAGAAAAGAAAAATCTCCCAAGGTGCTTAATATTGCCTAGTACTGTGCATATCCTAAATTCATGACTAAAGCACTTTAATTCAGTCACAGGATATGCTTTAAACAGTTCAGTGCTGCATTATGTGCTGCACTTGAGATGTTCAAGATCTTAATTATTTGTTCTCTTCAGTATCCCTCACCCAAAAGCTGATGAAAAATTCTGTCGTGATGGTATTTTTTATGACACACATAGCTGTGACACGTGATAATTTCACAATCATTTCGAGACACCATGTGGTTTCTTTTGACATTTTGTGACAGGCTGTGTTATCAAGCACAATTGTTTGCACAGGAAACAACTGTAACACGTGGTCCTTGGGACATTATGTTATCTCCTGATAATGATGTCATTAACATGTGTATACTATAATTAATGACTACAAGAGCGATTCATTTGAGTAAGGCTTATGAATCCATTTCATCTAAAAAGGGAAAGAAAACCTATAATCATTTGGGCTCAGATCCTGAAAGCTACTTACTTGCAACCTGCTGCAGCTACGCTGGGTGACCCATTAATTGAGGCATATTAACCAAGAAGCATTTATTTCTCAGTTATATTACAGAAGCTTGGATTAGAATCATTATCATAATGATTGTTCTAATAGGGATCAGTGAGAGAAACAGGAACCTAGCAGTGCTCCAAACCCCTTTGTCACCCGATCTCCTACCAACAGGAGCCAGGAAACAATTACAGTTCATCAGTGTGCACAGTAAAATAATGAAGCTGGAGACGTGGAGAGCAAACCCACTGCAGCTCAGGCTGTCCCCTCCTGCTCCTGCAGCCCCAAGACAGAGAACACTCTGCTTACATCCTTGTCTGCATAGAAAGCAGATTCTCATAAAGGCAGTTCAGACATGTGGAGCATTTTTATGTAACAATCACAGAATCACAGAGTGGTTTTGTTGGAAGGGACATTAAAGCTCATCCAGTGCCACCCCTGCCATGGGCAGGGACACCTTCCACTGTCCCAGGCTGCTCCAAGCCCCAATGTCCAACCTGGCCTTGGACACTGCCAGGGATCCAGGGGCAGCCACAGCTGCTCTGGGCACCCTGTGCCAGGGCTCACCTCCCTCACAGTAAAAAATTTCTTCCTAAAATCAAACATAATTTTCCCCTGTTCCAGTTTGTACCCATTCCCCCTTGTCCTGTCACTCCAGTTCCTGATGAATTGTCCCTCTCTGGCTTCCCTGTAGATTTTTGCCATCAGATTTTTGACACTATATTTGGTGGTTCAACATCTTGATATAAGTCCTGCCATGGTTTTGGTGTAGTGTCACCACAAACTCAATCCTGCTTTTCACTGCTTAGAGCTTCCTAAGAAAAAAAGATATATTCAGACTCCCAAAATTTGCTTTCAAGCCTGATAATCCACTCTTCTCCCTCGAGGCTACACAAATTGCACATAGATGTTTTTGTGTTATTTGGATTTTCAGAACGCTCTGTTTGGGCATGCAAAATATTTTCATGGGGATGTTTTTATGCAGGAGCAGCCACACAAAAATAGCTGCGGGTGAATGAAATTTCCAACCCGCCACAGATACAGTCCTCAGGAAAGCTGCCTACAAAGTGTCTGAAGAAATTAGGATGAGACTGGATCCCTGGGATGATGTTTGAAAATTGCCTCTGTGCGGAAAAGCTACAACTGATGAAAGCTGGATCATGCTGGATCCTCCAGAGAGATTAAAAAAAGGACGGGAGGGAGCCAGGGAACCATGATCTGAGCTGCTCCTCCCTAAGCCTAAATTCTGAATGGGGTTCAAAGATGCACAAAGCACCAGCTGGGCTTTTCCAGAATAGAGGTGGTGGGTATTTTCTTGCAAAACAAAATCAAAAAACTCTTTTTTTTCAGAGCTGCTGCTGCATTGTGTTGGTTCCTTCTCTCTTTTGTGGACTGCACTCCAGAGGACCCAAGCACTCCCCTCCTGTCCAGGTGTTTCAGAACTATGCAAAGTCAATCTCTTTGACTTTAATTGCCTCTTACATATTGTTTCCATAGAATGGTCCATGGATTATGAGTATATTGCACAAATAATTATTTATATGCACCATTAACTTTGCTCTGAGGTTTGAAACACTCAACATGTGTGTACTTAGTAGCCCTTCTTACATTGTACCTCCAGAATAATCATCACTGGATCAGCTTCAGTGTGCACTAGACTATTTTTTAGTTAAAGTGAATAAAATAACAACATGTATTTTCATGATGTAAGCTACAAAATATTTGAAAAGTCAGGAAATGCAAAGTCAGAATTTCAGGGATAGTAAATTTGAGCAATAATTTCAGGAATAGTAAATTAGAGCAATGTTAGCACCTGATGTAAGAGACATAATAAAGGAGTTAACATGAAGAAATCATTCTCTCTGCCTTAAAAAGATGTTTTATCTATATTTGTACATGCAAATGCATGTTCCATACCTGTACTGTTGGATTTAAAAATTACTGTGATTATATTTAAAACAAGCAAAATATGATTATTCCTCCAAAACAAAGCTCCTGATTCAGAACCAAATATCCTTTTTCTTCCATGCAAAATGTAAGAATTGGAACAGGAACCTTATATGAGTCAAAGTCTACAATTCAGATATTATTTAATTTTTAATTGCATTATTTTTATAATTGTTGATTGTAACATCCTTTATAACAACACCTGAACAGAAAATGCTTTCTAAAGGAGAAATAAAACCTCTATAGCCCTACAAAACTGGTGGGGTTGTAGACCCAATCCAGGAACATCCATTTAGTGTTTCTATTGCAAGTACATCACATGCTTCATTTTGGAAAAGCAAAAACAACTGAAAAACTTGCACATAATCAAACCAGGGATATCAGAGCTTTCTGTAAATTTAGAACCCTGACTTGATTCAACAGTTGGAGGCAAACATGCTGATAAAAGGTTATTTCCAGCAGAGATAAGATCTATACCTTTTAAATGCTAAGCAGATTGGCCTAACATTGAATGGTGCACAAAATTTAGCTGGAAAACGTATTTTTCCTGAAAATATTCAATGGAAACAATGTGTCCTGTGGTGCTATGAAGTTACTTCCCATGGGGAAAGGCAGGGCAAGGAAAAGGAAAAGGAAAGGAAAGGAAAGGAAAAGAAAAGAAAGGAAAGGAAAGGAAAAGAAAAGAAAGGAAAGGAAAGGAAAAGAAAAGAAAGGAAAGGAAAGGAAAAGAAAAGAAAGGAAAGGAAAGGAAAAGAAAAGAAAGGAAAGGAAAGGAAAAGAAAAGAAAGGAAAGGAAAGGAAAAGAAAAGAAAGGAAAGGAAAGGAAAAGAAAAGAAAGGAAAGGAAAGGAAAAGAAAAGAAAGGAAAGGAAAGGAAAAGAAAAGAAAGGAAAGGAAAGGAAAAGAAAAGAAAGGAAAGGAAAGGAAAAGAAAAGAAAGGAAAGGAAAGGAAAGGAGTTGAATGACTAAATAGGATTTAAAGCAAACAGACAATTTTTTCCTCCAGATCATTATTTCCATAATGACAGCTGCATTTGTCTAGCTGTCCAATGGTATTTAGGGGGAAAAATCCACTTGTTTTATGGGGAGAGACAAAAAAAGAGCACAGATTCCCCAGACTCAAAGCATTTGGATGGTTTATAACACTTGATACAGTCTGACTTCGCCTTTTCTGGGTACAAAAGCAATTTATGCTCGTGTGAGAGTGCAGCTCCTCAAGGTCACTCACATTTCAGCATCTTTGAAACGCTCCTCTGGGTTAGTTTACGTCACTCTGCACAAGAAATAGGCTAATGCACTGTTAAGCTGAGCTGCTTTGGTATAAGCACGCTGGAAATATGTGACACATCCCTTAAAAGTATTCAGACTCCTGTGCATTCCAAGCTAAAATATCCCTGGATGGCCCCAGGTTAAATCCCTGGTGCTTCCAAGCTCCTACATTTCACAGGTTCAGCTCACTCAAACTCAAGAGCTGAAGCAAAATTTGCTTCAAGTTTATGTTTTGGGCTTCATCTGTCTGGTCTCTTGTCCCCTGCTTTTGAAAGTAATTGTAACTAAGCTGCAAAAAGCCAACTCTTGCTCCAGAATATATGCCCATGTGAGAGATTTATAGTTATACAGCTAAGCCATGATGCCATTGGAATATGCTGGAATAATCAGCAAAGGAAGGAGTAATCTTAAATATGGACAAGATCTAAGGAACTTCCTGGGAAATGCAGAAGACAGAATGTGTATATTTATATAAAAAAAGCACGTTTGTGACATCTGAAAAGCTTGCTGGGTATCAGCAAGGCCATGGTAACTGCCCAGGTCTGCAAGCCTACCCCACAGCAAATGGGAGGAAATTCAACCTCTTTAATTGTCAGGTAATTACTCTGCCTATCCCCCGTGCTCAGCAGACACTGGGACAGCCAGCACAGCCCAGCAGCTGCCAAGCCACTGGATTGCACATTTGAGCCCCCTCACTCAGAAGAGAGGCTGATTTATTCTTCTCCTGGGCCTTGACAGGTGAAATAAGTAGATAACAAGAGGTAAAAGCAGATCACAGCCAAGGAAAAAGTCATCCTATCCAAGCAAAATAGTGCTTGTGCCAGCCTCCTCCTTCTGGCGAGGTTATTCTCTCCTTTCTCAGTTTTTGAATACCTCTTTAAGCACTTCTGGGAGGACTTCCACACTGAAAGGTTTGAGAGCCCAAAGGGAGAGTTAACACCTCTGTGCAATGCATTATTTTGATTATATATGCAAACAAAACTCACCAGTCCTCCTTCACATCTGTCTCTCCACTGGTGAGTTCCCTGAAATACGACTGGGAACAGCCATGGATGCTACAGGGAATCAGCAAAACTCCTGAGGGCACCCAGGGATTACTGTCCCCTCCTACAATGATGTTCCTCACTGTTTAGGTGCATTCCCATTTTCCTTAAAAGCCAGGCACTTCATTTAGCTCTTATTTAAATCTCAGACCTGGGCATTTAGCAAGTGGTAATTGGATTTTCCACAACAATATGCAACCACTTACGGAAAGTCTGTTCTCCCTTATTTCAGCTCGGCAAGTCACCACTTAAAAATCTGATGGCAGGAGATTTGCCTTGCTCCGAGTGTGGGTTAATGGCTGGGAGTGCATGGCAGGGAGCCAGCTCGTACCAGTTGTAAATGCAACGTTTAGGTTGCATTGCAAAGTGAGAAAAAAATCCAGCAGAGTGCTGCTTTCTTGCAGAGCACTTACAGTAATAGGCACTTATTTTAAAAGCCAGTTTTGAGGTAAGACGGCAGAAGTGAGATCCTGCTGCACTGTTGTGTGTGTACATGTGGGCAATTACCCAAATCAATGGCTAGTAATTAAAAGCCAGGAAAAATAATTATCTAGCAGATGCTGTTTGTACCGCTCTGATGATTTGCAGCAAAATGGACTTAAGCAATAGCTCCATTTTCTGTCTCTGATTTTGTGATCACGAGTTTATACCATCTCACTTTCAGAAATGACATTTGATCCTTCGAATCCTTTGCCCTTTGCAAGGAAAGAAATGGAAGCGAGAGAACAGGATTGTTTCTCAGGTACTTATCTGTCAATATGGCAAGTCTATTAGTAGAAAAATGTTCTTGTTAGGTCCCTGATGACGTGATTTTAGGGTTTATTTTAACTAATATGAGAAAAGTTCAGGATGGGGAAACAGAACTGAGAGAACTTGCAGTGCTGACTGAATGCCAGGCCACTGACATCAGCTGCTGCTTTACCATTCATTCCCAAAGGATTAAAACATTTGCTGGAGGGCTTTTTCTTAGAAGTTTAAGCCAAATTTTAAGATGACAACAACAAAACCCCCAAACCTAAACCAAATCTAAGCAACATATGTTTAATTTCCTAAATAGCCATCCCCTTTGCTGAGCACCCTTCAGCACATCACTGATTACATGAAAGACAACTGTGCACACACTACTTCTATAAATCAGGGTTCTGATGAAGAAATGGCTTTGGGAACATAATATTTAAGATGCATTTTTTTAGGCTGATGTAACTTTAGGGATTAAATTTCATGGAATCACCCACAGAACCCAAGCCATTCAATGGTTCTGTATTTCTGTGTTGTGAGTGGCCACACGTTCATGCACATGGACACAGAAATATTGGCAACTGAGGCCTTTAACTTCCATAGATCAAACACAGCAAGAAATCTTTTTCAGCCTAATAGCATTTTTTGCAAAATGAAGTATATGAAATTTCACCAGAAGTTTCATTTGTAAAAGCAGGGAGTTTAAATGTCATTGCCAATCCCTGCACACCTCTGGGCTGCTCCCACCATCACCTGAGAACACATCACCTTGTACAAGGGAATTTTAAAGAAAAAAACTCTTTCCCAAGTCAAGAATGGTGGTTGGAGCTATAACATTTATTCCCTCCCTGAAGGATCATTTCCCCTTTCTGAATTTGGTGCTGTGCTCACCTACATCTACACAATTACACCACATTGCTTTCCCAGGGGCATTTGGAAATTGTCCAAAGGAATTTGTCCAGGTGGAAGCTAAACACCAAATAATTGATGATAGAGAATCTAAAATCATTGTCACAAAGACACATAATTGCCTGGACAACACAGTTCCTGTGTGATCAAATTCCAACTCAGAATTGGAAAAGAAAACAAAAATTGGATGTAAGACTAATTATTCAGTGGCCTGATGGACATAGTGAAAAAAAAATGGATGGGGTTAGATTAATCATAAGTAATTGGGCCAACAGTAAGAGCTCATTCTTTCATTATCTCCTGGTTTGACAGACCAAATCGATTCATTCCTCAGCCCTGCAGGATTCTAATAAGATTTATCTAAAAATGGAGCCATGCTTCTTTAGTTATCTATACTGTGAAGACACTCAGAAATCAATTCCTGTGGCCATAAGTGGACACTTCCTTTTTTTTTTTTTCCTCAAGAAAGATAAAAGCAACATATTCAGATTTGTTCAAGCATCACATAACAAATACTGGAAGGTACAGTGGGGATGGGAGCGGACATGCTGATGCAGTGGGCGAATCCTGATGGTCAGGGAGGGCTATGGGGTGAAGGAAACCCGTTTCCCACAAAGCAAACAGATTGCTGAAAGAAAATCTGCATTTGCAAATCCTTTCTTCTGATTGTACCTGACATGCACAGCAGGAAGAGGTGTAGGAAGCAGTGCTTTAAATTGCCCTGAGTGCAGCATTTCAGCTTGCAGGCAGCTCTTCTTCCTACCTTGCATTTTCTGCTCCTTTTGTGAGCCCCTCCCTGGATATAAACTTAATTTTTGTTTATGTTGATTATCATGGACTCTATCTGCTGTGCTCACACTGAGCACCTCTGTAGGATTTTCACAGAAGGATGTGAACAAAACCACCATGCAATTTTTGAAAAACTATTTTGAAGATGAAAAGAAAGTACTACGGAAAAAAGACTCTTTATGTTTGAAGGCAAAATTGCTTTCCTTAAAAAAAAGCTTAAAATTGCACTGATGGAAGCAGTTGTAAAAGATCATCTTTGGCTAATAGCGACATGTGATATTATTTTTTTAAAGAAATAAACTCTTATCCAAAGCATAAAATATTTGCATATAAACTACCGGTATTTTACAGTTTTCTTTTGCTGCAGGAGAATTATGCAGAAAAATGTAACTGATTTGGCAGCTGTGTCACTTGATACTCAAATGTAGTTTATATTCTACATATTTCTTCAGATATTGTGAAATAATGTTTGGGGTTTTTTTATTATAATACAGTTTAGGTTTTCTTACTTCAAATTAAAGGAAGGATAAACAATATTAATAAATAAGCAAAATGAAAAATTATTAAAGAAACATAATGCAAGTCCTATGACGGCATTCAGTAATTTCAAAAAAGAGTGAATAACCTTTTAAAATGTAGGCTTTTTACTGAAAAAGACAGTGACTAAGTCATTCCAAGTGCAGAAGAAGCTGATATATAAGAAATATAATTTAAGACTCTGCCCTCTATTTTGGCTGTTCAGAGAGCATTCTGCAAGTCCTAAACTCATATAAAACAATAATGGGGAGTTCTGAAGCTTTGTCCTGCTGGATCTTTCTAGATGAGATGTACCTTAAATCTGGCAAGACTGATATAGACAAAAAGAGATGAGGGAAAAGGAAGAGGAAGAGGAAGAGGAAGAGGAAGAGGAAGAGGAAGAGGAAGAGGAAGAGGAAGAGGAAGAGGAAAAGGAAAAGGAAAAGGAAAAAGGAAAAGGAAAAAGGAAAGGGAAAAGCACAGCACTGTAAGAGCTGCATGTTCTGAAGTGGAAGTAGCCATGTGTACTGCACATATCCACTAAACGAATTTACATCCCACTATTGCTTTACAATGCTCTCTTTATCTAAATTCATTTAATCTTTGTTAGCAAGACATAGACCCAACTTTTGATGACATTGCAGATATAAAAATAAGCTGCAATAGATCCTGCATTCACTTCCTCCCCCAGAAGCCAATATTAAACCCAGCAAACACACTGCAAACAACTCCCACCTCACAAATGAAACTAATGTATTCACAGCAGCATTTGTATTTTAAAATGTTACTCAGAAAAATTAGTAAATTTAATAGCATGAAAATCCAGGTAAATGCAGAGATCTAAGCATTGAATGCCCCGAAGGTAAATATTCAAGAAAAATCAAGTCTGTGTATGATATCCATGCTGCATTTGAAAACAGTTTCATTCAGATAAACCAGTAAACATCACTACTGGATTGTGGGCATGGTTAGTGGTTAGTTATTACTCCTGTATCACAAGGATTGAAGAGAAAAAGGAAATAACTTATGAGGATACTGTCCTAACACTGTATTAGGACACATTTTGTGCAGCTGACTTGGAGATTTAGAACCACTTTGTAATTTTAAGAAAACATCAGAAATAAATATATTTAAAGAAATTCTTTTTCTTTAAGAG
>VZTH01011887.1:17907-47927 GCA_013397815.1 Aleadryas rufinucha | reverse complement strand
GACAATGCTGTCAGACACGTGGTGTGACTCTTGGGGTGTCCTGTGCAGGGCCAGGGCTTGGGCTGGATGATCCTTGCGGGTCCTTTCCAGCTCAGGATATTCTGAGATTCCATGATTCTAAACCACCAGTAAGATTAGTTTCCAGAATATTTCCTCCCACCTTAGAACACTTTGGGATTATCGTTTGTTACATTCGAGCACAGCAGCGTTTAACGAATCATGCCAAATACAATACACTGAAATTTGTACTTTATCAATGATGGTCATTATGGATGGATTATCTGTCTAGCTGGTATCAATCCCTGCCACACCACCATCTCAGCTGAAGGAATAGATCAGATGTTATTTTCAAGTCTTGTTTCAGTAGTGTTCAGAGACACAGAAGCTGCAGCCCTGGATCCAAAATTATCTCTGTGGCACAGAGGTTTCTGACCACAGCTGACCAAACCTGGACACAGAGTTCATTGCAAACTGAGAGCCACGTAACACCTCTGAATGAAGTGATAATTTAACAGGACACAAGAAATACTAATATTGAAGAAGGAGAACATATAGAAATACCTGTGGAATATGTATTACTAATCTGTTCAGTAAATAGAGAAAATAAAACAGCAGCTAGAGTTCATATATTGTGAATCCCATCCTTTATGAGGCTTTCTAAAAAACCATGAAGATGTGAAGGCATTTGAAAGACCAAATCATCATAACTTTGTTAAACTGATTATTTTTCAGGAAAGCCTCAATAGTCTGTATCCCCTATGAAAATTTCCACAGAAAGAAAACTTCTGAAAATAAACCTCGCCCATGCTCCCTTTTCAATGCTGCCATTTGGGCATCAAAAATCTGAGAGAGACAGCTATTTTTGAGAAAAAAGAAAAAAAAAAGGCAATAAATATGATACTGTTGATGCAGCAGAGTCTGTGGGCACTTTTGGGAGAAAAATCTGCTTCACCTTTCTGCTGGAAACATTGCTGTGCAACCAGCCTTGAGGAAAAGAAAAAGGGCTGCTATATTCTTGTGGGAAAAATATTTCTTAAAAAATAAAAAAGAAAAGGAAAAGAAAGAGAAAGAATTTCTTCCCTCTCCTCTTCTCCTTAAATGAGAGCATTGCAAAGATTTGCATACAAACCCACTTGAGTATTTGTGCTGCAGCACATCTGGCAATTATCTTACAAGAGAATTGCCACGGGCTCGGCGCTACCGAGAGGAGCAGGGAGAGCATTTGAAGGCACGGAAGAAAAGGGATATTCCAGCCTTCTACCAGCTACCTTGAACATACTTCATGTTTAATTTCCCTCTGTTGCCAGAGGCGCTGTGTTGTTATGACAGCTGATCTGCCATGGAATAGCTGTGAAGGAAAATCAACAAAGGATCGCTCCAGCGATTCTCGGCGCAATTTATCGGCGCTCGTGTCTGGCGGCTGCTGCCGCCTGTCGGGGTAATGACACATGATGGGTGATTAAAGTGCAAGTCCCTAAATCAAAGCTGTGCCAGTGGTTTGAAGAGGCAGAAAACAGCATTTAGACTCCTGTTCCTTTCTCATTGTGGGAGGACCTCATTAGGAAAAAAATGGGCTGTTTTGCTACCGAGAGGGAGTGCTTGCATCCAGGGAGGTCTCTTGTGTTTCCAGGATTCACTCCCGGCATCTTTCAGACTGTGCACTGCATGTAAATACACAATTGGAGTCATAGAGTCATGGAGCAGTTTGGGTTGGAATGGACTTTAAAGATCATCTAGTTCCAAGCCTCCTGCCACGGGCAAGGACACAAAATTAAAACAAAAAGAGAGTTACAGTTCATCACCACTGGCTTGGAATTGGACAGTTTATTCACAACCTCATATTAAACACAGTTTTTGCCTTTTTTTGCCAAGAAATAGGTGGTAAAAAAGAGAGAGAGCTGCCTGGCTTGAGGGCAAGGGCAAAGGTGGGCAAGGGCAGCTCACCAGCTCAGCAGAAAGGACTGTTTGGGACATGAGAGTAGTTTCAATTCAAGGAAATTATTTTTTTTTCTTTGCCTTTGCCCCACTCTTTCATTCTCAGGACACATGCAAGCCATCCAGCTAGAGATTTAGACCAATTTTGGCCAAATTTGTCCATTTCACGAAAGTGTACTCTACCTGAGATAACTGCAAAATAAGGATGAAGAATCAAGTAAATGAAAAAGCCTTTTTTAAAAAGAAAGATGGCAGAAATGTCAGAAGAAGAAGACAGTAAATCAGGGCACACAAAAAGAGAAGGGAACTTTTGTCTTGTTTTGTTTTTCCACGGAAAATAGCATTTACAGACCATGGGACTGTGAGAAAAATGGAGCAAAGAAAGATTAAGAAATATCAAAATAACTGGGCTCAGGTGCATTTGACAGAGCATTATTGCTGTCCTTCTTATAAGTGTTTTTTGGAGGTATTAGAGACAGTGATTTTAAGCTTCCTTTACCATATATCATGGATAATCTATCTTTGCAAATGTAGAACAGGCAATGCCACCCTTACTGACACCTTGTGGGATACATGCATTTTAATGAGAAATTGGCTTTTCAGACACAAGGAAAAGTAGCAATCGGGCAGATCTCAACATTCCTGTGCTCTCAGCAAGGAATTATTTTCCCAAAGATCAAAATGAGCATTTAGAGGCACCCTGGTGAGCAGAGCACAGTGAGTTCTCCAGCACAGCTTGCTGGCTTTGCTGCTGGTGTCACAGCAGAGCAAACTCATTTGCCTGGTCACATGGAAATTGTCCCTTTATCCTGCCTGGATAAAGCTTCACAGGCAGAGCTTTCCATCCATCTCAATAAACAAATGCTGCAGTGCTTCAGCCATATGGTGGAACAACTGTTAGCTTGCAGTGCAGAAAAGGGCTCCACACCATTCAGCCTCCATCCATAAGCATCCTCTGGGTTTATTTGTGTTTGTAACTACTGGTATATTTTATTCCTTCTGCAGTAGCAGTTAGTTGTGTGATTGAGGTCTCTTTGCTCCATGAGCTGTCTGAAGATGGTGAGAAACAAATCTGGCCTGGAAGAGGCCGTGGTCAACATGGACAAGCAGCACTGTGAGAGAGGCAGGGGCAGCAGAAACACGACGTGGTGCAGGAACAGGTCATCAGTTTTACCAGGCTCCCTTTCCCCACCAGCCCCTTTTTCTGTTATTCCATCAGCTCTTGTCACAGGCAACAATTTTTAAAGTTGTTATTTTTATTTTTTTTAAATGTCTAAGTGGTGAAAGTTGGCATTAAAAGAATTAGCTGGGATTAGCATGCTCCTGCTGGAAGGAGCTGCGGATCTGACTGACAGCTTTAGGTTTATGTATTAAACACATATAATGCCAATAGCTAAGAAGCATATTTGAGGGGAAAGTGAATGAAGCAATTCTGTTTTCTTGGCAGACAGGATTTGTTGGAAATGTTTTGATGATCAGATTAAAACTTGTCAGGCTCCACACTGTCACAAAAAGAAGTGATAGATTCAAGAAGGGGCAGGGCTAACATGGTTGCCTCCAATAGATTATTTACGCATGAAGATGCATGCCTTAATGCAAGCTTGCTTTTCAGGAGGTAATTTTATCAGGATACCATTCTATCATGTTATATATAGCCCCTAAAGTGGAATTAGGAAGTGTGACATTTATTCAGATGAAGGCAGGCAGGCAGTCCGTTTTAAGCAGTCATCTCTTCCCCTGTGACTCCCAGGCAACCTTTAAATAATTTTAGTTCTTCCCTTCATGTTAAAGGTTCATTATCCTTTACAGAAATTCTTCAGAAGTCTTCTCATCCCAAGCACCAGGAGTCATTTCTCAAGACAGCACTAGATTCCTTGTTCCAGATCTCTCATAACTTTCTAATATTGTGTGTCTTAGTGAATATGGAATTTGGGAACTACTTATCTTTGAATCACAAGAAGAGAAAAATTCACTGATCATGATCTTTATGTCCATTCCTTGAAAAGAAAGGGAGAAGGATAATAGCTGCTAAATGAAAATTTTCTGCCCCGTGGTTCCTGATTCAGCATTGATGCTGGCAGCTTGCTCTTTTCACATTTCTGATGGTATTCCTGAAGCCTCTTTCTTTTCCTCTCCTTCTTTTCTTTTAGTTTTTCTTTTCTTTTTTTAATTTTCTTTTTCTCTTTCTTTGCACTCCCTTCTCATGCAATCTCCCTTCAACCAAGAAGATGGATCAGCTCCTCTGACACGAAGGTGTCACTCAACAAACACTGAGGCACTAAATAAATGTATATTTGGAGTTATTACAACTTCCCCCTTAGCACTCAGAGTTTGTTAAGCAAGCCAAGCTGGTTTGTAGCTTGACATGGGTTTTCACTAAGAAAATATTCATCAATTTTAGAGGTAGTGCGTCATGGAAATACATTAAATCAATTTTCATCCTGCCCACTCCTGAACTACTGAAACAAAAAAATTCCTATTCTCTTTTGACAACAAAAGCATCTCTTTTGTTTAGATACAGGTGACAGTGGAAATTCTGGAGGAGTAAAGCATCAGCTCATTTAAGAGATTTTTTAACAGGATCTATGAAGGTAAAGCTTTACCCAGCAGTGTCACTAACAGAGTAGGTAAAAACTTCTGTCAAACATGGAGAAGAATCTCCTGTGCATGAGAGGGTTTATTTTTAAGTTCAGTGATGCTATCAGTGGTTAGCAGCTGCATGCACCAGGTATCTGTGGCACAAGGAACAAGAAGTGAAGGAATTAGGTGTAAAGGGACTGCTGCCATGTTTTTCTTTCTGAGGCCCAGTCTAGTTTCATGATCAGTGACCAAATCCATCCAAGCCACTCTGCTTTTTCTATCAGATGATTTGAGCTACTGCTCATGGATAACACATGAATATACTGAAGGGAGGTGGGAAGGCAGTTTGTCACAAGGAAGCCACAAGGAAATGCATCAATGCTAATCCTTGTTTCTGTTTTGGAAGCTTTTTCTTACTTACCACTTCTATCACCCAGAAACACCTGCATGGGCCAGGTCTCACCTGCTCCCTCTGCCTAAAGAAGGCATTTAGGGTGACCTCGTGGAGAAGGATCAACTAATGGAGAACACTGTGAGTTTCATGAAGGAAGGCCAAGGTTTTTGTCTAGAGGAGGACTTGAGGACCAGAGTCCAGGAATGGGCTTGTGGGGAGAATTAAGTACCCAGAATAACCACACAGAAAAAGGAAATAGTGAGTGACAAGAGAGATTAATGGCAAATCCAGGCCCTCACTCTGGAGTCAGTCCACCTGACCAGGTGCAAATATTATGAGCCACAACCACCAGAAGAGGGGATCCAGCCATACCTGAAGCCCATTTCCCCAGAGCATCTTGTCCTTACTGAGTGTTTGATGGAAGCTAAAGCTCTGCCTCTTCCATGCTCACACCAACACCCTCCCAGCGCTCTGTCCAGCAGCCGTGCTGGAGCTGGACTGGTGGCAGTGTGGGTGTGTGAGGGGCACAGGCTGCTCCCTGCTATCTCAGAGCCAGAGGGGTTTTCATTAGATTCAAACAGCAACTGGCTCCCCAGGGAAGCTCCTGCTCTTATTTGATAAGGGATGCTCTTTCATCACACATGAAACTGCATGCAGTGATCAGACAGGCAGCGTGCACGGCTGCCAAGCAGAGGGAAGCTGGCTTTTGGTGGAATATTACAGCAGTGCCTTGCTCCTGAAGTTGAAGATTGGCCCCAAAATGGCCTGTTCTGCAAACCACAGAAGCTAGAACTTCTACCAACCCACAGAAAAAGTGTTCAATTAATAAATTTGCTGGAGAGGTCATCATGGTTTATTTTAGAAGATGAAGTCACTATGGTAAATTAGAGTGGAGAGGACATTTGAGGTACTGGGGCTTGCAAATTTTTGACACTCTTAAAATAATTTAGTTATTAATTCTCAACAACAAACAACACCCCTAAACCTAAACATTAATGGTCTAAAGTGCACTCTCCAACAGAGAATAAATTCAATTTTTCTTCCTTGCTGGAAAAAAAAATTCTCTTTACTTTCAAGGGCAAAACTTTTCCAAGCTAATTGGCATCCCAGAACTTCAAAGTATTCTGTAAATCTTCAAAAATCCTACAAACATGAAAGTACATAGTGTGGTGACCTCCTTCAATACTGGTCTGACAGGTCATCCAGGAACGTTTGGCATGCTGATGTGTCAATAGCCTCTTTTTTTCTCTAGAGAGAAATTCTATTATATCTACACCTTTTTTTTCCATAATATTTCTTCTATATTCTAAACTGTGTTGAAGTTTCAAGGAATTATAGCTGACATGCACTTCAAAACTGGATTGCTTTTGTCTCTTGTGCCTGGAAAGTACAGACAGGTTGAGCTTGTGCAATTAGATGGATTTTCTGAAAATTACCTGGCTAGGTCAAAATAACTACTGTGGCTGTACCTATAAAATCTTAGAGTGTGTTATAATATCTTGTGGTATCTACCTGCAGTAATTGTACCTAAGGTTTCCATCTATGATATACTGAAAATTGATCAAGTGTCTTTTTAATCCACATTTCCTTCAGCTTCTGACATTTATGACAATTGCTGTGGGTATTTCTCCTTGGTTATTGTTTTTTACTCCTGACTAACAAATTTTCTTACTTTCCCTTCAGGACTCAGGGGTAGCTTTCAGACCTGGTACAAATTTTCTTTTCTTCCTCTACCAAACAATGATTTTTATTACCCATCCTAACTTCCAGGTGCTACCACACGCAGCCGAAAGCCATAGTCAAACCAAAGCCAACAAATCCAACCTCTCCCCTCCCGACCCGCTTCCCTTCCCTCCAAACTAAGGATGCAGTAAAGACTTTTTGCACCCAATCTGGATCACAGAGAAGCGTTTCAGTTCTTACTTTTAACAGTGAGGTACATGGACTTGCTGACGTCTGCTCCCACATCATTGCTGACCTTGCAGAGGTAGTATCCACTGTCTTCTTCCAGCACGTGTTTAATCAGCAAGGAGCCGTTTGTGAGCAGCTGGATCCGACCGTTCAGCGCGATCGGCTGGAACTGGGGAACCCCGGCACCTGAAGCAAGAAACCCGTGGGAAAAATGTTAAAAAAGCATCTCATATTTTTATTTTTAATAAGGCACAAATTATAGCTTCCTGTTCTCAGAGGCTCGATGCAGCTAAAACGGCTTCTGACACGATCAGAACAAACAGAATTGTTCTTTATCCGAACTGAATTCATTACATGAGAAGAAGGAAGACTTTTGGAATGCACCAGCAGCAATAATTTGCCCATATTAAAGGACCACAAAGCCGAAGAACCAGGAAGGGGGAGAGAGGAAATGAAGATTTTCGGCCCATTCATGGGTGAAAAGGCACATTTGTTGTACATTTAGAGGCTGATGAATTATTGACAATTACAGCTGAACAGTCATAGCAGTATGCATCCCTAATGCATACAGCAAATGAATTTCTTATGACTGAGAGGGATGTCTGTTGTAGTAAACATGGCACACTCAGGGGACCTCTAGGACCTTGTTTATGAAACCCTGGATAACATGGAAAACCACATCAGTGACTGTTTCTCTTGTTTCCTGCTACAGATGATGGCTTGGTGACACACAAAATCTCTGTTCTGCCATGTTTGCAGCCAGGATTTATTGAGACTGTTAAAAAAACCTTACTAAAATCCACCAAAAAAAAAAAAAATCAAAATAAAATAAAGAAAACAACAAAAAGCTCAGACTGCTGATCAGACATTTTTGGCAGCACTGTAAAAATGGAAGGTCCATAAAAACAGGAAGCCAAAGATTTTTGTATCAAGTTTGGTTTTAAGAAAGAACCTACTTTTCCTTGGAAATAAGATACTGGGTGATTTAGGGAACAGGAAACAGGATCCTGCTGTACTGTCACCACAAGTTCAGGTTCCTCCAGCATTAGGGACTCTCTAAATGTATATTAAGACACGTTTCTTGTAACAAAGGGGTTTACAACCACTTTGGCAGCAGGACATGGGATTTTTCAGGGAAGTCAAAAGGTGCTCTTCTTCAATGGAATTCTCTTACACCACTTTCTGCACACAAAGTTAGTATCTGTCAGCATTAATTACTATAAACAGTTGGCTGAGTCAACCCAGGAGGAAATACGATGAATAAATATTATGGGGAATTATTTAGTACAACACAGCAAGCTAGAACAACCTATGAATACAACATCTAGAATATTAAAAAAGATCAGATATGCATATCAAAAATACTTCTAGTCCCACATAGTTTGCTTTGGGGACTTACACCTACACTGAAGGCCTGGTGACCAACCCTATGAACTTAAAAATGTTAAAATTATAATTTTTTCATAAAAAATCAGTTGCCACTGTTGATTTTTCACCTATTTTAGTCATATGCATGTCCAACTTTTCCTTTTGTCATTTTTTTTCTTTAACAAGCCATTTTTCCTGTCATGTAGTTGGAATGCACATTGATGCTTTACTACCTGTAGATGCCTGCCATTGATTGCCCACTCACTTCCTGCATTTCTTCACATGAAAAATTGTGGGAAGAATTTAGTGTTCACAGAAAAGAAAGGGATGACATTCCTGAGCTACTGGAAAAACTAGAAAAAATTTTGTGCAGCAGTTTGCAAAGGTTTTTTTACTCTTCACACACGTTTTTAATGCTATTACAGCCCAAGTCCTTCCTGAGCAGGAGAGAATCTTATTCCACACATCTGCGTGGATGAATCTGAAAGAGGACTTATCCAATTATTTTATGATGTTATCATTCCAAGATGGGTTATTTATCTCCTCACAGTTAATTACAGCTCATCTAGCTTGGCTTGGCACCCTCCTTCAGCACACAAACACTGCAAACCAGAATTACCTCTTGGTGCCCTATATTCAGAATTAAAATCCCGTATACCACTGAGAGTAATGGAGTTTGGAACCCTGCACCCTTCTTGCAACAAACCACAATTTATCAATAAGAGCACAAATAGTCTTTAACATGAACTTTTCTCTCACCCTTTTCTCTTCAAACACAATTTGGACTTAGATCCTAAGGAATCCAAAAATGACATGGAGCATTACATAAAGATTTCTTCTCAACAGCACCTCATTTTGTTTTTTAAAGGGTTAGGTCATTTAGATTGGGTACAGAGTTTGCAGAATGTGTTTTTTTGCTAAAACCTACCAGAAGACAACCGGCCAGGAGATGCAATCTATCAGGCAGCACATTTTAATTAAAAAGCAGCCAATTTCCTATGGTTACTGAGGGTCAAGTGGGGCCACTTTTAATGCTCTGTTACACGAGAAGAAAATGTTAAAGCATTATGTAAAGCACATACTGAATTACTGCTTATGTTAATGCTACCTGACCTTCCTTCTTTGCTGAAAAGATGTGATTGGCCATGTTATCATGAATTTTGAAGGGAGAAAAGAAAAAAATCAGCCAAATGCTGCTGGTGAACCTTGTGCTGAGGTCGTTTCAGTTAAAGCTGTGTCTCTTTTCTCCCAGCCATCCCTTTCATCCCTCACCTGCTGAGGCCACAGCTGACACAGGCTCACAGGCACAGCCAGGACATCTCCAGGGCAGAGCAAAAGTCCATCCAGCCCAGCCTTGTGTGGGACAGTGGCCAGCACTTGGTGCTTGGGGAGATGATTTGTGAGCTATAAAGCGTGACTGGTACGTCCCTTATTGCACCCTGCTGCTCCCTGGCAATTTGAAGATTAAAACATCAACTTATGGGTCAGTGGGATGTTTCTAAGCCAGAATTAGCCTGTGCCCAGCGGTCACCACAGGAATCCTACCTTTGGAGTACTTCCAGACGATGGTAGGAACGGGATAACCCTCGGCAGAGCAGTTGAGAATGACGGCTTTTCCGTAGATCCCGTCCTGGTCGCTGGGCTGGACCACGAACCTGGGGGGCACTGTGGGAAGGGAGCAGAGGGGGCCATGAGAATTCGGGCAATTTATTGGCAATTTATCGGGTATCTCAAAGTGGCAGAGCAGTCACATACAGAATTATCACATTTCATAGCGAAAAGCAAACATTAAAACCAGTTTTTTGCTGATCCAGTAACACACCAAGGTTGGTTGTAGCAGATAATTCATTTTCTGTGCACTATCTTGATGTATTTCTTGCCAGGCATGACAAAAACACTGGTCTTTACAGGATACAAAAATGAGTTTACAAAATCTCTCCATGGCAGAGGTTAAAAATGGAGTAATAGATAAATCATATTATTGTGGACAGAAAATAAATGCCTTCTACCAGAGGTAGATTTTTTAGAGGTCTAAGAATAATTGAATGTTTGTGTTTTCTTTTTATACCATTGAACTAGCAAGCTTTAGAAAAAAACAGTTAAATTATTTAGTATAAAAACCTTAATGAAAAATACTTTTAATAGCAATAAAATCGCTTCATATTAAAATGAGGGAGTTTGAACCACAGCTTCTGATGGGACTTTGCCTTCCAAACAGCCAGAGAGAGGTTCAACACAATTTGCTTGCATTTAGTTGACAAGGAGAAGTCTTATTTCAGTACATCAAGACACACATATTATTAAACTTATCCCAAAGTAGCATATAACCACTGAGCAGTGAGCCTTCCACACATAGCTATTTATACACAAATAAAATAAGAGCTGCTTATCTCAAGGAAAAGCTCTACATGTTCCAAATACAGGTACACAGCGAAGAAAACAGCTTGTGACAATGTTAGGTCCAACAATTTGCCATGAAAGCCTGATTCCAAATGTCAAAGTCTCAATAAAAGCTACACATTTGACAAAAACATGAAAAAGAAGCTGAAAGCTGTGAAGATCGTGGAAAATCCCACAAAAATGTTGAATATTGAAAGTGTTTAATGGTTGTATTAAGGTCAGTTAAGGTCACAGAATTTTGTTGACCTCCTGTTCTTTGGTTCAGAACATGAAGGAGTAAATATCTGAGACAACAAACCAAAAGTAAACTATTTGTGTCCTTATCCTACACATTTTTCATTTTGTCATTTCTCACAGGGCCACAGAGAGTGACTGAACATGTGACATATGTGACAGATTTTTTTTTCTTCTCAAATAAATTTGGGGTTTTTTTTTCACTTGAGTTCAGCAACACACTGAGATCTGAGGCAGCACAGGAGAAATCCCAGTAGTTCCTTGCTCTCCTCATCGCACTGCAAAATGTGAAACCTCATGGACTCTCCAGGTCCAGGCAGTGCTGACTTTGTTCTGAAAGACAAAGTTCTCTCTTCCCCTTTGTTGGGGAAGACAGAACTAAAGACCCAACCACCATCCTTGCTCTGATCCACCCCACGAGCTGCCTCTCCAGAAGTGCCAGAAATTAAGAAGGGAAGTCTGGCAGAAGGTTGTAGCACAAGAAAATGCAAGGGAGCACAGAGGGGAACCTCAATACCATAAATATTTTCCCTGGGACCTGAAATAGTTATTAATGGCCATGAATATGGGACTAATTATCCATTGAGAAAATCTGTGCAGCAGAAACACAGCAGAAGCACCAGTGCTCTAATATATGACCCTCAAGTTTTTTTCAGTATAAACACTCTCATAATTCATGCAAATATTTGCTCTCGTTGTTCCAGAGGGTCCCAAGTTTTCCTAAAGGAAAAACTGGAGCTGCCAGTGTTGGTGTGGACAGGACAGCTCAGAGTTGAAGGCCTGTGGACATTTCCTCTGCAGGTTCAGTGACCCCTCCTCATAACAGCTTGAGCCTTTCTCCCTGTGCCTCCACAATCCAGACTCCCCTCTGATTTTCTCTTTCCACATTCATAGATAGAGCTGCTTTTTCAAAAAGGACAACAATCCTCTGGAGGGCAAATAATCCCCCTAAGTGGACCTTTTCCTCACTAAATCCTACAGCCAAAATGCAAAGCTGTTTATTGCCTAACTACAGAAAAGCTGTTTGGAATACGGCTACGAGAAACAGAAGGAACCAATAGTGATAGAGGCAAGAGATACCTCTGTACTAGAAAATATATTTACTGCTGACAAACACTTTGGCTTTCCAAATGGCTGCCACGCTGACAAACATTTCTTGTAGGTTATGTTAATTCACGATAGGTAAACATCAAACATGAAATCCCAGCAGCAACAGCTCTGGGCAATCACCCATCGTGTTCTAATTATCTACTCATAGAAGACATTTGCTTCAGCAGCTCCTTTCTCACTGTTCTGTGCTCATTTTATCCCCAAACACACAATGAGGTATTTTCCAAGGCAGGTGAAAAGCACAGTTAGTTGCACAAATAGATTTGATTTCGTACGACTTGGCACGGTGGCATCAGCTTGTTTCACCTCGGTAGCTGTGAGTAAATTTGTGTTTGCAGCTTCTGAAAAATCAATTACAAGCTGCTTATCCATAAAGAGAGATAAAAAACCAATGCAAAACACGAACCCACCATTCTTACAGGTGAATGATTACAAAAGATACAATGGAATGACTGATAATTGCTGTCCTCCTCTACCGCTGAAGAGTGTGAAGAGTAGAATGTCTTTTAAAATCTTTCAATACAAAACTTGTGTAATTTGTTTTATTTACTGCCTCTTTGAGAAACATTTTCTTTATATTCATTTGGGATGGATGACACTGGCAGAAAGTGCTGATTTTTCAGGAAATATTTTGTTGTATTAAATAAGCAGACATATGCAGGAAGTTCTGGAAAAAGTTAAGCAAGATTTCTTAGTATAGAATAAGTTCAATCACTCTTTAAAATACTATTTGCATTAAAGTTACCTGCTAAAATACACTTTTTGTCTAATCCCACTGGGCATATATAGAAAAAGAAGGATAGATGCCAAGTGGAAATATTCTTTAAGCATTTCTATGGAAATTCTGCCAAATTCTTCCACATCTTTTAAGAACTCACAGAGATATCCTTGATGTGTTGTGCCTTTAATGCTGACAAGCTCTGAACAGGGCTTTTCAGCACATCAAAATCACTGTATTTTGGGTATATATAAAACATAAGTTTTTGCTCAGACATCCTTGATATTCTTAATTTTAATTATTACTTCAACAGAGAACAATACTTGAATGGCAACTGCAGAAATTAAATGTTGCTCTGTATCTCCAGGACCAGGTGTATGGTTAGAAATCAGAGAATTTCCTTGTTTGGATCCATAAACAAAACTTACTTGAAAAAACTCAGCCCACACCCAGTAATAGGAACAGTTTCTATGTTCAGTAGAGCTTTGGCCTTCCTTTAGAACTGCTTATGAAAATGCCAACTGCTGCTCTGGTTTTGAAGACACAAACCCTTGACACGTAGTTTTAAGACTGCCAATAGAAATCAGACGAGATTCTACAGCAAAATAAAATTACTCATTCAATGACCTTTCAATTGTTTCTGTATTGCTGTCTAGGTAAAGCCACGGGATTTTTCTTCTTGTATAAATGATTAAAAAGCAAACAGAGCAGACCTTTACATTTTTCTTCCTCCTTGCTCCTTTGCTTCTCAATTTTATTTCAATTTAAAAACTTGTTCTGTGCTATGTGCTGCCATAGTTCAGAACACAGTGCTGTCAACCACTTGATCTAGATTTTGATACTTAGCTTTAGATGATAAACCTACCTTCACTTTTTCATTATCTTTCAGGAGATCATTAGCCCTTAAAGAAAATATGCTTAGCAAGAATTTAACCAAGGTAATTTGTCTGATATGTTTGAGTTAATAGAAAAAGGTAAACAATTAGTTCTCCTCTCTCTTTAGATGAAAAGGAGTGAGACTCCTCCTCTGCTCCTTTAGAAGTGAAACACTCTGAAATAGCTCATGAATGTGACTGAACAGTTCTACTTTTAACATCATCCTTGTCTCAGCAGCGCTGTTCCTTGAGCCTGGAAAGGAGGGCATTTAAAATTGCTGTAACAGTGAGTTTCTGGTAGGCTCTCATTGAATGCAGCCCACAGGTCTGTCATGAGAAAGGAGCTGTTGAATTGTTTAGGGTAAGAGCCATAAATTGACAGATGCAAACTCTTAATGGCTGAACTCAAAGGGCCTAAAAAACCTATTTTCAGTCAATATTATGATTAGCAGTCTTAGGCTCTCACTGAGGGAAAACAAAGGATGAGAGCAATCAGAATAGGATCCACCAGCACCCCCAAATCCTTCACCCAGGGCTGCTCCATCTGCTCATCCCCAACCTGGATCAATCCTGGGGATTGCCCTGACCCAGGTGCAGCACCAGCCCTTGGCCTTGTTAACCCTGAGATCCCCATGGTCCCACATCAGCTCCCTGGTTTAAGTTTGCTCTGTGTAAATCCAAGAATCCCTTCTGACTGCGCCAGGGACCAGATGCCAAACTCACACATCCCTTCCCGGACTTCAAATCCGTGCAAGCACTCCTGGCTCCCAAGCACAGTGATCAGTGAATCACTCTGGAGAGCAATTCTGAAGGCTCCTGACACGAGCTCCTCTGGTGGGCTACTGCAGGGAGTTAAGAAATAATCTACAACATTGGCCCAGAATGCAATGTTTCATTTTTTACATGAAATATTTGTACTTCACATTTAGATCACACTGTCAAAATGATGGAAGAAATTTAATCAGCCAAAGCAACCATTGATGTATTAATGAATGAGATCGTTAAACACTGTACTTTAGCAAAGATGAACAGTTATTAAATTTGGTCATTGGACCTAAGGGGTCGATTTAGCTGGTTTAGTGAAACCATTTGCTCTGCAGTTGAAGAAAAAAGATGTACTTTTGCAAAATAAGACCGTGCCTAGTGCTTTGTGTTGGTCAGGTTTGTCTAATGAATACATTAAATAAGTGAATCTTTTAGGAGTCATCTTCAAAACCACAATGTAAACAGCAGCAAAGAAAGTCAATGGGTTTTGACACCAGCTCTGACCTTAAATCTTCCCTCCCTGCTGTTCTGTCCCAAACTGCTTTTGCTGCAAACACCACAAAGAAGGTGGAAACTCTCTTACTGTCTGGAAAAATCAGGGACTCCTCATTGGGTGCCTAACTACCTAATGATATTCAACAACCTGGCAAGTGCAAAATGAAAACACATTTAATGCACTAAATGCATTATGGGGGGTTATTAGGTATCTAAAGACCTTATCTCAATTTTAACTTGCGATGTGTTCACTAACAGCAGATATGAAATCATGATTTATGCATCCACTGCTATCTTTGAATTCTCTTTTCTGGTAGTATCAGAAAAATTTTGAACTCATAATACATTTATCAGCTTTTTCTTTTTGGTTACCCATTAGTGTTCTTTTCACTGCTTTTTATTTCATAAGTAGTTCATTTTAGAAAACTCTACAGAAATGAATAACACATGATAAAGTGTATATGGATTTTTAATCACTCTTTAGAAGACAGCCTTAATGAGTAAAGCCTTGATTAATTCCTCGTGATGATTTAAGTAGTTGACAGAGAAGATATTTTCCTAATTTCTATCTATGGCTCTCGTGACAGGATCCTATCCTTTCCTTTTTCTTAATACCATGACTAGCAAACCAAGAGTGTGCCAAGAAATAAAATCATCAAAATAATAATAATAATAACAATAATAATAATTTATGAGGTTTTGAGAAGCCCTTCTAGCTGCCAATTTTTTAATGCATTTCCAGAGGATCTGCAGACCAGGATCTGGCAGAGCACATGCTTTTGAGAAGGAAAGCCCTGTTTTCACTCACCTCCACTTCCTACCTGAAGGCCCTAAACACAGTGAACAGGGCAGGTTTCTCCCAGTGGCTAATTAATGAGCTTTTAAAAGATATTCCATAAACATTAGGACTAATGAAGCCTGTTTCCCTGTGGATTTGTATCTCATGTTTGAGAAGAGATTCCATTGGAACGTATCTTGTATTGGCAGAAGGTTTTGCCTGTTTAGATTCTCTGGTATTACACCCAGTGTTTCTTATCAATCACCTCTTAATATGAAGTTTGGAGGCTTTCAGCTCCACTGGAGCTGTTTTCCCCTCTTCCAGTTAGTCTAAAATAGGCCAATAATTTGTGGAGAGAAGCACTGACAGCCCCATGTCCAGAGCATTTGTCTCTGTCTCATTTCTAGGTTCTCACCAAGGAGCTCGTGGCAGAGAGAGCTGAGATTGCCCTGAGATCTTCTCACCCGGATGCTCCAAAGCTTTATTGTCTCACTTTCTCTCAGCTGGTGCCTTCCATCTTCTGTGTGATGCTGTGGAAGCTGGCCATCATCTTCCTCTGATATTTAAGACAGGGAAAATCCAGCCTTGCTGGCCAGGTGTTTTTAGGGCTCCTCATCACCACTTGGTTGCTTTTATAAAGCCCAAAATAATTGGAACTGTGAAGATTTGCCATAAAGTGCCCACAGAGTTTAAGAAACCAGTGTTTGTTTTCCTTTTGCCATTTAACAACCCTGGCAAAAAGGCAGTGAAGCTTAGATATGAAAAATAATATTTGTAGGAAGAATATAGGACATCTATTTAACAGACTTAAAACTTCACAGGAATACAGAATGATAAATAGCAGATCTATGTGATCTGAAAGAAAATATTGAGGAAAAAATATCTGAAGCTGAAAAGCTGATGAATTTGTGTTTGTGTATGGAATCTGCAGAAGTTTGTGTATTCACTAGTAATTCAAATGAAATGATGAGCAGTTGGCCTGTGCTTCTTCATTCACCTTAGGACTGTATTGTCTTTAGATTCTACTTCTAGTTCTACCCATGCACTGTAAAATGATGTGGATTCCCATTTTTTTTGGAAAGACAATGGCCTGCACTGTTTTAATGTCTGCTTTTGAAATGAATATAAGGACAGTCCAGATAAGGAAAAAGGAACTGTGTGGGTAACAGTCATATTGCACTTAATTTTCCTTTCCCACTCACTATCTGCTCTTACATCAAAATGCACATGAATAAGGTATTCCCAGAACACATCTCCCATCATTTAGGACAGCCAACTTTTAAGTTTAAAGCACACTGCTGAGAAACCCTCAAACAATGGGGATTAGAAACAAGAGGAGTTAAAGCACCACTTCTTCTCCCAGTATTTGGAGATAAACCACTTAGTTTATTTAGAAAAATATTATGTTTCAGTTTTACAGCACCTATGAACAAAAAGATGAGGAGGGATCAGAAAGCCTGGAGAATAAAAAGGCAGCAGGAAAACAAGTCTAAATTTAAATGTGTACAGGTCAGGTTGGATGCAGAGGAGGAGTGATCACAGCGGTGGCTGTTTGAATTCTGACCTCTGTGCAATGAGGCAGCTGAAGCAGTTCAGTACGAGGGAAAGAGGTCAGGGTAGGTTTTTTGGGCAGAGAATTCAGGTCAGACATGATATTGTATTTTCCCCTTTTCCACTGAGTGAGAGCTGTTATCTCAGATGCATATCAAAAACTGATTAAAATATTATCATTTAAAGTGACAGTGAGAGAGAGGAGAGAGGAGAGGATTTAAGGAGGCTCTGCAGAGCATTAGCTGGGCAGAAAGATAAGCAAGGGGGAAAAATGATGTAGCCTTCACAACCTCCTAAAAAATTTCAGGATCCAGAATTCTTCTCCACGTCCTTGGGTAAAAGAGTGAAAAGCTCCCCTCTGTCATGCCCATGGGTTTATGCAGACAGAGCCCTCCTCAGGAGGTGTAATTAGAGCAGAAAGCACACGAGGGGGAAATGAAGGTGAAAATGGAGCTGTTGGGGTCAGAGACATGTGAAGGGCTCCCCAAAACTCCTCTGCTGGACAGGAAGGGAAAACTGATTAATGTCTGAAAACACAGCAAGAGGCAGATGTGTCCAGGGAACAGAGTTCAGGGGAGGAATTACCCAAAGACAGCAGGAGACAGGGAAAGTGCAGTTCAGGAAAAGCCAGGAGAAGTGAGGGCAAGGCAGGGCTTGTCCCCATCAGTGGGGAACAGAGCAGAAATCCCTACGAAGAACAGAAATCCCTGCACAGAGCAGAAATCCCTACACTCATGGGTCTCAGTGCTGGCAGGGACAGACAGTGGTGGCAGAGAACCTGTCCTCAGATGGTAAAACCATCCTGGGTGTGAGAAATGCCTGTGGGAACCCACACAGAGTTGCTGCAGATTCATTCCCATCACTTCCAGAGCTGAATAACGGCTGAAAATCAGGAAAAATCCCAGCTGGTTTTAGATGCAGCATTTCCGAGCAGGGCACACACAGACAGTGATGTGAGGTTTTCAATCTTCCCTTTTCCAGCAAAAGAGAAGGTGAAGAAAATCTCTCATTATTAGAATGAGGAATGGCGTTAAAATCTAGCAGAAGAACTTAAGAAAGGAATAATTAAATGCATGTATTTAATTAGACTACTTCATTTAAGAATAACTAAATAAATGAGGAAGGTAATAGATACCTGTACTGAATAATCTTAAGCAAGATTAAAATCAGTGAAATTTTTAAAAACCCTGAAATATTTATATCAAAACTAGTGGAAAAGTAATAGATCTGTTTGTCACTGAGTTTTGGGAATACTAGCATAAGAAAAGTAAGCATATTGGAAAACTAGGGAATAATTCCTTAAGGATAACATTAGGACACATTCAACATTGACTTAAAAGAGTTCTTCAGAATTTGGGGTGGGAAAAAACCCTGGGAAAGATTGCAAAAGCCCCGTTAAGATTTTAAGGTTTATCTTGGCAAACTTCCAGGAGGGAATATAAATGTAGTGATCTGCAGTAGGCAGAAATTGCTGAGGTTCCTTGTAGGATTACTCTGTGTGCCCTCTTTCTCTGAGGAGCCCAGTGGCTCGGTAGCAAGAATGAGATGGTGGAGAGGGAAGAGTCTGACACTGATTTTTTAAAAATGAAATTTTGAAACACTTTGAAAAACTCCTAGAAAGAAAAGGAAACGATGTGCTTTTGCTGAAGTTGTGCACACTAAGTTTGAAAATACATCACAAGGTATAATTTTTAGGTAACTTGGCTAATGTGTGACTAGAAAGGTCTTTTCCACATAAAATGTTTGCTTACTGAATGTAAATTCACTTCAAACATCTATTTCAAGGCAGAATGTTGTGAAGTCATCATGAGTGCATGAATCCTGCTAATTGCATAATAAACACAAATCAGGAAAAGAACAAGGTAACAGCAGAGAGTCTTTTCCCCATGAACTCAACATCAATGTTCTGCTTTTTTATGTACATAATGTGATCTAAATAAGAAATGGGTATAATTAGACTAAATAAAACAATAAAACAATAGCAGAGAATAATTTGATACCATTTCAAAGGCTTGATCCCAATCACAAAATTTTCCAGGGAGTCACTCCTGGGGCTCCCCACCCACCCCGTACGCTCCAAGGTTTTTGATTAGTTCCAAGACTTTTAGATAGGAAAATCCTATCACTTCCTGTGCCTCCTTGCTCCGTGTGCTCTCTGCCATGAACAGAGGGATTACCATATTTTTTACATTTCCCATCAAACAGGTGTCATCACAAAATACCGATGAATGCCGCTTAATTGGCGCCCTTCGAAGCAATTCCACCTCCTCACCTCTCACGATTAATTGGCTTTGGTGCTCCACAGCGGCCGCGTCGTTCCTGGCTATGCAGGTGTAATTCCCGTTGTGCATCAGCGACAGGTTGGAGATCCTCAAGGAGCTGGTGAAGTCGATGTTGTCGATGGTGACGCCGAGGCTGGCGGGGATGGGCCGGCCGTCCTTCTGCCAGGTGATGGTGATGGGCAGGTCCCCCGAGACCACCACGCACGGGATGAAGACCCTCTGCCCGATGGAGAAGCGCGGGAACTCGAAGGGCTGGATGAAAGGCGGGACTGCAACAGGAGAGGGAAAGAAGGAGCTGTTGAAGGCCTTGTTTCGGAAAATAACGTAATGGTGCAGTGTGGAATGTGCAGAATCTACACCTCCAACAGCCATAAAGCGTTGTTTAGCAGGAAAAATCACATCTTTGAAAACACCATTTCTTGGCTACCCAGTGCATAAGCAGAGAGGACAAGCAGGGTAAGTCCTGGCTTCTAGAGACACCTGACCTCGCTAGAATGATGCCTTGAGGTTTAGCTTTTATATTCTGTATTGCCTACTGTAAAACTCTGCAGTGTCTCCCAGCCTGCTGCTGCTGCTCTCTCATGCTCAGACAGACAGAACAAAGTCTCTGGGTTTGCTCTCCAAGGACACCCAGACCCAAAATGTGTAAACCAACATCTTGGAGAAAGGGGGCTGAGCTTAGAGAACTTACATCAGTAGCTAAAGTTTTAATTGGCGAATTTATGCTGATGTGCAAATGGACCAAACCTATAAAAGTGTGAAGAACTCGTGACTCGTTGTCCATCTTGGGGTCCATTTTGGCAGTAGCCTCTGGGCTCCCCAGGGTGTACCTTTGAAGGCCTTTCAAATAAATATCACCTTTATTCCCTTACTCCTGTCTAGTCTCTGTTTTCAGGTAGCCACTCCAGGCAGACTCTTGGAAGAGGATCAAGCACCTCTTCCAGAAATCACACCACCACCAGCTCGAGCCTCTCCAGGGCTGCCAACAGTGACACTGCCTGGAAGAGCTCAGCAGCTCTCAAGGACTGGTGCAAGGGCTTTACTTAGGGCCATGAAATAAACCTAGAAGAGGCTCTAGCTTTGCTTCTGGGATGTGATGAAAGGGAATCAGAGCTTCCTGAACTGCTTCTAGCACTTATTTCTTAGTGTTTCAAATCAAAATTCTCATTAAGATTGCAGGAAGGGAGAGATATGTACAGTACTTGTAGGACAGCAAATTAAGGTAAAACTGATTTCTAATCAGAGGGATGGTACAAGGCACGAATGTTCAAGTTGGCATTTAACTCCTGCTAAGCATATTTGGCCTGGAAAAGCTTTTTTTCTTTCCTTTTGGGTTTTTTTTTTCCCCCATATTATTCTCTGGCTGAACCAAAAAACATGAAGGAAATTATCTTGTTTTCTACCAAAGTAAAGAATTCTACTTCTTAAAATCATTTTGTTTTCAGGTATTTTTAATAAAAGCTAATGAAACAGGTGGTTAGATTAAATAAATATAGAAACAATAATGGGGCTGACTTGTTTTCTTTGGGTTGTTGTCGTAATGTTTACTAAAAAATTGGTAAATTGAGACTCAACTACTGGTCCAGATGAAGGAATCAAAATCTCCTGCTCTTCTCAGGGGAGCATTCAAACAGCCAGTGCATTGATCTCAGGCAGGTTTTTATCAATCACTGCTGAAAGGGCTGCACAACCAACTTTGCAAGCAGTACTCAAATACTGATTTATCAAAAGAGAAGGTTCCTAGAGGTTATGGACCTCAGATATAGGAGTGCCTGAGAGATCACTTACACATAATCTGTACTACATTTGAACAGGAAAAATGGAAGGATATCCAGATCAGAACATTTATAGTGATCTATAGGAGTGAGCTCCAGAAGGAAATGGAGTTGGTGGCTTTATCTAATTGTGTTTCTTTTGTTCTTTTTCCCTTCAGAAGTTCTAAGGTTGTGGTTTCCCCAGAGTTGAAGCAGAAAAAAAACCTCTCAAGTGGTTGCAGTGTATGTCCATGGACTTCCCCAGCAGCATTTTTCCTCCTCTGCCACTGTCCCATTTCTGGGACTCAGGGACAAGTACTGGTGACCACTGTGTTGGCTCCAGGCATTTCCTTTGATCCATGTGTTGGGTTCTCCCTCAGGAGTAAGAAAGGTTATCAATGTTATCATGGCCAGCAGGTCAAGGGAGGTGATTCTNCTTTAAGGTCCCTTCCAACCCAAGCCATCCTGTGATCTATAATTCCATGATTACAACCCCCACAAAGGACTAAGGCCTTGTTCAAAGACATGTTCAAATGCTTGTGCACATTCACCTCATGGTGCAAGAGGTTGACACAAATCTGGTATTAACTCCACGGTTTCCAGCACAGCCGTGGTGCCATTTGATGAGGAGAAGTCATGACCATGCTCAGCTGCCACAGAGAGGAGACATCAGGGACAGGACAACACAGTTCATCCTTTCAGGCCTTCACTGGCTTTTCCCAAGAGTGTCTCACTGTCTGTGTTTGGGAAAAGTGCCACCGCCATCCATTTTGCTCACAGGCTGTAAGACTTTTTCCTGGCTGCCATCTCTCTAATCACTAAAACCTGTCCTTTTGCATTCTGAAAATCTGGTAGATGAGGCATAGGGAAAAAAGAAACTCAGTATAAATTACTGTGTTTGTTTGAACTTTGTGCACTGGAAATTACCTGCTTGTTCAACTGGGGACTTTTGCTGTCACAAAGTGAGGCAAAATATCTGCCTGCCTCTTCAAATTTCTTCAGTCCATCTAATTCATTCACATGAGATAGCTCAGATTCTTTGTACCTCAGCAGAAAAAGGCTGAATTTCCCTTAGCATTTATTGACAAGCAGTTCATAATACAAATGGGAAAGAGGAATTATCTGCATGGGTCTGTCAAAAGGTTTTGCCACAAACTTTCCTTTTGATGAGTGCAAATACCTGTTAAATGCCAAGTCCTCCCCTTACTCTGCTGCCCAGCACATTTCTCCCCAACTCCTTCTCCTAGTCTCAGACATCATTACTGAAAAATATGCTAAAATTCACAACAGGGTGGCAAATTGCTTCTGTATTTTCTGCTGAGCCTGTAACAAATTTGAGCCAATCTTTCACGGAAAAAATTATATCAAAAGTCAGACAAAATATTGCCCAAGGATTATAATGTGCATCTTCACTCTCCATCTCCCTGATGAAGAAAACAGGGAGCAACATCATTAGGTGACACTGAAGTGTTTTTTCAGAAAACATTGATTTGCAAGGCTGTATTTACCAGATCTAAAATATAAGTAGCAGCCTGCAGAGTATTTCAGAAATTGGCTAAAATATTTATAGGCAGCACATTTTCCTTCTACTCAGGTTTTTAAGATACAGAGGAAACCAACATTTCTGCTTCATAAAATATAATGTATATTCAACCTGCAGTAGCTTGCAGTCCTGACAAGAAGCTTATTTTAAAAGCCAGTGTGTAATTTAAAATCAGTACTTAGAAGAAAGTGAATAGTCTTGCAAAAACTTTGAAGTATTGAAAAATGTTTTTCAGCTACAGTATTCACCAGTTTGGGTTGATAAAGGAAGTTTCTGGTGAGCTATCATAGGAGAGAAACTTTCTTTCTGCTCATTTGAAGAAGGAAATGGTCACCAAAAAAAATCACTTGTTAAAAATACATAATGAAATACGGAAAATAATTTCTGAATAAAAGTTTCCGTCTCTATCGGTATCTGCAGTAACAAGTTGAGATATATCCTTGATAGAAGAGAATATCAAGCTTGATTAACCAATATGAGGAGGTTTTTTTGCAAACTAAAGCTATACCATTGCCAAAGAGCACTAAAAAAATTAGAGAGATATATAGTACTTTGAGACAGAAAATTTACAGTAGGACAGATGTATTTAAAATCTGTTTAAGATATTTGAAGGTGTGTTTATGTGTTTTCCTTCTCTATACACACCTTTAGTTTGACCATATTTCAGAGCTTGCATTTGATTTTTTGGTAAAATGATGCTATTTTATACATAAGTTGTTCCATCTTAACTAGAGAGAGAATGTGTCTAGTCTGTGTGCTTGTGTACATGGAAGGGATGTTTCTTTCTCTACCCACAACAGGCAGAAGAGGGAAAATCTCTGCTTCATGCCACCAAGTGCTGTGTCCTGGGAATGCTTTATTGATGAGGGCTTGAATTAAGTGTCTCTTTAAGAAGAGGAGCATGGGCCAGCCTCATTAGTGCTAATACAGGAGATTTAAATTATGTTTTTGTGCCCTAGCAAGGTCTTCTGTACCTCTGGGGGACTGCTGGAAAGGAGGGCAAGGAGGGTTTCCATTCTGCTCTCCATTAGCAGAGGAACATCCTTAATTTCTTGCCCTCTGTTCCATGGGAGCTGTGCTGGGAGGAGCTGCTGAGATGATTCACTAGGACAGAGTATCCTGCAGATCGCCTGTTTCCTGCAGCAGCCTGCTGGATGTGGTGTTCTGCACAGCAAAACGAAATCCATCCCCTGCTTTATCATTATAAACAGTTCCCTGATGGATTTTCTTGCAACAGTGCTGTTGCAGGAGCTGTGTCTGCAATATAAAATACTTTTGGCAATGAATATTTATGGCTGATGCAAAATAATAACCACCAAGCTGTGCAGTCTCTTAGGGCAGCCTTGTGACCCCAGATTTCATGCACTGGCAGTGCAAAAGCCAAAATTATTTTGTCTCTGCACAAACCCTAGCCATGGTCTTGCAATTTTAAAGCTTTCACAGCCATCACAGTCCCCACTCCCCTTTCCTGCCACCCAACACTCACAGGCACCCTGATGCTATAGTGGGAGCTTCTCCTCTCCACAAGGAGAGAGGATTTTAAATGTTGTGTAGAAACCAAAAGTGCTTTTATGTCATATCTCGTCCATCTATGGAACCACCTCCTTTCAGCCTCCTTTATGAGGGGAAAAGTGCAAGCCCTTATCATCCTGAAGCACCCTGCAAACCTGGGATGGTGGGCAGCTCAGCTCCCTGCCCAAGGGGATGCATTTGCTATCTATTTGTGAGAGAGAAAACCTCGATTTGAAGATAAGACAGCAGCTGCAGGAGTATTTTCATGCAACAAGCTGTTACCTTCATTGGTAAAGTGCTTCCTTTTTAAAGGCCCCACTTTTGGAACCTGCTCCAGAGCTATTGCCCTTTTTCAGCCCCTACCTGATCTAAAGTGATCTTTGTCCTCATGTATCACTGCGAAAAGTTGAGACCAACTAAATCACTGGAGCCAAAACTTCTGGATTTAGACGAGAGGGGGCTTTAACAGAATGATCTTTGTCTCTGAAAATCATTTGCCTTGAGTTGTTTGGTTCCACACTCATCTCCTTTTCACCTTCATCCCAAGACTGTTCATAAGCAGCTGATTTTATAGAACCCTTCTCTTTCCACGGGGTTGATCCTATAGGGTTTTTTGCAAGCTATATATTATATACATCGATTTAAAATTGATCCAGACCTGCACTATCACGTGCACACAGTCTTGCTTTCTGTGTGTATTTGCTATGTGTCCTAACACACACACTGCTAATAGCTCACACTAAATTGGTGCAGTAAAGTGCTTAAGATGTTAAGAGCAATTTTATGAATATGTCAGAAAGCAATTAAAAGATAATTGACAAAATAAACACACTAAAAAAAGAGAGAACATGCCTTCTTCCAAATCTTAAGTAAATAAATCTGCACTGTAAAAGAGAGAAGAGGGCCAGCTTTTGATAAACCCATACATTATATACAGATACTCTTGAACTCCTTAACTGAGACACTTACAGAAGTATTAAGGCTCACTTCACATCGCTTGCATAAATCATAAAAAACCCCACCCATACACAGACATAAATTGTGTTTGAAAGGTGTAAGGCTGTGCACAAACCCAGGGAGTTTAAATTTAGATTTAAGTGAAAAGTTTTAGATTTGTAAATACTAATTCCTCTCCACAAAGACAGGGATTGTGGTGAAAAAACTTTAACAGACATTTTTGGGTGACCATTTTCTGCAGTGTCAGAGGTGAAGTCATTACAGAAGTTACATTAGAAGTGTACTGGTGCAATGTAAGACACGACAGCATCGTCCACACAGCACTTGTGAGACTTTTAAGCATGTAAGTCAGGTATTTGAATGCAAGGCTAACCTTGAGCTGCTGTATGTTGAGTGGCAAAAAAAATTTACTCAGACCTGCTAAGAATATCAGCCTGTTTCAGTCTTATCTTCAGGAATTTCTACAGGTTAGACACACTTGAGACATCCCTATCAAAGTGCACATTCCTTTAAATCAGGCTCTGCCACCACTTGCTCCCCAAAAGTACTCCCCATGCCCATTATGTGACCTGAGAGGAATTCCCCAGTGCATTTTTCAGGATGTTTTGCACAATGGCACATTCTCACTCACTCTGACCACGTGGCCCTGGTGTGATTCCTGTAGGTGACAACTTCAGACGCTTTGAGAGATCTGAGCATTTCTTCCCAAGGAAGTTGTGACGAGTTTGAAGGGATCCAAAACCATACAGCGTGGGGGAATGGAAAAAAGGCAGAAAGTGATATAATGAAAGAAATACCTGAAAGGTGTCAAGGCCAGAAGTTTTTTTCTGATTCAATCTATTGGCCAAGTCAGTCAGTAGGACAGATAAGATCTGAGATATGTGCACGAAGCTGAACTCCCACTTGCCATAATCCAGGCCTCCAGCATGCACAGATTAGCAGATTGGTTGATGACAGAATGCACCACGGTCCCAAGAACCCTGCAAAGATTTCTCCTGATGTTTTTTCCCTTTCGTGCCTGCATGTTTTTCACTACCTAAACCAGCTCTCCCTGAACTGCTTTGCAATGTAAATTCACCAATAGTATTTCAGGTATTAGAATAAGCTAGGCACTTCCCAGGAAAGATGAGGAGAATCTATTCAAACAGTTGCAATATGAAGTTATTTAGAAGTAGCCCCTGTTTGGTTTGCTTGTATTCTAACATGAAACAAGACTGGTGCAACTTTTCATGGTTCACAACAGGGGAGGTGCTCACTTTATATAAGGCAACAAGAACCCTCCTAAGTCAATGAAATACATAAACTCTACAAGATCAGAAACAGTCCTTTTGAACACCACACTTTTTATTTTAATGATGCTGTACCCTTCCCTCTCAGGGGCTTCTTTTTCAATTAATTCCTGTTGGAGAAGTGTGAATAGCAGCAGGCTGTTTACATGAGAATGTGTCCCATGAGACTGATGACAAGAAAATAATCACTTACTACTGATGGCTTTTACTGTAGCTGGGAAAACTATTACTTATAAATTGCATAATAAAAAAAAAATATGGAGATAACAACTCACTCCTGTTCTGAAAATGCTCTGAGATTTACTAAAATGCTGTAGAAAAGATGCTGCTATTATTATTTTAACATCTTTCCACTGTAATGTGGGGTTTCTTTTCCAATGGAAATATGAAAATTAGAGATAAGGTGGATAATATAACCTCTTTCTTTGTTTGCCAACACTTCCCTTTGTAAGACTATTTTCATTTGCTTGCAGTCTGACTTTTGTTTGGGTAGCAGTTTTCCAGGCCAGGCGTCTGCCTCAGGCTGAGTCATTTCAGCTGGAAGGTTTCAGCTACAATTCTTTGGCCATTTCCAGGAATAAGGTGAGAGAGGGGGAAAACTGAGACATGGTAAACATCAATTCTACCATAAAACAAACAAAAAAAGGTATTGTGAGAACCTGAGAGGTCCCACCTCCCCCATGGATTTAGCAGCATGGATTTCAAGTTCAGGAGATGGCACCAGCCTCAGATGTTCTTGCTATCCCTGTAAAAAGTCATCACAATGGTGCCCAAATTTTGCAGTCTGAGCAAAACCAAGTCAATAAATAAACAAAATCTCCTCATGATCATATCCTGAAAGGACATTTTGCAGTGACAAGCAGGGTCCAAGCAGCACTGAACACATCCTAGTCAGTTCCAGCTACTGGGACAGGTGCAGTCTGGTGAGATTTCAGAAATCAGGGCAGATTTGTCACTCTGGTGCTTGAACTTGAAGGCTGGCAGAGAGGACTGGAACTGGAGGCTGGGAGAAAGGTTGGGGTATCCAAAGGGAAAAAGTAGTTTTGAGTCTTGAGAACAAGGCAATGTGGAAATGAGAACTGAGATGATAAAGTCACAGAGGGCTGATTGATTTTGGGACCCAGAGGAGAAGAGACAGGACTTGGGCAAGGGTGAGCTGGGGAAAACTGAGGAGGACAGGTCATTCTGAGAAGGAATGAACAGAAAACCTGCATCTTCTACAGAATATTCTTCTCTTTAGGATCTCTGGCTTCAGTAGTCCTCTGCCTTTGGCAGATGTATCCAAACCCCTCTGGAAAACCACAAGAGCTGGGCTGAACACAGAGCAAAAAACTGGTGCTGCTAAGAATAATTCTGTTCTTGGCAAGGACCTGTGCAGTATCCTTAGCAAGGCTAATCTCAATTACTTCTGATGATGTCAGTAACTTCTGTTCCCACTTTGCAGGAGGGAGGGGAAAGGGGGTTCAGTTTACAAAAAAACCCAAAAAGAAAATTACACCTAACATAGGCCAAAGGAAAACATGCTGAAAAGGTGTTATTACAGCTGCAAAGGTGAGTGGTCAGCAGGTATGGAATACAGAAATTAAGTGTTTAAGTACAGGTGTAGTCCCCCTCTGTTACTTGTGCATTACAGGGTGGGTAGTTTTCATGGCTTTTTGTCAGAACTCAGAACTGGCCAAATCATTTGTCTGAATACAAAAAAATAATGCCAAGATGGCTTGATTTCCAAAAAGCTCTGTTAGGACTCAGGCACGGTTCCATGGGAGTTATATCTGCCAAGCAGAAACCTGCATGTTTTCCTGCCAGCTCATCCACTCAGCTCCCAGCAGCCAGCTCATGGGGCTGCTGGCTTCCAAATCCAGATTTTGGGACACAGACAAGGGGCAGGCAAGGGCTGGGGGAAAAGGGCAGGGCAGGAATGACAAGCCAGGAATGCCAATGGATTTCATGTGGTGTCTCATTGATTCTTCTGTTCAGCAGGGCAAAGAAGCAGAGGATCTAAGGTCAAATAGCACAGAAGTGCCCAGCTCCCAAGCTTTTGGCTTTCCCAGAGCCTGCCAGGT
This sequence comes from Aleadryas rufinucha, assembly GCA_013397815.1. Lineage (NCBI taxonomy): Eukaryota > Metazoa > Chordata > Aves > Passeriformes > Aleadryas > Aleadryas rufinucha. Next base: position 19,413 of record VZTH01011887.1, on the reverse strand, counting down.
GGGAGGAGACACAGTAAGGCTCTGAAAGCCCCACTCAGGTTCTCTGGCATCCAGGAGTTCATTTAAAATTATTGTCAAGAAAATTTCTGTTCTCCTATCTGTGACCTTATCATGATTTCTGAAGGATGATTTCACTTTCATTTGGATGTTTGTAAACCTCAAAACACTCCACAGAGTGGACAGCACTCTTGTATTTGATGACATGCTCATGGTGTTATGTATTTTTATTTAAATGCTGCTTTTAGCAAGTCATCATTCAAAACAGAACCAGGATGCTTCATGTGCTGGAGGATTTGGAAAGTGAAAAGTAAATGTGGCAGAGGGCTGCCAACTTTAAAAACCAGTTGTTTGCCTAATGCAGATAAATGCTGCCCCATAGAGCCAAATTCTGCATTCACCTTTGCCACAGATCTGTCAGATGAAGTTAATTAAATTACTTAAGCCTGTCCTTCCCACGGGGTTGCTTAGCTGGGTGGTGTGACTGCTCTGAAGGAGGAAACAGAACTCTCAGGAGCAACTTCATTTCAATGGGAGCAGAGCTTTGAACACATAAATGCTACATAATGGCAGGTGAATTGGAAAAATAAAGCTGTAAGCCTCTGAAATTGAATATACAAAAAAGTCATGGATATTTTTGAGTTCAGTCTGTGCCTTATTGCCATTTTTCCTGATGACCCAGGCGGCTTTTGAAAATGAACACATTGTTTCTGAAACATTCTGGTACCACAGAGATGATAAACTCATGAGGAAATTAATAATTATGTCCCCAAAACAGAACATGGAGGGAAAAAGAAACCCACTAAGTAACATCTCATCAAGTGTCATCTATTCTGAATCACCCTTCAGGTGACTGATTTGAGGTCACCCAGGAAGCGTGACCTGAAAGCAAAGCAAAGGACTGGTCATATTGAAGATGGACAATAATTCTCCCTCTGTTCCTCTGGAGAAAAAATAATTATACTGATGGTAGAAGAAGCTGAACTGTAAATAAGGATATTTGAGCACTGATATTAACTCCCCTTACAACATCATATTTCAGAGTACTTTTAACCTCTATGCAAGCTGGGCCATATTTTGTATTTTTTGGTATCAAATGTAAGTCCTTAAAACCTCATCCCATTAACTTTGGAATCTATAAAATGAAAAGGGGTCACACACTTTAATAATATTTTAAAGCACCAGGCCAGTTTTGACTCCCCACTAATATGTTAGATAAAATCCACTGTGGCACTGCTGACCTCAGGCTACAACAGCAAAACATTGAGAACTGTTCAGGTCTGACCTAAAAACCTCACCTGTGACATTTTGGGCTTAGCAGATGAGGTCAGGCTGTTAACCTTGTTTTCAAATTACAGTGTCTTGTCAAGGCTTGGTGCAACCTGGTCTAGTGGGAGGTGTCTCTGCCCATGGCAGTGGTTGGAGTGAGGTGATTTTTAAGGTCCCTTCCAACCCAAGCCATTCTGTGATTCTGTGATCCTGTGATCACAGGGGCAGCTCAGCCCTCTG
>VZTH01011887.1:0-17777 GCA_013397815.1 Aleadryas rufinucha | reverse complement strand
GAATCTATAAAATGAAAAGGGGTCACACACTTTAATAATATTTTAAAGCACCAGGCCAGTTTTGACTCCCCACTAATATGTTAGATAAAATCCACTGTGGCACTGCTGACCTCAGGCTACAACAGCAAAACATTGAGAACTGTTCAGGTCTGACCTAAAAACCTCACCTGTGACATTTTGGGCTTAGCAGATGAGGTCAGGCTGTTAACCTTGTTTTCAAATTACAGTGTCTTGTCAAGGCTTGGTGCAACCTGGTCTAGTGGGAGGTGTCTCTGCCCATGGCAGGGGTTGGAGTGAGGTGATTTTTAAGGTCCCTTCCAACCCAAGCCATTCTGTGATTCTGTGATCACAGGGGCAGCTCAGCCCTCTGTCACTCCTCAAATGTGCTGCGTGTATGTCAGAGTTATCCAGGGTATCTTTAGTCACAGCTTCAGATTTCTGCCCAGCAGCTGAATATCCAGAGGTGCAGCAGAACACCATCAAGGAAGTAAAGCCATTGATAAAAGTTACAGCTCAATCTAAACTGATAGAGCTGGTAATCTGCTCTCAGGGACAGGAATTGTCAACTTGGAAGATGTAATCTATTGGAAGAAAAAGCATTATTACACCTGAGATACTGGCTAGTGTTCTCAGTGACTAGTATTGTTTTGATCTCAGTGCCTGTGACTGCTGGATTTGTTTTGTCTGGCTACATTCATTTTGACAGTCATTTGAAAAATGGTATCATTTAAGAGGCAGCTTTCCCCACCAGAATTTCCATGGTGGCCTCTTAGTGCAGCAGCGACACAGTGACTGATTTGTCATTCAGCTCCTAAACTCTTATCAACAGATCTGTGATATCATTGTAATGTCAAGCAAGGCACAACACACATGAAAACCAAAAGTGACAGTAGCTTTTTATGCCACAACTCGTGACCAGTGCCCCGATGGTCTCAGGTGTGTGAGAAGTCAAGCCTTTCAGAGTCCAGATTGCTCATGGCTTAAAGCTAATCCCCTAAACTCTTGAAAAAAAAAATAGCAATTGCATCACTCCAGACTGCTAAGGGCAAAACTAACAGAGCAGAAGGAAGTTAAGAGATCAGATGTCTATAACAAAGTCATTTTACCTTACTGTTCTCTGCATCTGATCTGAGAATGGATACAAGATTCAACCTCCCTCCCTTCCTCTCCTATCCCTCAAAAAAAAGAAGCCCATGAAAAGTTTCTAATAACTTCAGGAACAGTGAAATTATACCTCAGTTCTTCCTACAGGCTCACATGAAGTGCAGTATTTAATGGCCCCATTGCTCAAAACTAGGTGCTAGTGCAATCAGGTTTTCTGTCTTTTGTATCCTCATGAATAGGTCTGAACATTGCCAATGTCAGAACAGTCAGGGGACAATGCTACAAAATTCCTATTCTCAATCTGTTTCTGTAGTCTTTCAGGGCCATCTGAACATCCTTGTTTTGGACTGTTTGAATAGATTGAAGCATCCTATTAGAATTTCAAGTCACATTTATTTACAGTGTTACCTTTCTAAGCATGAAGAGCACTCAGATAATCACTTAATAAAGAGGAAAGCAAGGTTAATGCTTTTAGTTCCTGTCTCTGCTTAGTGGCAAAAATACAGACATTAAAATTCTCATCTCATGTTTTAAAAGCTGGGAAGTCACTGGCTAAATGAAAATTTGAACTTTGCTATCCAGTAGAGAAACAGTCACCAGTGAAACGTGGGTGACAAAACATTAATTTCCTGATTTAGTTGTAGTGAAAAGTGCTCATAGAAAACTTGAGCTGCAAGGCCCCCACTTAGAGGCAACAACAACAACAACAAGGTAATATTTTACCAGTTGAGCCGAGGAGGGTAAAAGTCAGGAGAGAACAAGACACAATGACTGATTAGCTCTGTCATCATTAAAAATAAACACAAATCTGGATTAACCTCCTCGAGTGCTCGTTATCCAACTGCCAGGACAATCCTACGTGTGCCACTCCACAGATGACCCAGCAATCAGCCGGGCTCTGCTCTTCCCAGCTGCCCTCACCTTTCACCGTGACGTGCACGCTCTGGCTGGTGGACAGCTGGGGCTGGACCAGGACGTTGCAGGTGTACTCGCCCTCGTCCACCTCCTTCTGCACGTCCGAGAGCTTCAGCGTGCCGTTGTTCTCGAACGCCACTTGGCGGTGGTTGAAGGGCAGCAGGTTGGAGTTCTTGTACCACTTGATGGAGTAGTAGGGGTACCCGATCACCCGGCAGTGGATGTACGTGTCCCGCCCAGCGATGGCTGTGATGTTCTTCATCGGCCGAATGCTCGCCGGCCCTGAGAAGGAAAAAGAAAGAAACTCTTGAAGACAATTTAAAGGCAAGTTTGCTCGAGGGACTGTCTGAATTATTTCTGGATGTACAAATGTTAACGGATGCGGCTCACACCACGCTTCTTAGCATTTGACAGATTTTTCCTTTTAAGAGCTACTTAAGCAGTTTCCCTAATCTCTGTATGCTCTAGTTTTCCCTCACCCTGCAGCATCCATACTAATTATGTGGGGGTATATATTTGTGTTATCCAACACTTGCCTGATAAAATCTTTGCTGCGTTACAAATTAAAAGGCTGAGTGTGATTTAATTAATGTGAAATACTAACACTGATACGAGGCCAGAATCCTGTTACACATGAGAACACTGACACAGTTAGCTTTTTTATTTGCTACGTATATAAAGTATAATACCATGAGGATGGGTATTATGCCATGTAGAGCCGGAAATTCAAGCTAAAGTTCTGTATACATGAATAATTACAATGGATGTTGGACAAGTAAAGGAGGAAAGGAAAAGAAAAACAGAACATGCACAGCAGGACTAAAGCAAAGAGACTGTGAACTAGTAGAGATGAGTATAGGAAAAATAGACTAAAGGACACAAGCCAAAGGGTTCTTCCAACATTTAACCATACCATACACTTTCTAGATGGGGCTGGAGAGGCAGGGTGGGAAAAGAGAGCGGGGGAGAAAAGGAGAGGAAAAAACAGTAAGTTGGTTTTTTGGCATTCCAAGAATCATCTCATCACATGCAACAATCTTCTTCTCCACTACAATGAGTTATGTGTGTTTTTTTTGAGGAGCTGATTTGACAAGCACCTCTTACGTTTATTCGAGCCTGGTACAGGACGACTCCCGCAGAGTTGTTGGCAGTGCAGCGATAAACGCCCCCGTCCCGGACCTGAGTGCTGGAGATGTTCAGGTAACTGACCACGTTGCCCTCGGACGTGATGATCTGGCTGATCCGGTGGCTGCCGTCCTTCACGATGGGATCCTCGTCCAGCGTCCAGGTGATGGTGGGCAGGGGAGTCCCCTTCACGTTGCACATCAGGGACACTGGCTCTCCTGGGCTCACCACTTTCTCGCTGAAGGCAGAGATGATTTTGGGAGTTCCGTCTGCCGAGGGAAAGAAAAGCAGGGAAAATATTGCTTATGTGCTGGAAAGCTTGTCCCCTCTATCCTGGAGCATATCCCATGAACCAAGATCATTATTAGAAGCAACACAAACAATTGTTTTCCAGGATGTAACCCTAAATATTGAGAGAGGGAAAAAAACTCCGCCAGTAGAGGACTTAAACAACCCTTTGCTTATGGCAAGTTTGTTTTTCATCTTCTGGGAAACCTGGTAGTGGCTCTGCTGTAGAAAAACTCTTGAAGAGATGGATCAGGCATCTCTATGAAATGCTGGGTTCCTGCAGAAAAGTTTTAAAACCATAAGCAGTTCATTATAAAAGACACGCAGCAAAACCTCATTGTATCTTAGAGGCAACTTCTCTTGGTAGAAGAGAAGAGAATCTCCAAATTTTAGCTCCTTGGGAAGTTAAGGATGAATCCTGTTGCCAAGAGCCCAGGCACAACTTGCATAGGCTCATTTCACACAGCAGTTTAGTCCTGACACACAATGCCCCATTTAGGAAAGTATTAAATTAAGCTTTTCTGAATACACATTGCCAGTAACAGCAGTGATGCCAATTTCTTTCTGTGGTCATTTTGTGTTACAGATAAATATTTCCCTGAATGAGAGCATTCAAATGCTTTATCTTGTGAACTGTCTCCCAAAACACTCACCCTCTGTCAGGGAAATTAATAAAGAAAATGTGTGGGTACAGAAACTTCGCAAGCAGGGAGCAGGATTAAATACCCACCTCTCCAGAGAGTTCAGTGGGGTAACATTTAGGACTGCTGACACCCTGGTATTAGTTAGGAGGTTCTTTCTGTGGTCATGCAATGCATGTTTGTTTTCCTTTGAAAACGTTACTTTAAAAACAGGGCTGCAAAATTCCCTTACTTGCCACATGGTAAAAAGATAAGCACTGGCACTCTCAGAATGCTGAAAGGCCTCAGCATCCCTGGAAGAGCATTTGATTTTATTTGATTTCTTTTTTTTTTTCCCTCTGCCCCCTCTCTCTTTCATTTCTGTCCCATTGGTTATGTGACAGGGTTTCTAATTTATTTATTTATTTTCATTCCTGACTCTCTTCCTTTCCTTTGTGGTGTACTGGATACTGTCACCCCTCAGAAAACAGAACAGCAGCAACAAAAAAAAAAAAAGCTTTTTATCCTGAAAGGGAGCTGACACAGGACCAATAAATCTGTGAATGTGCACACTATGCACCTCTGCCACCCCTCCTCCTCTTTTTTCCCCCCTTTTTTAAATTCAAGTGACAGGCTTTTTTTTGAGATGAAAGCAGACATTATTTTCCCAGTGAGACCTGAGTGTCTTTGAAATCTCCCCTGCTGTTGCTCTCTGATAACCTGCACTCTCCCGACACCATGATAGATTATCAATATGCTCTTTAGGCTTTCCTAGTCACGGGAGATGGTTGCCGAGGTAACTCGGTCCAAGCAGGTAATCTCTTCTTCTTCTTCTATGGAGACTCTAAAAATAGTGTCCATGCCATGCCTGCACCACAGCCTCATTAGCCAGCTGCCTCTGTACAAATTGATGACTCTCCTCGCTTGATTAGCATGTAGAACATTGTATCAGTTATTTAAGATGATCTCCAAGCCTTCAGCCAATACACCCAACCAGAAAAGCAATGTTTGGATTTTTAATAGAGGCCTGCTTGGGAAGGATTTTTGCTTTCAAATCAATTTTTGCATTCTGTTATGAGTGGGACACAATAAACCCCATGGAAATTTCATGAGTACCCTCTCTTTTTTAAGCTCCACTGATGCCAAAATGATTTTTGCTTTTATATATTCTTCATATATATTCATAACTCTGTAGAATATTATTGTATAGTTACATAGCTCCCAGCTAACTCCAGTACTTTTCCTACCCTGATAGAAAGACAAAACACATTCCAAAGGCCCCAGTCCCATCTTGCTTTTTCCTGGGAACCAAGGACAAGCTACCTTCCCAAGACACTTTCTCATAAACAAAGCCCAGCTAGTACAGCTCGTAGCAAGAAAAAGGAGCTGCAGAAGAGGTGGAATCAAGGGGGAGAATTATCTCATTACCTGTGGTTCTAATTGGGAATTCTTATCAATTATGCTGGTTTGCTAAACTTATACAATGTATTTGCCCTATGTGGCATTTCTCCATATCTGCCCCTGGAGGCCTTCAATTAATGACCAGCTTTGATATTACCTCCTATACTAATATTGTCTCGAAAGTGTGTTGTTTCATTTCTAGATTTTTAAGGTATCACCACTCTAAAACGATGGCACCAAGGACGACTTGTGCATTATTCTGGAAACCAGAACTGCCAGCCAGACAGGTGGAGACTGACCTTCCAGGACCACCTGGACGTAGTCTTGAGCTGACATCTTGTCCTTGCGCACAAAGCACTGGTAGGCCCCGCCGTCGCTCTTGGCCATGCCGTCCATGATGAGGTTCTCCCGGTTGACGCCGGTGATGCGGACGTTGTTGCCAGGGTTGATGATTTCCCCGTTGCGGTACCAGGACAGCTCCTGGTCCTCGGTTCCTGTCACGCTGCAGGACAAGGACACTTGGCTACCAACACTGCTTTTGACTTTGCGCGGGCTGATGGTGGCTTTTAGTGGTTCTGGAGGTTTGAGTCGAAATAAGGGAGAGAGAAAGGGAAAGAGAGCATATTAAGTATAGATCTGCATTTATGTGCAAGTAACAAATCAACTCTCAATTAAGGAGAAAAATAAGAATCACAGTAAGAATACCCTTCTTAAAAGACAAAACAAAACCAAGTAACAGATGACTGCATTACTCTAAAAAACCATTTTTGCCACCGACATCCATGACAGAAAAAAATAGGTCTATAGGGATAACTTGTTCATCACGTAATCCCATGTCCAGGTGAACAGTAGGATCAGACCTACAAGTAACACCATTAGTGGTGAAGGCTTTAACATGGCACTACACATGTTTTGGGAGGGCAGGATGTTATTTCACATTAGTTCAGTGTGGATCTTTGAAAATGGTCCATTAAGTGCATTCCTGGAACTCATTTTCTGGTTTAATTTCCTGCAAAAGGAACCAAATTTACAATTTCCCAAACCACTCCCTGACGTGAACAAGTGCAGCAAGTGCCAATGACAAGATTAGCTTTTGAGGGTGGAAGATGTTAATGCAGGTACACCCAGGGATATCCATCTGATCTGTCCACATGGAAGTGTTCTAGTGTGTGGGCTCACCAGATTTACTGCTTTGATGTGGGAGGACTACAATATTTTCAAGTCAGCCTTAAGAAACAGTAGGACAGGAAAATGCAAGTTTTACATTGCAAGAAAAAGAGGATGAACAGCACTGAAGAGAAGTCATAAATGTAAATGCAGGGAAAACAATCTTTATCCTGCCACCTAGGAGTTATCAGCACTGCAGAACACAGATTTCACCTCATGATTTGTATATATTGGTTTGACTTCCTTATAAAGATAAGGGATTGCTATCACCACTGATACTATCTCTGACACTAAATACAGACCATTATATTTTTTCTTTCGGCAGCTTGCATACAAACATAGACACACACACGTGCACATACACACTTAAAAAAGAAAACCAAGTTGTTTACTTTATTAAACATTTTTAACATAAAAGTTGGAATAAATCTAGAGTGGCTGATTAGTAACAGAGGCCTAGAAAAAAAACACACAGTGGCCTCAGACATTCTGGATTACAGACATGTACATAACACAACTTTTCTCTACAATGGTACAGGGCAATAGTTAATCTTCACATTCCTACTAGTGTTAAAAGTCACTGAAAATCTTTATGTTTCCTATAAAAAGACCACAAAGGCTCAAAACTGGCAACGACCCCCTGAACAAAATAGTCATACAAAATAGTCACACTCAAGTGCATCACCAACATCCCAGAGCCACGATGATGCATGTGAACCACATCCTCCATTGCAGAGGAAGATGAAATTTCTTTGCCCAGCTTTTGCTTCCTGCCAACCTGATCCAGAGGATTTCCACTGGCTGTCTGAGTGCAGAGTCATTAGGAAAAACACATCACCAGGCACTGGGGATGCTTTGGGTATCACCAGCAATACAATTACATCATGTCTCTGCAAGTTTTGACTTTGCATCACACAAGACAGATGGAATTCAACTCATTTTTTATGAGTATTTTTATGTATGTTGATGAGTAGATTTAGAACAAAAGCTCCTCAGTTATAACTCATGAATGGTGGATTTTCCACCTTGGTTTTATTTTGCCCAAAAACATAATGTGCAATTATTTGTGAGGATGTTTTTATGGCCTGAACTGCTCACAGACTTCTCCCTTTTCAATTTGCTAGTCATGCTGTCTAGGTGGAAATGTTAGTTCACAGAGCATTATTTCTATTCCAGGAAATAATTTTGGGTTTTTTTCAACAGTAGTAGAATAACACTTTTCCAGTGTGGTGCTCCTAAAGTAATAATTATCTTTGTAGAATTTGTGAAACATTCGGAATATTCACACATGGATACTCAACTGAGAGGAGGTATGAGTATTCAATATTACTGAGCACCATGAGTCATGGCAATGAGAGTTTGGCAGCTTTATTTATGAGAACATTTGCAGTTTCTTTTCCAGCATCCAATTCATGCTTCTAAATTACATATCCTCCATGTGATAAATTATAGAGCTACACTGGAAATTGCATCCATTTGCACTTCTGATCGCTCAATTGGCCAACTAACTCATCTCCACAGAGCCTGCTTTGTGTCGTTCCACAACTTTGAGGACTTTAATCACTGCTAAGATAAATTAAGGAAACAGAAGGTACAGCAAGGTAAGGAAACAACTTGATACTGATGCCTAAAGATTTTTGGTTTTATGTATTTTTCATATATCTGTAGCTCTGTAGAACACGATTACAAAGTTATATAGCTCCTAGTGTTTTTCCTGCCCTTTATCTTAGATTTTAGAACAATAAGCTAACCTTTAACACATTCCTGACATACAGTTTAGTCTTATTTTCAAGTAGAGGACCTACAAGGAGAACATTTTATTTTCTGACCAGAATCTGAGAAGACATAACATGAAGTGGGGCAAAGAAGCCCTGGACCAACTCCAAAAATTACCTAACCAATGGCTCTTCCAATTGGACAATATTTGTTAATAATGCTAATTTTTTTAATTTATAAAATTATAGAGATCTGGTACTAGGTGTGCCCATGACTGTTGGGACACCCAGAAGCTTCCAACAATGGTTTGCTTTTTATTTAACTATTTCAACACTGTGGCAAGGGCTTTTCTCTTTCGATATCAGGCAACAACACCAAGAGTCAGGAGCTTTCACCCCCTGACACAACAAAAGACTTATCTACTTCCCCTGTGGCTAAATGAGGATGGAATGGTTTGTCTTGTGATGAAACATCTCGGCTGAAAACACCCTCAGCCAGCAATAAACATCCTGCCTTGAATGCATGGGAAAGGATAAGCAGAAATAAATGACAGACAGACAAGCACTTTTGCAGCTATGAAAGACCACTATGATTCTCATAAAATCAGAAATCTCTTATACAGTCTCTGAGTGTCCAGAGTGTTCTCCTTGATGCTGAGATGTTGGTATCGAGATACTTCCCTGGGATTGAGAGAAATTAGGAGGCTTCTGCACACCACTATCATTCATTGGTACGTGACATTGGTTCCTTATCTATACTATTTCTTCACTAGCTGTAACATATGTACCTTTATTATAATGCACTGTATTTTTATCTACTAGTAGTTCTTTCTGTGTTATCCTGCATAATAAGTAGTCTGTTTAAAGTCTTATGTCTGTTTTCCTTGTGTCGACTCAATAAATAATTCAAGTTGTTATAGACCTGAGTGGTCATTATTAAGGACTTGCGAGCGAGAGTGGGTTTTGGGGTGCTGGCAGCCTCAATAAAAGCTGCTGCCTACTGCCAGAAACCTGTCAGAGGCAGGGACTTGTCTAAGCTCTCCCCTCTCACTGGTAACATCGACCCACGACCTACGTTTGACGTAGAGGCGCCCGATCATCTCAGCGGTGCCGTAGTTGTTCCACACCTCGCAGACGTAGCTGCCCGAGTCCGAGGGCCGCGTGTTCTCGATGAGCAGCCCCGTGACCGTCTGCCGGAAGCGGCTGTCGGGCTCCCAGGGGACGTTGTCCTTCAGCCAGCGGTACTTTGGTGCCGGGTGCCCTGATGCTTTGCAAGGCAGCTCCACTCGCTGTCCTGCCATGGCTTTGCGGTGGTCAAACCCATCTAGGATAGATGGAGCTGAATTCGCGGGGTCTGAAACAGAAAACAAAGAGGAACTCTTTTCAACGAGAGCCTTAAAATTAATTCACTAACCAGTATGTCAGTGTTTTTTCTCCTGCATTTTCTGACTCGCCAGCCCAGTGTTTTGGGTACTACAGTTTGCTTCTCTGACCCAGCCACCAGTCTGAGTCATGGTGGCTGGGATCCAGCAGCACATGCTGCTGAAGCAACTCATCACTGCTTGGAAATCCTCTCACTGGATTTTTTCCAGGTGGCAAACATTTCGCTGGTCATCCTTCATGTTCTCTGCGAGAGGCATGGAGAGCCAGAAACGTGTTGCTTTAACAATTATTCCTACTTCTCGACTAGATTGAAGCCAACACATTGTCCCTTCTTCTCGGTGGTCTGAAGGCTTTGAATTAAAGGAGCAATTTATTCCCTTGTCAGGAGAGAAATGGGCAGAGGCACAGGGATTTCTATCTGCAGTCTAACTGACAGACAAGTCTTTTCTTCTTCTCTGGAAAAAGAACTTAACGTGACAAGACCAACTTACAGCTTAATAGTGCATCTTTCTGTGCTCAATTTGCTGACAACAGCAGCTCTCACTTGTGCAGCACCTGGCATGGATTTATGTATCTCACAGATGTCTGGCAGGATTGCCTTCACCAGAGGTGCATGTACCCATCAGAAATAGTGCTTTGTTTGTGATCTCAAGTTTGAAAATTTTGGAGACAGAGATTGACATGATTTAAAGTTTTGTGCAGCCCATCCTGGAGCTATTGCAACAAAAATACTGAACAAATATTCATCAAAGTATTTTCTCATCACACTTGCCCTCTTTGCTAAGATTTTGGTCTCACAAGGAAACGACACATGCTGACCAGCTCCCACCTGACACACTGACCTCTTTTTGGGTATATCTAATCCTAGCCGACTGGATGTAGGTGTGATTGCCACAATTCTGGCATTTTCAAGTGGCATTTTAACTTAGCAAACTCAGGCGCTGCTCCCGGGGCAGCTGCAGCAGGTTCCTGTAAGGAACTGGAGAGATTAAAGGGGCAGTTCATGCTGAATTCAAGCTATTCCAAAAGTAATCAGTACCTGAGCTTGCTGGTTTAAAACTAGCTTAGATATATCTCCACGAACTGCAGCCACACCTGGGACGGTACCCATGACAGCAAGCAGCTGAAGGCTGTTCAAGTTAAACTATCAATCCAGAAAACACAACTGTGATATTAAAAAAATGGAGTAAATAATTTTTCTCTTTTTTTTTTGGTGAATATATACCTAGATAAAACCCCCAAAATTCCAAATTCAGTGAGAGGTGACAGCAGAGGTTTTTCTGCTTTCTAGGTGCCAGGAAAACACTGAGCCACTGAGGGCAAAGCCCCATTCAGCTTGCTGAGTGACTCATTAGGAAGGCGGCGGCGGTGGTTAAATGAGTGATTTTGGATGAATCAGTGGCCTCGAGGTCCGTATTTGGCACCAAGATGGGACATATTTTGAGCTTGCCATGCTGTTTATGTCTGGCTCAGTGAAAGCACAATCTGCCAGGATGCTGTTAGGAAGGCCAATGTCAATTTGACTAATTGATCAGCCAGCTCCTCTCTCGCCGTTTGGGTCATCAGGCATCCCTGTTTCCAGGGCACAGATTCTTTTGTGGGGAATTAACTGAGAGTAAAACCACAAGCAGGCAAGAAATTACAGCTTCTGGCTCTTAAGAAGGTTACATCTACATGAAATCAATTTCTTCAGTTGCAAGTAATAATTAAATATTTAAATAATAAAAAAGCAGAACTGCCTTTTAGAGGTATTGTCTGTGCATTCCTACTCAAGCAGCACAGCAGACCTTGGATTCTCTATCCCAGGGTCACTTCACTTTTTTCCTTCTCAACTTGAGCCTTGTCAGGAGCAGCACAGCCTGGAGTCCCAGTTGCAGGGCAGCTAAACTGGGATTTGCCTACATACTGAAGAAGATTTCACCCTGCTGCTATAGAGGAGGTTTTTAAAATATATTCAGGGATACACAAGATATGATTCCAGTGACCTGCTTTCTTCCATGCTGTATTTTTACACTTAAATGGAGAGTAAAAACATTTCTTTGGGGAACAGACTCCTATTTAGACATCCTACAGTGCATATATTCCAGTTAAGGAAAAAAACCCAAACAAAAACCAAACAAACACAAAAGGAATGCCAGGGTTCATTTGCAATCACCTGCAATGAGGCAAAAAATATCAAAGTAACATAACCCAGTTCCAATATGTGTTTAGCCTCTTTTGAATTATTGTTTTAATATGCTTTGAAAGTCAGCTGCAAATGACTTCCAGCAAGGACAGTGGTGAAAAACTGAAGCAAGATACTGTTCTAAAATATTCTATTCTGGACCTCCTTTGAAGGACAGAAGAAGAAAATTGTTATGCTTTAAAAATCATAAGGATTTTTTGGAGTGTGGGGGTTAAAAAGCAGTAATGATTTTGGGAGTTGGGATTTATGGCAGGACAAATTTACTATTGGAAAAGCACATTATAATGGTTCTTAGAAATATATTCTGTTGCATGTTAATGGCCTTGGTTTTAATTTTATTTAGAAAGGCCATGTGATTTCACTCCAAATGAAATTTGGAACTTCATTTTGGTCATAGGCATATTAATTATTCACTATTTTTGCTTTTTTTTTATTTGCTATTATTGGCACGTTACCATTCTCACTCTTTCAAAACAACAATGAAGCTTAACTTATATTAAATGTGGCCAGGAAACATGAGAAATTTCCACCACAAACTATTTCATCCCCAAACAAGTGAAGAAAATATATGGATGGAAAAGGCAGGCAAAAATGTAGGTCTCATGCAAGTAGACCTTTCAGAACTGTGTTCATGGATTCTCTGATCCCAGTTCTTAAAGGACTCACTCTTTTAAAATAGAAATTCCAGTCAAAAAAAAGGAAAAGGCTTTGGAGAAATATAAAAAGGCAAACTCTGCCCCTGATTGCTGCACTTGTTCAGTAGATTAACAGGACTGGAAATCAGAGCCCACTCTAGCCCTGATCAAGAATAATTAACCCTGTTGAATTTAAAAAGCCACTTATAGCACATGGGTGAAATTTGCTCTTTCAATTTGGTCTGTGGAGAAGAACAGAAAAGGCAACTCCAGACAGAGCACAGTTTTTAGGGCGTTTGTCCTAAATTTCAAATAAGATAGAGCCTTAATTTTCCCCCTTTTGTTCAGAGACATAACCAGAATTTTTCCTGTGGTAACCAAGATACAAGCCTGATTTTATTTATGTTCCCACTGGCTCAGCCTTAGCATGATTTCACACGGAAGCAGACCATATTATGGAGCCAGCTGGAAGGGTAAAACCCCTCCTGTTTCTATAAGACCACAGCAGGCAGATTATTGTGCAGGAGAACTTCATGTGGCTGGGGAAAGCAGAGGCAAGAGTTCTACCCACAGGGGACACCTCTCAAAGGGAGAAACTCCTGGATCTGACTGGTAAGTGATTCCAACCTGAACAATCCCACTATGTTTTTTTATCATTACTATATTTAATGGCCTGTGTGTTCAGAGGGCTCCAAAATACTTCAGCGTCCATTTTGGAGGAGGGCTGGAAGCATGCTAATAATGGAAAACCTTATGCTCACCTCTGTGTCTCTTAGGGCTCTCAAACAGAGGAGTGGAGAGCTGAGACCTCACCACTAGAGTTTGATTCTGACAAAAGGACCAAACAAGGAGAGGACGGGGTCAAAAGGGGAATGATTGCACTGACTGTCAGATTGGGAAAGTCACCAAATCCTGACTGACCTTTAGGGCAACTTTGCAGCAGGGAAAAGGAGAAAAAGCAGTGTGGGGCTTTCAGTAGGATGGTGGGCATGATTTATGTAGGGTAAGGATATGGGGAGACAGTGTGGGATACAGCCCCAGTGAGCTCTGGGGATGTAGGAAAACCACTCTGGATTAGCTCAGATGCAAACATAGGGAGCAGTTATGGACAAGCAGCAAATGAGGGACAGGAAGGGGAGGTGGGGAAGTGCTAATCCTACACAGAGATGTTTGACAGTTCCAGACCCAGGCTTGGGATCAGCTCCTCCTTCACCTCACCCACAACTGGTAGTGCCTGCCACAGAGGAAAAATGGGGAAAAAGCTGGATTGGAGCAGCACCATATTGAGAGCCCTGAGTGTGTGGTGACTGTGTGTAGGGAACCCAGCAGTCCATCACACACACAGCAATCAGGAGTTAATTTAAAACTACCAGGAAAAGTTAAAATAGCCCATCCACCTTCTCATTTTCTCACCAGCTGCACAAATTGCCCTGGGACTCAGCCCTGAGCATGCAGAGCCTCCAGCCAGCCCCCCTGTCTGCCTGCAGCACCCCTGGGTGCATTGGCACAGGTCATGTTCTCCTGGCTGAAGATCCCTCCTGGAAGCAGGGGAACAAGCTGTTTTCCCCAGGGTAGGAGTGGGATGAATGAAAAGGAAGGCTGAATTGCACCTCAGATAACTGGGAATCCTGAGGTGGAAATATCTACAGCTGAGTGAAATGTCCTGAGGTCCTGCTGTGGTCAACAGAGAGAAATGGGCACCATGGGGCAGCTCCCTAAGTAGGACAGGTACACTACCCCTAGAAGTGCTCCACTTCTTTGGTTACACAGGGAAGTTAAGGTGATTAAATCCTTTCCCTGCACAAGTCTACTTTTGAAGGGATTAATCCCATCCACAGCCCTTTTATAAAGTACTCTAAACCTGCTAAAAATCACCGTGCTGAATGCAGGTGAACCCTACAGGCCTTCAGGAAACAGCGACTGAGAAGTGAAAAAGAGATGAAAAATAAAGGATTTTAAAACGGCCCATTTTATTTTGCAGCAGCTCCCGACTTCCATTTGATAGAAAGGTGGCTGCTGTTGCACACAAGAACGTGCCTTGCCAGCTGAGCACACTAGAGAGAGACACATGCAGCATATCATTTAGCAGGATACAGAAAAGGAGCACCTGATACAAAAAGTCTTGCGCTGTTGCTTTGTCGTGTTTCTCCAGTGTATCTGTGCCTTGTGATACATCGGTAGTTGTACAGTCCATCTTCATTCTGTACGTCTAAAATATACAAGGCTCCCGTGGATGTGATGAGAAATCTAGGTCCTGAAAGACACAAGAATTTGCAGGGCTTAAAATATCTGCAGGTTGTCACTTTCACACTGAAGGATGGATGAAAAAGGTCCTGAAGATTTTTTTTTTTGCCAGGTTTGAAGCTGCCAATTCCAAGCTTACCAAGTGCTCGCTGTAAAAGAATAAAAGGTATCAATTCATGTATATTTTATTTGCACTTCATGTGCAAAAAGAAGGGATTTTTAAGGAAAATGTGAGGAATGAAGGAAAGAAACGTGCCATGGTCTATATCAAAATTAGTAACCATACAAGAGGCATCTGAAGTAAAATATGGGGTAAAGAACCAATGCATTAGCCCAGTTTAATTCAATCTTGCAGGACGATATGATGCAATTCTGCAGCCGAGCTGTGGGTGTTAGAAAGGCAGTGAAGCTGCTCACACCTGCAACGCCTGCAAGTCAAACAGTGTTAGGAGCAGTCCCACCCCACCCCGCCCAGCAAAGCAACAATCTCTAAAACCAAACAAGACAGACATGTTCAAGGTCAGAGTTTCTCCCAGTGTCCTCTCAAAATGAAAGTATTACAGATTAAATTTTCTTCAAATATGAATTTTTTATGCTTAACTCTAGAATGTGTGGAAAATATCATAGTGCCTATGGCCATGTGCAGTTTTGACCATTTGACAGCTGCAGAAGTGCCTCTGTTCCTTTGTAAATGCTCACTCTAATAGCAAGGACGCAAAGCCCCCTAAAACTGACACAGTACATGTTTGCACTAATGCACTTTCCATAATGCAACAAGTTAAAATAACATGTTTAGAACACATTGCAAACTTGAGCCTCACCTGGTCAATATTCCCACTTAAAAAATATTGCAGTCTAAGTAAGCTGTGTGTGCTTTTCCAAAACTTTTACACTGAGGGAAATGTTAATATCTTTTCTATTTCATGTCTGCTAACTTTCTCTAGCAGCTGGTAGCTCTTACAATATATGTATCTGTACCTAGGTATTGTAAAATATATCAGGCTCCAGAATTGGGGGAGAAATACACAAGGGTGAAACCCATTATGAACTAATATCCACTAATATCCAGTAAGAAATGACTCCTTTTCTTCAGAGCTCTATTTGAGCAATGACTTTTTAATAATTAAGTGTAGTCAGGATGCTTGTTCCCAGATGCATCAGCGGGAAAAGCAATCCAACAGAGAGAAGACAGAAAGGAAATGGTTTCATTAGAGGGCAATATCCTTTAAAACATAATATAAAAGAAATTGCGAAAAAAAATTAACAACCCTTTAATGTCACAGGACAGGCCTGACCCTCAGAGCAGAGAACACTGAATAAAGCAATATCAGCCCACCTCTCCCATCCATGTAATCATCCATAATTACTAAATAACCACACCAGGGTTAAAGAAGTGGTGGAGTTGTTCAATCTGAAAAAAAGGAGGCTCAGGGGTGATATTATTTCTATCTAAATCTCCCTGACAAGAGGGTGCAGCCAGGGGGGGTTGGGCTCTGCTGGCAGGGAACAGGGACAGGAGGAGAGGGAACGGCCTCAGGCTGGGCCAGGGGAGGCTCAGGTTGGACACCAGGAGCAATTTCTCCATGGAAAGGGTGGTCAGACCTTGGAAGGGGCTGCCCAGGGAGGTTTGGAGTCCCCATCCCTGGAGGTGTCCAAGGAAGGCCTGGATGTGGCACTCAGTGCTCTGGGCTGGGGACAAGGTGGGCATCAGGCACAGCTTGGACTCAGTGGGCTGGGAGGGCTTTTCCAGCCTCAGGGATTCTGGGATTCTGTGAAAATAAATCACCATACTGGAGGCATAGAAGGTGTTGAGCTCCTTTGCTGATGAAGAAGAAGAGCCGAGCAAGGGAAAGTGTGAAGGGGAGGGAGAACTGGATGGGAAGTGCTCTCTCCTCAGCTGTGAGCAACACTCTTCCAGCCTAGGAGGATTTACAGATTTACAGGCTAGAGAGGTTCTTTCTCACACAGAAGCCATACTGACTTCATTTGCCTCTGAAAACTTAATTGCTTGCATAGAGAAGACTTAGGAACAAAAGTACACTGTAGAGTGTAGTAGGAAAAGCACCTAAATGGACATTATTTCAGTTTCACAGCCAGGTGTCTGAAACATGGCATTGAAAAGCTTACATGAAAAAAGCAAAGCTGTCTTACATCTTATACGGGGAATAGAGGGTGCAAGGCTTTAGGCACAGGGTCGCCTGCAAGTTCCTTCTGGTAGATGTTTTGTGTGCAAAACAGAAGTGCAAACGGTGAGCAGAGCCTTTCCAGCACCTATGCAGGCACAGCAAGCCTGGGAAGGAGCAGCCGTTCCTCCTTGCCCACACCAAACTCACGCTGCCTTTCTAAGGCCGCTCGGCTCCTGGCCATGGGCAGCGTCAGAGCGTGGCTGTGGTGGCTTCGCTGTCCCGGCTGCACAGCCCTGGTGCAAAGGGGTTTCCAGCACAGTTCTCTGCCAGCCGGGCTCAACGTGCGCCTTTCGTTTGCCTGGAGAGGGCAGGGACAGCCCGGCCCTGCCGGCCCAGCCGGGAACTCTCCCGCTGGCGCTGGGGCTGAGCAGTCGCTGCTCACAGGGGACTCACTGGGGCTGAGTGTGAAAATACATCAATACCTCTGAGAGACAAGAAATGAAATCTGGAGACTCTTTTCTTGTGCCTTACAAACTTTATTAGAAAATACACAAATTCTTCAGTAGTTGGAACAGTGTTGTGTNCTTATTACTATTCTTCTATGTATTTTTAAATTTTTTTTCTTTGTCTTCTCCATCGTCTTAGTCTTCATCCTCTTCAACTGCTTTGTCATCGTCGTCTTCATCTTTGTCGTCGTCGTCTTCGTCATCTTCTTCTTCGTCGTCTTTGTCGTCTTCATCTTTGTCGTCATCGTCTTCGTCGTCGTCGTCGTCGTCGTCTTCGTCATCTTCTTCTTCGTCGTCTTTGTCGTCTTCATCTTTGTCGTCGTCGTCTTCATCGTCGTCTTCTTCTTCGTTGTCTTCGTCTTG
>VZTH01011885.1:0-55052 GCA_013397815.1 Aleadryas rufinucha | reverse complement strand
TTATATATTTTATATATTTTATAAAAATATATTTTATTGAAAAGAATATGCACAGAATTGGAAATTAAATTGAAGAAAAAATGCCATCTCCCATTATGCAGGAGTTGTACTCACAGCTTCTTCCATTTCCTCCTAGTTTGAAGGACACTTACAGAACAGCTGCTGAATTCTTTGCCTCTTGAAAATTTGTATGTCAATAAAATAAGCTATTTCTATAGCTTATTGAACCTACTTTACCGCACTTAGGTAGAGTTAGGTGGCTTAGATTTCTCTGCACTGCCAACATTAACAGTACTCTTATGCTATAGTTTGATTTTTAACAGGAATGTCTTTCGAACATAGTGACACAATTCTACCAAAAGCAAGTATGTCTAAGGCCTACACATTGGCCTTTCCATGTGTTTTGTTTCCACAACTGCATCTGTCACTCAAGCTACTCCATTTTTGGGGTTGTGCTCTTCTCTGGAGGTCTGGGATGGGATTGTTTTCTTATCATGTTGGACGATGGGATGGTTTTGCTTACAGTGGAAACCTGAGACATGGTTTGCATATAGTTATTGCTCCTGGTCATTTGAGATAATACAATCTGTAAATTGGTATGCTTTGTGTTAATGTGTTCTCTTTGCTAGGTGTAAAGAAGGGCTGACAGAAATAAAAGTCGTGTTAATAATCCACGTGTGCATTAAGAGATATTTCACCCAGAGAGAGATGTATCTCTGTCATCCCTTAACCACTCAAGCAGCATTCACTCAACAAATTACTGAATATGAGATAGTCAGATTGTAGATACATAGTTGAAATCTATAGACTTAACATTTCTCAGCGAAACAAACCAGTAGCCTCCATCTAAATGGGTATAATATTGATCTAAAAGAAAGTGTTTTTTTTTTCACCAGAGTCCATTTTGTTCATTTGGAAGCATTTGGAAACCTCTTTGCCAAGCTGAAATAAGGGTCTTTACAATGACTGTCCATCGGCCTGACTCTTCCCAGTAGGATCCTTATTATGACAGATTATGACAACTTTAAATACGTAGGCCTTTTAAACCACACTTCTACAAACTGCTTTAAAAAATTATGTGATGTTATAGTGGAGAAGGCAATGTTTGGTTTTTTTTAAAGCTGAATTTCTGCAAAACATCCACATCTTTCGATTATGGGTATATTTTAAGAGATTCAGTTCTTCTCTCATAATAAAATATATAGGCCTGACTTGCTGTTTTATTATTTTCTGCAAGTGGTTTGCTGAATTCAGCTCAGTACTTGTGTTAAGATGAAGTAACAAAAGGAAGGTTTGTAGTACTTTTAATTTCTGATCCACCAACTTGCTTTCCATCCTTCAGCCAAATTTAGATGGTTTGTCAGCTGAATCTGCATCTTTACTTGCAGTGGCAGATGCAATGAGAGCTATTACTGCCTCTCACATCCGACAGGCATCAGCTTGCAATCCTCTAGCGTGCTTATTGCATGCTGAATACAGAGCAAGTAAAGCAAATGAAAAGGACATTTCTAAGGCTCTTGGCTTGAACATTTCTGTCTAGAAGGTCAGTTCTTGCCTGATGTGCAACATCAAACATATGGCCCAGATATTTCCCAGCAGATTTTCTTGACACTGTCAGAAATACATGGTGGATAATTTCTTTTATACAAAGCCAGGACATCTGTTACGCTGCTCTACGTTTGTGTACTCCCAACCCAACAGATCAGGAGGGAGCACTGTGTATGGGTTATTGGACAACCCAAAATTAATTCTTAATTAATTTATTTGAACTGCAGTTTGTGAATAAAGGCAAGAATCCTTTCATCCCCACGTTTTTTCCTTTGGGACACCGATGCTGCGTGGAGGTGGTTTTGCTTAGCATGTTCGATTGCATGTAGGAAGAAGGAGTCTGGAAAGAAACATCATGGCAGATTAAAGCATTGTATATATTTTTTTATGTTCTTTCAGCATAGCAGAGTTCTTCCTATGTTGCCAGTTCTTCCTATTTCGTTTTTACATACTTCATTTTTAAATCTAAACCAAGGAAATACTCTCCCTTCAAAAAAATGCCACGAGCTAATATATTAAGGAAATCTCAAATAAATTTTCATCAAAAATATCAGTTCAGATGAAATGAGTATAGTATGATACTATACTGATACTACAGAGGAGTTTTACTAAAGAAAAAAGTATCATAAGTAAAATCACATGTTCTGTTACATAACATGTCTGTATCACTGCATTTTCTCAGGGGTAAATACTTAACAACAAAGAAAAACAAACAACTGGAAGTATTTAATACACTTTTCCATAGCAGAGTCACAATTATCTTGATCATCTCTGAGAATTTTGCCCATGCTCCCTCTCAGATTCTTTTACATACATTATTAGTATCCTTTCCTTCTGTGGATGTAGCTTTTCTGCTCAGTCTGTGTGAAAGTAGAACACTCTCAGATTGACAGTTCCCTGAAACAGCTTTCTAGAAGTTGCAAAACACCTTACAGGGCAAAAAAGAAATTGCAAGATGTACAGTTTACTTACTTTCACCATTTTAAAGGAGGGTGATGGATAGGAATGTACAAAAGTGAATGCTGATTGTACAAGTCATTAATTTTTTCCTATTAAAAGGCTCTTCCAGGAGTAATGAGTTTCACAGGCATCTTTTAAAATGTAGGATAGATACAACAGAAAATATATTTATGTAGCAGAAATTAAAACCTTTAATCCTATATGCCTGTTCTACCTAATTGTTCATAGAATCATGCAATTTTGTCTTTTCTAAAAGATTCCTGAGCAAAGATTTATTCTTGTTCCTGCCAATCTCTTCGTCTATTGCATTACAATAATTTTCAGCACCATGAATACAGACTGAAAGTGAAATCCTCAAGTAGATTGTTTCTATCTACAATTTGAAAATGTTTATTTACAGTAATAAGGCAGTGACCAGTCACCTAAAACGAAGCACAATATTAGGTTTACCCCCTGAGTCTGAAAAATTTAAAATTATTTAACATTTTGTCTTGGCAAAAGCTCCCAAAAATATCTCCTTTGTTTAGAATTTAAATTCCCTAATGGCTTTTATTAATCAATATCCAACACGATTTCATTGGAATAAAAGGGAAGCAGATATGAGGGCAAAATTAATTTGGAAAAGAACAGTATCATAATATGACGCGTCATCCCAAGACTGATGAATAGGTGTGCACTAGTTTTGAGTAAGAAAAAAATAATCCATTAGCAACAACTTTTTAGGTGCCTTTGAAGTCTGCTGACTTATTTAAAACAGCATTCTATGTATTCCTGGTTTCTATTGTTACTTATGCTACATTATTCTAAATCAAGTATTTTGGTTTCTAGCAATCATCACTTAAATCCTGATAACAGGACTGTCAAAACTGTCAGATTGAAGATTCAAAGACTTTTTTAAAAAATTACGGTCTTTTACTTTGCTAACAGTTTCACCTTAATTCAGGAGAAATTGGAAAGAGAATACTTGTGGAATACAATAATTAAAAAGATAGACTTACCTTGAAAAACAGACAGAAAATATCAATAATTTTGCATTTTGAAAAAAAAGATATTTTATTCACAAAGGAGCAGGAAATTACTGAACACCTGATGAAAAAAAAAAATCTAAGCTTCTTGGCCTAGTTCACCTAGACTTTGTACTGTGTTCCAACGTCTTTGTATTTTTCAATCTGGATTCTAGCTGTGACTTGCCACCAGAAAAAAAAAAATCCTATTTTCAACTCTCTCTATAAAGTGAAAATTGCTGATGATATAAAGCCACCTGAAAGAAATACTTTTGAGTCTTCCCTTAGGGTGTGGGAGATGTGTACTGAAATACCATGACTCTGTGTATGTCTCATAGACAGCAGAATTCCACAGTTATAATGATATTGCTAAAAAAAGAGGGGGATTGGTCCTTAGCCCAAACCCAAAGGACAACAAATTGGTTTCCACCCACACTGCTGAGGAGTGGGCTTTTCTGTGGGACATTTGTTTTGAAGAGAGCTCTTTAGGACAGTACAAAATGATCCTGACAGTGAACTGACAGTTAAATTGTATGTGTATGGGATTCAGTGTCGGCATCCTACAATGCCATGTCTGTGGTTAATTTTGGGCATGACCTAGAAAAGAAAAATAGAGTTATAATAGGATTGCTACTGGACTGTGCTTGGTATGAAAATACAACTCAGACTGAAGGAGATTCAGGACCAGTACTTATAACTGGGAGTGTTATTAACTGCCACCTGACATGAAAGCCTGGAATATTGTCTTTTACAGGAAAAAAATCTCTTTCCAGGTGGATTCTAATCAAGGTCTTCAGAAAGCTCATTTATTTATTTCATTTCTGGGGACAAACATTGATCAAATCCCTAAGAGAGTGACTGCTGAGTGCACCCAGAATTCAGCATTAATATCTGATGCCAAATTTCTTCTTCGAGTAATCTGTTAAATGAATGTGACGTTTATCAGATAATATATTCTGTTGCATCTGAAAGTGTAGTTTGGCAGAAACATCCCTAAATAGAAACATAAAAATATTAGAACTGACAGTTAAAAATTATTATAAATTCTTTTGCATTTTGCTGACATTGAATTCCTAGTAAACATATCAGAATCTTAAAATTGCTTAACCCACTTAACATCTTAATTAACACATTATGTGGATTCAAAGAACAGTGATAAAATAAA
Source organism: Aleadryas rufinucha (assembly GCA_013397815.1). Classification (NCBI taxonomy): domain Eukaryota; kingdom Metazoa; phylum Chordata; class Aves; order Passeriformes; genus Aleadryas; species Aleadryas rufinucha. The sequence goes on along the minus strand of VZTH01011885.1, from coordinate 50,375 downwards.
ATTAAGGTAGGTACTACAGCAAACAACAGGTTGATGAGAAAAATAGGATTATGTTTGATTTTCTCCAAATTTTACTTCATTTGTTGTGATAAATAGCAGTATGAGAAACAACATAATTCACTGTCAAAGCCTCTCTTGATATTTTGAAATAATTATGAAAGGAATTCATTGTTGTAAGTATTCTGAACCATTCAGAGGATTTCATGTTGAATATGCTTCCTTCAAGAATTTGAAACTATTTTCCAAGTGTTTCATGTTTTAAAGAAGGACAGATTTTCTATGTAAAGTGATACCAAATTTCATATTCCTTAGAATTTGAAGTGGCTAAAATTACTTATTCACTGCTAATACTTCATAAAGAAGAAAAACTCAGATGGAAATTCTGGAGAAAATTATAAAATAATTTCAGCAAAATTTGCTGAAAATGTGAGAAAAGTATTCTCCTGGTTAATTATGTTTAATTCCTTTATGTATTGAAATGGAAGTGATATATATATGGAAATGCCATGCTTTATTGTTTGGGAAATCTTGGATGTATACTTCATGAGGCAAATACTTCATAATGACAGAAATTTTATTTCCCATAAGAACAGTACAATTAAAAGATCTAAACCACTTACATTTCTACCCCCCTAGTCTTAAAATATTCCAAACATTTTCTCAAAGCATTATAAAAAACTGAAAAAGACTGAGAAAATTAAGAATAGGCTATATGTGAAATGTTTTTTTGCCACAGAAGGGATGCTATGATGTGCTTGGTTTTCTCTTATGTACGTGGGTTCCTTTTAGTCTCCTTCCAAATTAACCTGTACTTTCTGATATCTGCCTCCAAAACAATGCTTGTGAATCCCATAAGCACTTGTTCCTCAGCAGGTTTCCTCAATGGCAGGTTTTTTTTAAAAATACATCTGAGTCACTGACGGCAATTAATTCAGACATTTGTGAGTCTGCAGTTCTGGCATTTTCTGCTATCAGGACTTAATTGGTGATTGCTAAAAGCCACCTTGTGGAATCACCTCCTTTGTGCCACATCTATCTCAGACAGAATTTTATTTGGAGACATCCATTCAAACACTTGGGAAGAAAATACCATGCTGTAAATCCTATCAACTAAGCTAATAACAGTAGTGGGTTATCATACTGTATTTTTTTTTCCTGCATGGGTTCATAAGGATTTATGCATAATGCTATAGTAGTCTTAGACATAGTGTGACTAAAGTGTTTGACACATGAAAGGAAATGGATGCATGAAATTTCTCCATGTAACTCCTTCAAGATAGAAACATTCCCTATCTAATTCTTTTTTTTTAATTCTAAAAAAATCAAATGAATATTAATGATATTGATTAATAGACTTTTTCTGAAACTTTAATTTTGTGTAATCTTGATATTTTGAGTGCTCATTTACATTTTAGAGAAAAAGTAAAGCTAAAATATGAATCTTGAAATATGGAGAGAAAGAATCACTGACTCATGTCCTTTATCGTGCCCATCATAATCCCATAAGCATACTAGGCAACTGTCCACACCTTTGAAACAACTTAATTCAGTGTGGAAGAATGATAACTGAGCTTGAATGGACAGTTATGTAAAACAGAGCCTGGAGCTATCTTTTAACTCTGAGGCCAAGTCTGAATGTCTTCATGATATGAATGATACATGGCTATGGGTTTCTCCAAGGACAGATGTAAGTAAAATTGTGGGAGCATGTTAGTCTGGAGTGTCTGCAGGGAGGGCAAGCTGAGCCATAGCCCAGTGCCTCCTGGAACAGTGTTAGAGGACTACACAGGATGGAATATAAATGGATACAGTCTTGTCCATACTGCCTTTTGAGAGTAGTAGTTGAAAAGGTTCAAAATGAACCAGGCACTGTGCTATTCAAACAGAATATGCCTATACTAGTAAACAAAACAGATTAGAAGCGGTCCTCCGACCTCAAAAATAAGTTGAAGGCACAGCTTGTGTCCATGTTGATCAAACAGGGTGGCCATAACCAAGTTATCTACTGAGAATAATCTCAGTTACATGCAAACTTTGTCTTACCTGAGCATTTGTTCAAGACCGCAGATTACGACAGGCTGAAACTGGATCAAGGGCAATGCTAATAATTTAACAGTATGAAAATTTCATACAAGTACTAAAAGCAATCTTTCCCCTTATAGTTTGCAAATATATCCTGAAAAACAAGGGACAAACCTCAGTGGCTGGATGATTAACTTGTTCCGAATTGAGCTGAAGCTTATATGACCATCCACATTTACACAACAATAGAGCCCTAAATCCTTCCACACAATTTCAGTCCTGTACTCTCAGGTGATCTACAATAAAGCCAGACTGTCATTATGGGCTTTAAACTGGCTGGCATACACAGGGAGATCAGATGGACCCATTTTAGTTAAGTATACACAGATAGAAGAACAGATTTAGTACTCTATGAATTTTCAAAATCAAATATGAGTGTTTTCAGAGGCAATTTAAACTGTCCATCTTTGACCTGGCCCACAGAAGGATCAGATGTACTCAATCATTGTGGCTGGAAGTCATCTAACAGAATGTGGATAGCAAAACTTGAGCTAGGCATTTTAAATTTTTTTGTACACAATGTAAATAAATAGGCACTACGGGCTCACATCTGCATTACAATGATGTGTGTTTGCTTGTTTATCTCTACGTGTTTGGTCAGATGAACCTCAAGTTTCCCAAAACGGATGCAGTAAATGACAGTGGTGTGGCAGCTATGGAATGCCTACCCTGACTTTCTAAATTGTCTTTGTAGACCACCTTTGAGTATAAGTGATCAGATTTTCATGGACATCTGTAGTAATTATATTTTTGTTTGCTATTTTATAAAGAAGGTACTGGGAATGATTCCATTATTTCTAGCAAAAGCTAATTGTGTTATTGATTTCATTGCATCTATATGTAGGACTCTACCCTGATACTGTGAAACCAAATAAAAATTAAAATAAACCTCATAATTCCTAAAAGGATTCATTAATGAACTGGTTGCATACATCTTATGAATACTGTTCTTATACCATCCTAAACTAATTTCAGGAAGGGTTTTCTTGAGTAAAGATGCCAGGCCAGAGACATCTTGCCATCCTATAGTTTTTATGCTGTTGTAATATCTTATGATGTACTATCATGAGCTATATTGTACTATACACTCATTAGACAAATGAAAAATAAGCAAAACAAACCTTTTTTACAGAAAATATTCTTGATCTTGTCTCCATTCTCCATATTTTTTTCAGAGTTATTTCAGATTCAGAGTAATTGGAAATACATCTACATTTCTTTTCAATTTCATTTTCCAACAGAAGATTGCAGGATTGCAAATAATAGGCTGTCAGTTCCTTCATTATCACATGTGTATCCCTTCCTTCTCTGCAGTTATTTTACTTGAGGGTTATTTTATTTGAATTTGAGTGAGAGCAAAAGGTCTGACTCCTCCTGCCAAGAATCAAATTAGCTTTTTATGTTGTTTAATAACTGCATCCAGTTCCAAATGCCACCTAACAGCTATTAAACAGCAAGCCCCTTGAACAAAAACTCAATGGTGCATAACACACTTGATTAGATGTACTCTTTTCTGAAAGGGCCATTATTCTTAGTGGGCATATTTCATTACTGTTAATCTGATTTTAAATCTATGCACCCATAACCTAATAACTCCATCTGAATTGTCTAATGTTATCTAGCTAATCTTAGGATGCCTTCTAATATTTGTGGGAGATATTAGAAGATAGATATTTTTGAGGCTGAAGAACTGTATTTAGTGTTCTCTGTTGCTGTTTCTTCAAACTGAGATCAACCGTGCCTAAGAAGAAAAAGGTTTTGCTATTTTACTGCCTACTTTATTTTTCTCGTCAGTTGAAACAAAGCAGTATTCTCAGCAGTTTCCACGCAAACACATCATTTCCAGTTACTGCTTGGTATTGGCTTCTGTGCTTGGATTACTGATCCTTTCCTTTTAGTCAGTTTTCTCTGTTTGCAGAGAGTAACATAGGTGTATTGCCATGAGGATGTATGTGGTTTGTCTATATGCATCAATAAACAATATCAATAAAATATGCTTTCAAAACCAGCATCAGATTGGGTGATATGTTTCACTGCTGACCATAATAAGTTTCCTAAATTGAGAAGGAGGATTTGCTAGCTTTACTGGAATCTTGATTTAAATGTGTTTCCTGATTTGTTAGTGAGCAAATGTAGAAAAATATCTGCAGGCGATTTTATTCAGCCTATCAAGTTATGTTCTTATATTTTATACCTCCTTAAGAAACTCTTATTAGCAATTAAAAATGTAAACATCATTATGAAGTAATCACGTAAAGATTGTTTTAAAAAGTCATTTGGCATTATGTGAAATTTGCTACATTGTGCTCGTATTTAAATTTTGATAAATTAATTTAGAACCTTATAAACATACATCTTCTATGTAATAATTTCCTTGGGAAAAAATGCCTTAAGAGATGAGAAAGGTAGACTTAAGCACTGTAAGGTTATCTAGTAGCTCTTATACTGTAGAGTTTGCACAGCACATGATTTTTAGAAGACATGCATGCACACATCAAGATTCATGTGGCTGTTGCTATAATGCTTCTTTACATTACCTTCAGACACAAAACTGATCAAATTCAGAATGTTAGTTGAGTGTTTGTTTTGAATGTGAGTGACTATTGTGACCTTTTACTACTCTGGAAACCTCTGATGGCTTCATCATTCATTGGCCATAAAGGCCTGATATACCAGCACGCATTGAAAGATGAAATCTGAATATTAATGAAGACAGGGCAAAATATCTCTGCTAAAGAAGGCTGCAATTTAAAGTGGCATCTTAGTCACACGTTTTCATTGTATTGAAATTGATGATGATGATGATGATGATGGTGATGATGATGATGATGATGATGACAAGGCTGAGTGCCTGTGGGTGAAAATCAGGGGGAAGGTCAGCAGGGTGGATGTCCTGGTAGGTGTCTGTTACACACCTCCTCGCCAGGATGAACAGGCAGATGATGCATTCTACAGAATGGCTGGCAGAATTCTCACCATCACCAGCTCTTGTAATCATGGGGGTCTTCAATTTACCAGATGCCCACTGGAAGTACAGCACAGCAGAGAAGATGAAGTCTGGGAGGTTCCTGGAGTGTGTGGAAAATAATTTCCTGACTAACTGATAAGTGAGCCTACTAGGTGAGGTGCCTGACTAGACCTATTTAACACCAGACAAGAGCTTAACAGTGGTCAAAGGATGATCACTGGGGCTGCAATAAACACTAGACTTACTCACTTGAGCACATTGTCTCTTGCTTGATTGAACAAGGAAAATACTCTGTATTATTATAAAAAAACCCCCAAGAAACTATATACTCCAAAGAAGATATGAATCCACAGTCTCTGCTTTATAGTTCATTAGACAACAGGGCTGCAAAAGGAACCTTAACTCTTTTGGAAGCTTAATGATAAACAGGAAGAAGATCAAATATATGTATTAAAATATATTAATATTGGAGCTGTGCACTCTTGATTGTCATACAGAGGATGATGTTTTTAGGCAATAATGACTATTACAGTGCTATCTTTTTGTAGTATGAACTGCATTTTGTTAAAAATACTGACTTGGCCACTTCTACTGGTGTTTTTGTGAAACTTCCATTGCAACAATTTTATATGTGGTATATAGAAAAGAATATTAGAAAAATAGGTACATAGTTAAGACAGTTAAAATTGAAGAGTTAAATTAAATAATTATATAAGTATATTAGGAAGTCCATATATGTTTTCCTGTCTCAAACCCAGTTCCACAAGAAGGGAAAGTCTGAGACCTATGTGGCTATCCAGGTCCCTGGGAAGGGCAGGTTTAGAATTGAATCAGAGTCAGTTAATCTTCCAGGAAATCTCTAAAATATATAAGGAGTAGGCTAGAACTTAGTACTTTGAGCATTTACAATAGCCTTTGACATGTATCTTATGAAATATTTTGCAATAAGTGATATGTAAATATTAATAGTTTCTGCTAAGGGATGGAGGGAGCAAAAATCAGGGAATTGCTGGTAGTAACACTTAAGTGGATTCAAATGTTTTAAGCCTCTGAAGGATGATCCTTCTATATTGTGAACTATAATAATTTTCTAGAAACACAGTAAAACTTCTTCAAGGCTCTAATTCTTGATTGAGTGTTTATGTCAAGTGCTTTTACCTTGAGTGTTTTTCGTAGAATAATGTCATTTGACAGACACCAAGGACCTAATTCTGAAATGGTTATCTCATATCAACTGGTTCCATTGTGAGAGTACCCAAAGATAATACGCATCCAGGTTTCAGAGATCTTCTTAGTGTCAATAATGAAGTTTGGAAGAAGACTTAAAAAGTGCAGAAAGGCAGCAAAATGACAATGAACAATGCAATAATCCACAGGAATTTACACGTTTTAGGTTACTAAACAAAATTCAAGCAAATAAAATAGAACAAATTAACTGCAAAATAAGACTTGTGCAATTATTTTATTTTCTTACACAGCCTTTTCTGTGTGCTTTCTAGTTCTGTGAAACTAGGACTTCTCAGATTATGCTGCATTTAACATCTTGACTTGTGCAAGTTTATGTTGCAATGATTAAGCTACTTGTGTGAATCTCCAAACAAGATGATGTGCGAGTTTCAGTCTTATCAGAGCCTTACTACACTGTTTCACATGACAAATTTCTTCTTCCTTTTCTTATAAGCTCGATTCTTACCAACTCTACCAATACAGATTTTTTGTCTTCCAGTGTATTTAGAAGTATTTATTTTGAGAAGATGGGTGGATAAGGGCTTTTATCTTGCCTCTAGCTCTGATATGAAACATTTAAGTGGACCACCTGAAGGTCAGCTAAGTTGCACTGAAAACATAAAAAAGTACAGGTATGAATTTACCATCAGTTACGTAACTCACAGAGAAAAATGGAAATCTTTACCCACTTACCTATTATGTGTTGTAATGACTAGGCTTTACATTATTTCCCAGGGGAACTTTATCCATCATTTCTGTGAAGCCACAAAAAAAAGCATTTTAGGGAGAAAGAAGAGAAAAATGACATAAATGCTCCTGGCTCCAAATGATCTAGGGATTTAAGATTGTTGAACTGTGGTTTTGCTTTTACTATGCTGTTTTAAAACCTCTAATAAAGAAATGGAAAAAGCATATAGAAATCCAAAAATCTAATTATCTTCTCTTATCTGAATCCCCAGTATATTTCACGTAATATTACACAACAATTGTGTAACTACCAAGAACTTTAGAAAGACATGAGAAAACTATTTTCGTTGAAGTCCTTGAAGTCACTAAAATAAATAAATAAATGAATGAAGGAATAAATAAATAAATAAATAATTTTTTAAAAGCTCTAAATAATGAGAAGAGAAACAGAAACACTGCAAGCTGGTCAAGATCACATCTCATGACACTGGTAAAATATTGCCTAGGACAGAGATTTGCAGAGCCTCATATTGACTGTGAAATCAGTGGATGAAACAAGACACTTTGGCCTCCTCATTCTGCACGTAGCATCAGAAGATGCTGAAAGACTCATTGCTTCTAAGCACCAATTCTGTACCCATAGATATCCTTTTGTTTGCATTGATTCTTCTTTTATTACTTTTCCATAGTAAGAGGTGTTTTTTCTTGTCTTTTGTAGAACATCAATTATTAAATAACTCTTCAAAACAACAGGGTTTTATTCAATCCATACAATATATGGAGTGGGGTTTTCCCAATATTTGTCAGCAAGCACTAAGTTACAATGAAGAGAAAACAATAAAGGAAGGTTTTCACTGAAAGAAAGAAACTTCTTCCAAATTACTGTATTATAAACAAAAACCTAGCCTTGGTTGTTACCATGGGGTCAAACAGGACACACAGACCAATCTCTCTGTCATTGTACTTTTCAACTAACAGAGTGCAAACATGTAGGTTGTCATAGCCTGCATAGTACTGTGCACTTGTGCACAGTACTATGCAGGCTTTGGAGTTTTTCTTACATAACAAGAATGAGTGGCCTGCTCCACACAGCTTAGATATTAAAGAACACAAGGCAACAAATAGAAAAAATTATGGTTTTGTACCTGTCAAAAGAAAAAGTAACAAAAATTCAAAGTCAAAGTAATCCCATGAATTTGGAACTATTTTTAGCTGCATAGATTTTTGGCAGAAGAAAATGAGCCAACCAGCCAAGCCCTCATTGCATCAGTTAAAAAGAATACAAGCTGTCCTCCAACACACACTAGTCCTGACACAGTGACAGGTCACAGCACTTTTTTCTGACTATGAGGTGCCTCAAAGGCCAGCAGCTCCCCCGGGAGATATGAAATGGACTTGTGACTTTGGTCTGCTGATTAGAAAGCAGGTGTAGATGTCACCATTGACACCATTAGTAAACATTTATTCTTAAGGCAGGGGGAAAGGCTCAAATGTTATGGTAGAGGGTGTTTAAAACCTTTTGTGGTAGTCAAAGACTTCTTGATGTCCTTAAGCTTGCAAACATTGAGTAGGACAAGTGACTCAGCACTCCCACACAGCTAATTGGAGTGTACCAAATTAATCATACATGTGCTTTAGAATGGCATAAATAAATTTTCACACCACTACTGATGTTAAAAGTAACTGCTCATAGTATTTAATATTTTTTAAGTATCTAGTTCAGGACAAAAAACTTGTAAAAATGGGCATGACTGCTCTCAAAAATAAAAGGAAGTTAAATTACTGTAATGAAAAAAATAGAGACCAAAACAAGAGTTAGGAAGTAAAAGTTAAACTTAAGCTGAAGCAAAAAACCAGAAAGAATTGAAAATGTCAGAACAATGATTTCAATACTTCTGCGACAACAGTAGAATTGAAATGATAAAGACAACTTTTTAAAAGCATACTTAACAGTTCTATTCCCCTATCTCACATATGCAGCCCTAAACATTTATCTCAATAATTTTTATTTGGAGTTCTATATTAAAATTTATATTATCTTATCAATCTTCTACCCTTTTCTGAGAGAAATGGCGTTCTGTTGTGCTGACTGGTTCTGTGGGGTGTGTATCAGCACATAATATTTAGGCATCCTTACAAATTTCTGGTTTTCTGAGTCCTTAGTGCATTCAGAAAGCACAGTCTTAAAAATATTCTATTAAAATGGTGTTACTCACCAATTTTAGTCTCATACTGGTATACTGCAGTTGATATTCAATACTTTGTTGCTGGAGAATAAACAAGGCCTTTTTTTCTGGCAGTTTAAAATTACTTTTTTAACTTTAGAATCATCAGACTGATTTTTTATTGTACTATTTCTATATATAAGTAATGAAATAACTTTGCAACTCTCTTTTACATAGCAGTGAGAAGAATAAAAAAGTAATGATATTTATGAGTTAATGTTTTCTATTATTCTTCTTATTCTATAGCAATTTCTCTCCTGTTACGAATTGGAGAAGATAAAATGTAAACATAAGTTATGTACAAGTAATAAAATTTACATATTCCACCGTGCATTGAAATACTGCAGTAGTTTCTACACTGGAACAATAATGCTCTTTGTGAAATCATACACAGTACTGGTAAAGTGCAAAACCGTAAAGAGCTGCCAGTGGTGATGGCATTGACCTTGTCCCCATTCATACTTAGAAGAGAAGGTATTCTCCTTATATTTATCATTGAGATACAAACTCATAAACATGGTCAAACTATATATAAACGTCCTAACAGCTAAACCTGAGAAAATACTGACAATCACATTATATTGCTTTTTCTGATAAACTGAGAAATATCAGTCAGAATTCTTTTCTGCTCTCAGGGGATGAAAACATAGCTCTGATCAGTCCGTGGAATGCCCAGATATGACATGGTAAAACAATTCTCATTAAAAAAACAAAACAAAACAAAACAAAACAAAACAAAACAAAACAAAACAAAACAAAACAAAACAAAACAAAACAAAGCAAAACAAAACAAAACAAAACAAAACAAAACAACAACAACCAAAACAAAAAGAAAAACAAAAAACCAAAAAAATTTCCAAAAAACCCCCCCGAAAGCATTCAGAGTATGTAATCCAGGAATGAGTATCTTTTCCCACTCTGAAAAATGAATGTTTTTCAATTGGACCTCCATGTTTGCATTTTTTCAGTTTCTAAGTACCACAGAAGAGGGAATAACATAATCATTTAGATTGAAAAGACCTTTAAGTTCATCAAATCAAACCATAAACTTAGCACTGTCTGGTCCACCACTAAATCATGTCTCTAAGCACCACATCTATATGACTTTTGAATGCTTTCAGGGTTGTTTATTCCACCACTTCTCTGGACAGCCTGCTCCAATGCTTTTCCACCCTTTCAGTGAAGATTTTTTTCCTAATATATAAATCTAAACCTGGCACAAGTTGAGGCCATTTCTTCTCTCATCTCACCTGGAAAAAGAGACCAACCTCCTACCTTGCTACAACCTCCTTTCAATTATTTGTAAAGAGCAATGAGGTCTTCCCTTCTTTCCAGCTTCTTTTCTCCAGGATAAATAATTCCAGCTCCCTCACCTGCTCCTCATAAAACTTTTTCTCTAGACTCTTTGTCAGACTTGTTGCCCTTCTCTGGACTCACTCCAGCAGCTCAATGTTTTTCTTGCAATGAGAGTCCCAAAACTGAACACAATATTCAAGGTACCTCTCTTAATGTGAATTATTACCACAGTATGTATCAATGCATAGCTTTACTCTTGTCTTTGGTAGAAGTGTGAAAGAGATCCTGATCACCATTTCTCATTAAAGGCATCAAATTTTCACTTTCTGAAGCAGAAAACAAATTATTTTTTTTTGTGACCATAAATTCCAGGTGGATCACTTCTATTTACAACTCATTCTCCAACCTTCAGAGGTGTTATAGCAGATATTACAGGTAATACCAAAATAATCCTTGAATGAATCATATTCATCTCAACCTGTTCGTGCATATCAAGACATAGCTGCTTAGTTCTACACCATGCTGAGTAAATAGTCTCCAATGCATCATTCATCTCATGGGATGGATATAATTAATTCCTGTTTAGAAAAGATCTTGTGGTTTTCAAAAAAAAAGTAAAATTCTACTACTGTTACAACCATAGTCAAAATTCTTGAAATGTAATAGAGGATGCATTCTGAAAACTAAACAGTTTGAAAAGAGAAAAAAGTGTTTGCATCTTGACATGAATAAATTATAGGACTGACTGGGGCAAAAGAAAAGATCAATAAATTTCTACAAATTTACATTTCAGTTTGCTTATATTTGGCATTGATGACCTGGAATTAAAGTTCCAGATGAATTTTTAATCAGGCATTTAGGTATACCAGCAAACACATTTGGGCTCGTGTGTATCAAGAACTGTTTTCTTTTTCTTTCAAATGAAAATGAAATTAGAGAGAGCATATTTATATATGATAACAGAGAAAATATATTTATTCTAAATAATGCAAAAATCTTGTCTGAAGTCATGTGATTTGTCAGGTTATGCAGCTATTTAAAAATTTTACTCTGTAAATATGTATATTTGCAATTTAATTCAGATATGTTTTCAGCTATGCAAACAAATGAGTTTGAACATGTCTTTTATGAGAGATTTTCTATTTTTTTTTCAAACACATTATCCATGACTCATATATTTAAAACAAACAAAAAGATAGTGAGCAACTGATAAGGTGTTAAAAAAGCTCACTAGGTTTCAAGTTGTCAACTGAGCCACAGCCAACATTTCTTTCTAAAAGTTGCTGTGCCAGTCTGGACACAATTCTGTGCAATGGGCTCTAGGATGACCCTGCTTGAGCAGGGAGGTTGCACCAGATGAGCAGGTGGCCAGGACCACTGAGGTTCCTTCCACACGGACCCATTCTGTGATTCTCTGATTTTGTGATTTGGATATGAAGGAAAGCACAACAAGGGCGAAGGATGAGACTGATAAAATTTTAATCTGTGTTGCTAACCAGAATGTTTTAAAGGCCAAAGATTTAATCCATAGATATATTGCATTTACTGAGGTAAAACAGGGAAGATGCAGAGAGAAAATGCAGATGTCAAAAAAAAAACCCAAAACAACACAAAATCTCAAATATAACTGGGCATTGTTTTGCACATTTGAGTGGAATATTGCAGCTAAACTAAATTGAAAATTCCCAAAGCCTTTAATTCCTATTAAGTTTTTCAGCTCTATCCCTGATATTGTCTGTTCAAAGCCCTAAATTCAAATTACATACTCGAAATACTTAGGTAAAACTCTGCACTGCTAGGAGTTTGAAAACAAATAAAGCAATGCTGATTTCATCTGTGCAAAGGATATTTATTTGGTCCCAACTAATCACTGCAATTTTGTTGTCAAAAGTGATAGAGATATCCAGAGAAAAAAATTAGAAAATTTACAGAAAATAAGACTAAATTGTATTATTATTACCCATAAGACCATATTGTAGAAAAATTAACATCTAGCCCAGTGAAGATTACCATCTGGAGTTCAAACTCCTAATTTACCATTCTTGGAAAAATAACTTTTATCTTTTTCTTTTGTTTTCCTTTTCACATATAGATGAACTCATATACACAGATCCTATAGTACAAGATTCCAAGATGGTAACAGTTAATACAAGTTCATTATATTACTACTGAGTGAGAATAGATAAAAAAATTCCATTATAAAGATAAAACCCAATAAAATAAACTTACTTATTCTCAGGTCTTTTCACATGGTCTCCAATTTAATTTCAATGGCATATGAAATTATCTTCTTAATTATCTCTGAAGGGAAATTAGAATTTTTTACTAACAGTCAATGGAGCTAGGAGGAGTCACATCACTCTGTTAAATTGTCAGTCATGTTGTTTATGGAATACTAACCTTGGGATTGTTTCTCTGAATTTTTCGTCACTGAATAGTAAAGCAATTAGTAACTTGGTATGTTTTACACAGTAATAAATCTCTTCCTAAGAAGTACTTGCCTTTGAATCATGCCTATCTATTAATATTGCATTTATTCTTCTTCTGTTCTGTCTAAATCAATTCTAAAGAAAATAATCTCTGCAAGTCCTTCACACTCTCAAAGAGAGGGAATGTCATCATTTAACCCCAGTAGGCAGCTCAGCCCCACATGGCTGATCACTCACTCTCCCCTAGTGGGATGGGAAGAAAATGGGATGGGGAGAAAAACAGAAGGATAAAAGTAAGAAAACTTGTGGGTTGAGACAAACACAGTTTATTAGGTAAAACAAGAGCCACATGCACAAAGCAAATGAAGGAATTCATTCACCGTTCCCATGGGCAGACAAGTGCTCTCCCAGAAAGCTGGGCTCCATCAAGAGTAAGAGTTACTTGGGATGACAAATGTCATCACTCAAAATGTTCCACCCTTTCTTCTTCTTTCCCCTAGGTTTTTCCACTTATCACGGTTTCTGCCACTTTCAGATATATTAAGATATGAACAGGGCAAAATACTTAATTCATTGCTGTCAGATTGATTTTGAGCCTCTTGTATTTATTTCTAGAAGTAATCAATGTACCCAGACTTTTATTTTTAAAGCATTCCTTAGTAATTTGCTTATGTCAAGGAATGAGCCAGAGGCAGAACCTGGAAAAAAATTATCAGTTGTGAAATTTAGAGTGAAATGAGTCACTTAGACCTTCTCTCAATATCACAATGCTTTCATGTTTTTTTTGTTTGTTTGTTTGTTTTTACATACTGTTGAAATAGCAGTGCATGTGATTATGGAGATACATCATGAATATATTTTACAAGCCATACTGAAAATCTGTATTGTGTTTCAGGACATGCTGCGAAAGAAAAGTAAAACTGATTTTTAAAAGCATCTTGGAAACAAAAATTAAGTCATGGAAATTTTTCCATTTTTTGTTTTAATTCTTCTTTCATTCTTTATTAAGGAATTTTTGGGTTATTTAGTCTCAAGCTGTCCTTGACTCAGCATTCTACCTATCACATTCACTTGAATTTATGAATATACCCTGATTAAATAATATTGATTATAAATATTATTCCTTATTATGATACTTGCCTTTTAAAATTTTTTAAGAGCTATTACTGCAAACCACAAAGATTTCTGCTGAACGTTAAATGTCATAGTGTCATTCCATAATCAGACCTCCACTGAATAAGGAGAAACAGAGTATGTTTAGATTAGACGAAAGGAAGAAACTCTTTCCTGTGAGGCGCATGAGGCACTGGAACAGGTTGCCCAAAGAAGTGGTGGATGTCCCATTCGTGGAAGTGTTCAAAGCTAGAATCATTAGCCCTTTGAGCAACCTGGTCTAGTGGAAGGTGTCCCTGTTCATGCCAGGGGGGTTGGACCTAGATGATCTTTAAGGTCCCTTCCAACCCAAACCATTCTATGGTTCTACTCTATGAAATAAAACATATGTGGTGCTATATAATGCAAACTTCATGTTCACATGAACTCTTTGGCTATTCTGTCTTAAGCTATAGAGGTATATGAGCCAAAAATTCACAGATCAAATAATTTATTAGTTAATATAATAGATTTTGCTGTCTTTTAATTTTTTCCCCCAGGAAAATCTAAACATTCATGAAAACAAACTGCCAATCCCATGGTTGTAGTAACTCTATTAGGTTTCTTGGAAATAACAAAATTATGCAACCTTATTATAAATCTGACATAAATCTTTCCACCTTGTAGATAAAAATATGCAAAACAAGACATTCTTTCTGAAAACCTGTAGTTGTTCACTTCAGAAAAACAAGATTACTTTGAAATTTCTTAGATTTTTCACATCTGAAAATTCTTCTCCCATTTTTAAAGATGATGAAAAATGCTTATTAAAGATTTATTTATTTTTTTATATGAATGTGTGCTTTCTTAAACAAAGCAAAACCCTATATTGTATTACTGTAATGTCATAGGCTGAGAAATTTTTAAATAGCTCTATTTTCAGGTCTTATTAAAAAAAAATGTTGAAATTGAAAGGAAAATCACAAACAGATTTTAAAAAGAACATTAGTGTTTACTTCCATCTATTCTCTTTTTCATGTGAACACTGAAAACAGATTCCTATATAATAATTAAAAAAATACATTTTCTTATAATCATTAAGATGCACCAAACTGTGAATTCAGGATACCGAGTTCTAATTCACTTCACTTTCCATTTGATAAAATATACAACAATAATAAGTTCGCCTTTTTGACAATATCTGCATTAATACTAGTACCATTTGTTATTCAAGAAAACAATAGTTTTCTGTGTGTGTGAAAGAGCTGAATATTCTTATTGAAATCAGACTAATGCCCAAGATTATGCAATAAATTTTAATAGTAACATTTGGAACAAGAGGCCATCTTAAATTTAATAAAATTATTTGTGTCTTTGTAACCAAAAATTTCTTAATGATACCACATAGATATTTTGCAGTATTGCTTGTTGTCAAATTCTCTTATTTTACTGAATATTTGCTGCCTTGTACAATATCAGCAGTTTTCAGAAAAATAAAAAACAACTCTACTAAAGTTAGTTACTGTTTTTATATTATCTTTGTCCTTGGAAATGTTTCTCCCCATTAGCTAATATACCAGCTGTTAACTGCTAGTAACAGATTTTGAGAAGCAATTTCTTAAGAAGGGAACTAATAGTTAATTAACTTACGTGTTTGTTAAGTATCTGAATGTTCTTTTTATATTGACATTTATTATCACCAACCTTTAATCTTAGACTACAAAATGAGGTAATTAAATTACATTTGTTTGTGTAGCAGAGGACCTGATGAGTATACTGGAACCACGTGTATTTTTTAGGACATTAAAAGGTCAATAAAGAAAACCTTAACCAGAACGACTTTTCAGTAGGTCATTTCATTTAAAAAAAAAAAAAAAAAGATCATAACAAGGTGGCTTGAAAAAATTTTAATTTTTAAATATTAGTTTCCTGACTGTTAGAATAGGTTTCTCACAAGAACATGATAAGTAGGAGAAATGGTATACTGGTAACAGGTCAAAAAATTGAACATGAACTTTGTTTGGAAATACAAAAGCAAAGTAAGAAGGAAAGGGTGTGTCTTAAACCATGTCCTTTTTGATTAGGCATTTCGCACACTGAAAATTCAGCATCTTCTACTCATCATTACAACTCATAACCTTTCACAGCAAAAGTGTAAAATTTTTCTTTAAAAAATTGGACAGTAATCATTCTTTTTGTTATAAACAAAATCTTTTAAAATATAAAATAGAACACCCTGTGTATAGGTATGTAAGAATTTATTGTAAATCTAATTTATATTTTATTAGTTATACTAATCCAGGCACAGTAACGCTAACATCCATAGCCTGCATTAATACATAAGTGGTCCACAAAGCTCTTTAAACTGTTACACAGGACAAGTCACTGTATCTTTTCTCCCTGCTCACCCTTCCAAAAACTCCCTCAATTTTAAGGTCAGTGCAGACTGTCTTCCTCATGAAAAGAGATGGGTTAACACAACAGGACATCAAGTGCCCAAAGGAGGAGTCCTGTATTGGTCCTGGGGGCCGATTCCACTGCAGTCTTGCATCTGTGTGGATGACATTTCATACATTTTCTTAAAACAGTCTGCTTTTTGCTTATTGACTGCTAGCTAAACTTTGCCAGGTGAACAGTCTCCCTCACTCTCCTCTGGCATAACAGGGCTTTTCTTAGGCAAAGACTGCTGGGCTTTTACAGTATCAAGACACAGTTTAAGCTAAAATAGTTTAGACAAGAGGAATAGACTAAAACTCTCTTAGTCTAAGACAAGTCAGGCAAGTACTGAAACACTGAGCTGCCCAATGAGTGTATATCCTGGGTCCTGCCGTTTTTTCACATCTGGAGCAGTGGGATGGACATATGGGGCCAGGTAACAGGGGGTTAGGCTGAGGAATGAGGAATGAAAATGTGAGGAGTTCCATCTGCACTGTATGAAGTTTTTCCGCTTGGTCTGAAGCAGTTCTGGACTCTGTTGGAGAAGACGAGATGGAATACAGAAAAAGGGAGCGAACAAGGGCTGTAATTTAGTGCTTACAACTTTCCTCTGGGCCATCTGGCGTTTGCATTCAGCTTCGAGGGCTGATTAAGTATTTGAAATGTAAAGCACATAAATAGAAACCCTGGTTTTAAGTCTCCTCACACAGACGAGAAATAAACCAAGAACATCTCTTGTACTGGATGAATGTCCTAAGCACTAAATCCTTATCTAAAGGACATTGATAACTCTTCTGGCCTCCTTCTTCAGGAGAATAGTAGTTAAATTAGGGGTTTTTTTTAAGGGTACTTCTCCAATAAATGTATTCTGTGAACACTCTCTTGCCTGCTCTCCTTTGAAACCTCTGACCTTGAAAGTGAAAAAAGTAAAAAACAGGAATAAAAATCTTTGGGGATTCTTGTGGAAGACAGGTTTGATCTAGAAAGCAGTAAATCATTGCTGCCTATTTCAGAGTGCATTTAGACATAAAGATAAGCAGAATTTTGGTTACCTGAAGAATCTGAGCTTCCCAAAGTTTCATATTCTTAAGAGGTCTTGAAAGTCACCGTACAGACTGAGTTATTTATACTCCACCTAAATTAGTTACTGGACATTGTTTTTCAAACTGATTGAGTATTGGAGTGTTAAGCCTAGGTATGGGTAAATATTTTTGAATAGCTGTGTGGATGAATCTGAGGTCTCATCTAGGAAAACAATACATTTTTTAACAAAAGGGTTGCTAAATGAATGTGAAGACTACTGTGGATGCCATTAAGGGGACAATATTCTACAGTATTGTATACACTAAAAATGATTAATATTAAATGGAAAACAAAACAACAAGTATAAATAGTACCTAGTGATGACTATCAAACTTTCTGCACCACTTCAGGACTATATGCACTGATATCCTTTTTCATTTAAGGGACATGAGGTTCTTTCAGAGCCTTGAAGTTTGTGAGATTAAACAATATGTTGTTTCTGACACTCAGGAGCCGAAGTTATCACAATACTAAACTTTGATGGTTGCTAAAGAAGCCTGCAATGTATACAACCTTTTTTTTCTTTCTTTTCCTTAGCACATTCATTTGCCAAAAAAAATCTCAACTTAGATTTTCATGGGTAAATTACCCTTTTTCTCTAAGTTAATAAAGGTCAATGAAGGAAGGATTAAGCTGTCTGTTCATTAAGAAGCTCAAAATATAATATAGCCTTCTTATTTAGCCAGTTTAATATTTTATATAGTGTTCACACACTTCATTCTATCAGCCTAGAATTTACATGGGAAAAGTCAGAGAACAGTTTGTTCTTGTTCACGCTCTTAAAACCACTCATTCTGCACATTTTTATAATATACCCTTCTCGGTTAGCTTAGCTTTTGTATCCCTCTGAAACACTTCAGGGTCTCCTGTATCCTTTTCAGAGCTGAGGGGACAAGAACTTCACAGTGTTGTAATGTATAGATATATATTTGTGTAATGAATATATATTCATTAATTCTTTCCTAATAATTCTTTACACTTCACTTGGGGTTTTTTTGACTTCTGCCAAGCACTGAGCTGGTATTTTTAAGAAACTCCCTGTCTTGATTTTGAGCACTAATGTTCATTACCAAGCCCAGCTTTCAACATATGAAGGTGGTATAATTTCTGTGTGTGTACTACATTTTGCAATAATGTACAGTTGACTTCATCTTCTATCTATTGCCGTATAATACATCATAACGTCCTTCATAATCTGCTGCATCCTTACTCCCTTGAATAATTTTATATAAGCAGCCAGCTTTTCATTCTTTACTCATCTGTCCAGATATTTTATATCTATAAATATATCATATATACACGTATACATATATATTTACATATATATACATACACATGCACACGTGCACATGTACACACACACACACACATACATATACAATTTATATATAAGTACACAGCTATTTATATATGTGTGCATTTATATGTCTATATTAAAATAGTCTAGAAGCTCTTCAGGTGGCTTCCCTGCACTGTGACAATGAACCTTTTACTCACATCCTCTATTTCCATTTCACAGGCAAAAGTGTTATAAAGGAGTGATAGCACTTGCCCCATTTGACCACAGCCTTTATTCTCAGCTGGTGGTGAAGGCTCTCGCTCTGTGAGCGCATCTATGACTGTATAATGCCATGTGAGGTCCTGCTCTTGGGTGACACTCAAGTATAGGTGATACAGCTAATTCAGCTTCCAAAAATCTCTGCCAAGGTCTGGTTGTGCCATCTGATGCTAGAGTCACACCACAGCCTGGTTCAGCATGCCTCAGAATATTTATTATGTAGTATGAATTTATCCTTAGATTGCTCAAACTATTTTTACAGTGACTTTGGATGATGCAATTTGCTACTCACTGTTCCCCTTATGGAAATTTGATCTATAGAATCACAGAATCATTAAAGCTGGAAAAGACCTCCAAGATCATTGAGTCTCATCTTTGACCAAACACCAATGTGTCAACTAAACCTTAGCACCAAGTGCCACATCCAATCATTTCTTGAACTCTTCCAGGGATCGTGACTCCACCACCTCCCTCAGCAACCCATTCCAATGCTTAACCACCCGTTCAGTGAAGAAATTCGTCCTGATGTACAGCCCGAAACTCCCCTGGTGCACCTTGAGGCTATGTCCTCTTGCTCCATTGGTAGTTTCTTGGAGAAGAGGCTACAACCTCCTTTCAGGCAGTCGTAGAGAGTGATGACATTTCCCCCAAGTCTCCTCTTCTCCAGACTAAACACTGGCAGCTCCCTCAGCTGCTCTTCATAAGACTTATTCTTCTAGACCATTCACCATCACTTCTCTGTAATTTCTCCACCACCTCAATGTCTTTTTTGAAATGAGGGGCCTGGAACTGGACACAGGACTCAAGGAGTGACCTCATCAGTGCTGGGTACAGTACCACATTAGGCATTCTTCTGGAGTGTGTTTTCTTCTTTCATTTAAAAGAATAACCCATTTCTGTGATACAAAGCATAGTAAGTGGAGGAAATCAGGAGATTTGCTTCAAAATAATCTTTCTGGAACTAATATTCATAGATGTTTGCACAGCAGGCAGCACTGAGTTCAGTGCCCAGCAGCTGCACTGGCTGTCAATTCAAAACAAAGACAGATGATATACTGCTGTGTGATTCTTAGCAAAAATATTCTCCTGGGAAGAGTAACAGCTTGATTCTACCCCCACATCACTTTTTGCCATCCGCCAAGAAAACCCCTTGGCAACTAAAAGACTAGTCTTGTGCACTACAAAATATTTTTCTGCCTTTTTTCTTTGATGAGTAATCATAAAAATATAAGAATAATAGGATTAAAATGAGAGCAGAACAGATACACTGATCTATAGTGCCTAGCAGTTAAGGCCCAGCTAGTGAGAAAGGTTTTGAGTCTTCCCTTGAGGTGTATCTTTTTTAGTCTAAGGCTATGCCTCTGGGGGCTAGAGGCAAGAGATGTATACACATTTATTCAAAATATAATTTCAGTGTTCAGTTCATGTGACTTTGTGTGTGGGATAAATGCCTTGGAAGCTGGATGAGTGCCATTAGGTGTGTCATGTACTCAGATGAGTATATTTTTGCAAGCTGAACGTGAGGTCATTCTCACAAATTGGAGATATGATTACCTCTAATCTCTATCTGAATTGATTTAATGTTTGAGAATACTTACAGAGGTGTTCTCTTTCTAGAGAAAAGAACCAAATCTCATAAGATGAAATAAAAATAAAGAAGATGGAAAGTGGTTTTGCATCTCAGAAATGTTTACTCTCTCACTCTGGAGTAATCCATCGCTTCAGTGTCACAAAGCAGAGGTTTTTTTCATTAGCCTGAACTGTTTTTCTTCTACTCTAAAGATCCACTACCACAGGAGACAGGAGGTTCAGTCATAACCTCTAAAATATCCCACTTTCTTCCCATTGTGTTGTCTGTCGTTTTCTTCTTGTAAGGTCTCAATTAACTTATGATTCAGGATTTAGCCTAACATCATAAATATAACACAATGTAAGTTAAATCATCTGCCAAAAGAAATATAGCAAGAAATAACTACTAGCTTATGAACAGCACAGATATTTTTATTTCACTATTTATTATACTAATTTATAGAAGTAGGCAGAAGAGTAAAAAATGTTCCTAATATGAGTAAATTCTATTTTATTTCATTTTACATCTTATTTTCAAGTCTGACAGCAAGATGAATCTGCATTTAATATTCATTGCTAGTGCATAGATGCTATTTATTATTATTTAGGATTCAAGGATATCTGAATTTCTTTGTGGTATAAAGTTTCCAACATTATTTTGCAAGCTCCTTTTTTATCCATGGAATGGAATTGCTATGCTCAGTAACTGAGAGACTGATTTTGACAGTATATTAGTTCTAATTTGAAGTAAAATTACAAATGCTGCTGAGAAGGTCATATTTCAAAAATAATGATGTCAAAATCTCTCCTGTAGGAAAGGTCTTATGGTTTGAGGATTTCTTTCCTTCTACTTAACTGATTGGAAACTCCTCACCATCATTATTAACATCTGAGCATTCCATGGTAACAGGATAAAATATTCAAGGCTATTGGAATCAACCATTTTTCGTTACTTTCCTTCTGATCTAAAACATATATTTAATGAATGCCAGTTCTTCAGCTTTGAAAGGTTAAAAGAAACAGAAATGAGGTACAGGACAATGCCATAAGCTTTGTGCCTTGACATAATGTGCCTTAAGATAGAAATCAGACACTACTCCCTCTCTTTGTCCATAAAACTCTTTAGTGGAAGAACAACATGAATCTAGATGCAAAGTATCTCTCCTTGGATTTTAGCTTTAAGTTTCATAGTATTTTTCAATTCCCACTCTGAACCAAAAAGTATTGATCATATGAGGTATTTACAAGGATATAGGACTTAGCTGTCAAGGTTTTATTTAGGGGAAAACAATGTAAGTATTTAAATTTCCTAATTTCTGATTCAGAAGGGGGGAAATGAGTCATCTCTCTAACCATTCAGACTATTTTGATGAAAATTTTATCCAGATTGAAATAATGTGAGTTATCTCAACTCTTCCTTCACAAATGTGCCGATAGTAAACTGCAAAGAGACATACCTTGTAAAATGCTGGACATCTTTTACTCAGGCCAAATTCTGAAGAAACTGATTGATAGAACAGTGCTTTAAAAATATAGTAAAGTATGAATGGGTTTCAAAAAAAATGTATTATGGTGTAACTGTAGAAAAGTAAAGAACATTTAAGACTTCAAAATTCAGAAGAGGCCTTATATTTTTTTAATAGAGGTTTCTAGAGCAGAGTAAAATACTCAATTAGTTTCACAGGCATTAACCTTTCTTAATGCAGACAAAATGTGAATATATTTTCATATATGTTCAGGAATTTTGAAGTTGCCTTTTTAGCCCTTAGCAATGTAAGTTAATACAACTTGTGTGAAAGCCTATATATTCTCACCTAAGTCCTTTTTTTCTTTTGGAAGGATCATAAAGGCACCAAAAGTTATTTTGTAAAGAAAGATGACAGAATTATTAATTTTTTATTTCTAGAGCACTGAAAAAAATAGTGTTCAGTCAGGACAACCTGAAGTTGTCTACTGATAGATGTGGAACTGCTTCCAGTTCCCCAGAGGGGCTAACAGAAGGAATAACACACTGATTAAACAGGTAACAGTAGCCTTTTTACAATGCTCAGGGAAATCAATCAGATATTTTTATTTACCAGTCTGTGATTTATATCAGATTCTATATTTCTTGCCCCTTATGTTCAATATCCTTTACCAGCCTGGAACAGGAGGGGTTTCTAGCATTTACAATATCAACTCCTGTTCTTGACCTCTTTGAAGACATAGTTTATATATTTTTTGACTCTTCTCTAATGTTCAAAGATCTTTGCTCCTCAGGGCTTACACAGAAGGTGCAACACTGAAAGCTTTTTGTAAGTAGCCTTAAAGATCCTCAGGGCAAACAGTTTTTCTTGATTCTGTCTGCAAAGCACAAAGCACACTTTCCACAGCATAAAAATAAATCTTATCACTCCCCATCATCCCTGGTAGTCAGTTTGACAAATTTTATATTAAGTAATTGCTTTTGGCTTGCTCCTTCAAGGTTCCAAGCATCTTTCAGTTCATGATGAACTTTGAGGGGGGGAGTGAGGTTTTGCAGCAAACAGCCAGCACATTTAAATATGGAATGCTCTCCAATAACATTGTATTTGTAAAAAAAAAAATCCTTTTGTACATTGAAAATATTTGTGGAATTTATTAAATTTAAGTCTGCATTTTATTTACCTTTCTGTTTTTATATGACAACCCATTCTAGATTAGCAAAATAGTACCCTGTTGTATTGCATTTTGTGTCTTCTGTTTTGGATGTACAAAAGATGATTGAATCCATAGTGCAATGTCCTGAATGCATGCACTGCAGACTAGTCTTTCTGAATACATTAAGGCTTGATTAGAAATAAAATTTTTAGAGAGTGTCCAAATATTGCTGTTAACATAGCTGAATTTTAATAGAGGCTAATGTGGGTTTTGCATAGCATTCACATTTCAGCTTAGAAAATGCTTTGACTTTGCACTTGACATAGTGAAATAATTATCACTGTATGTGTTAAGTTTTAAATCAAAATATAATGAGTCAATAAAAACAATAACATTTTACTCATAGGATCTACATCACAAGATTTATACCCTGTGGATGGTACAGTAAATAGAAATCCTTTAATTTTACATATCTTAAAAAAAGAGTACAGAAAAAGATTTCAAATATGGATTAGGGACACTGAGAATATATAAATATTTTAATCCAAAAGTTCTTAAAAGAAGATTTCAAAACAGGTGAATTTTATTCAGAGATTTAATAAAGAATGCATCCCACAAGTGTATAATGGTGTTCCAGTGAGAACTAAGATATATCAGTAGATCTGGTGAGTAGTCTAAACATGTAAACAATTACCTATTTTCTCTTGATGTTGCAAGTGACTTTCAGTAATTATAAACCATCTTTGCATTTATGATAAGACTAAAATAGTTTTTGAACACCTAGATTTAAATTTTGTGTGATTTTAGATGAGTCAACATCCCCCATCCTTCCAATGACCTTTGCAGCCTTTTTTGACGTTTGAGAAGGCTTCTGCTGAAAACTTTGAGAGAGCTAGGTGGATATCTAGACAAATATATTCTGTCTGAGTTTGTTTGGGATACACTGAGTAGACGTCCTCCTTTTAGATCTTTGAAGTAAAGTTCTGCTCAGAAATATCATTCAGAAATACAGCAGTTGGTAGTGATTAAGTTTTTTTCTAACTGTCTTGATAGGATTGAAATCTAGACATTTTCATTCCCTGAGTACTCTTCTCATCAACACAGAAAATCTGATGAGGCTTCAGTCCTTTAGTTAGAGAGAGACCCCAGTGATGCCAGGAATGTAAAAGAACTGATTGTTCAACTATGGAAAACTATGACAGTAAAGAGAGGATCCCAAGAATCTTGACGGGCATGCTTAGACTTCTAAGATTCTGTGCTTCTTCTCTGACCTGCCTGCTGATATACTAATTAAATAAATAAATAACAATACCAAACACACAAACTACCTGCACAATTAATTCACCATCTCTATTAATTAGGCATAAGGTATTTGCTTGGTTGTAAGGTATTAGCCAATTCTTATTTATAGAGTTTATAGATCTACCTCCCAACACAGAAATAATTTTAGGAATAAAATTATGTTTCCTTTCATTTTCCCTTGTCCATCAAATCAGACAGGGGAAGAAGTACAAATGTCATCTACCTGGATTTCTCAAAAGCCTTAAAGCCTTTCAATATCTAAAGGGGGCTTATAAAAAAGATGGGGAAAGACATTTTACCAGCTCCTCCAGTAAAAGAACAAGAGGCAGTGGTTTAAAAATGAATGAAAGTAGATTTAGGCCGGATATTAGGAAGAAATTCATTACTGAGAGAGTAGTGAAGCACTGGAACAGATTGCTCAGAGAAGCTGTTGATGCTGCATCCCTGGAAGTGTTCAAGACCAGGTTAGATGGGGCTTTGAGCAGTCTGATCTCATGCAAGGTGTTCCTTCCCACAATAGAGGATTTAGTCTAGATGATCTTTAAGGTCCTTTTCAACTGGTTCTATGATTCTAGGATTTATCTAAGGTAACATCACAAATATTCTTTCCCATAGATTTGTTCATATGTAGAGGGTATGATGATATCTCTGGCCTCTTTTGCACTCAAAATATTGTTCTCTGATGCATCTTAATGTACATTTGTGGGAGTCAGAGGACATCAAGTAGAAAAAGGTAACATTTCAGAGAAGACCAGCATTAATTATGATATAAATGGATTAGATGCATGTTTTGGAGTCAACTGAGTGGAGTGGAAAGAAGCAAGAAAAGTGATTGATGTTGCTTCCCACTGTGCATTCAGATGAGTCTGAAGACCATGTCACTATTAACTTGCTCCTAAATATACCACAGCTTCTAGGCTTGTCACAGTAGGAAATTTTAAAGACTTGTTTTGCATAAGCAATCACTCATTCCTTTTCAAGTACAATTATATTTTTTTCTTACTCTCTGTATGGAGTCTTAGGCAGGATCAAAGTCCTGAAGTGTAAAATTTCATAGTTTGATTCAGTACCCTGTGTAGTGCTACTAGAATGCAGATTATTAACTTGATGTGTTCTTTTGTAATGTCCTGGCAAGAAGCTCGGGCATCAGTTTGAGATCGAGATTTCAGTCACAGCAGGAAAGGGGGAAGGTGTTTCCCTTTCAACTACATTTCAAGGTTCAAATACTTACACAGCAAATGTGTTTGAGGGTGACAGTTCCTTCTTGTGGTCTCTTCTTACTTACTGAGGTCAATCAATAAGAAAATAATGAATTTTCTGTGGCAGTTCTTGGCTGTTCAGGAAAAAAATGTCCCAAGGCTTTAGATGTTGCTTTGGAATTTCCTACAAGAATAGACAGTATTTATTTTTCATAACAAGCATCTGGTTCTTCATCAAGAAACCCTCCAGAAACACTTTGCACTCAAAGAAATAATTAACATTTACTGTTTGGGGAAATTTATATGCACACATAATTTTGATTTAATTCTTTGGAACGGCATGATAAGAGAAACTAGGAGAGAGAATTAGCAAGTGAAAGAGAAATAAAACAATCTTAAAAGATTCAGATTTGGATTAAAGCAATCAGTTCATATTATATGTATCTTTATCTTTCATATTTTATATATAAATGCAACTGTCATTCATTTTAGGACTATAGTGGACAAATGAAGCACCAGAATGCTACCATAGGTATCCGTTTCTGCCAATTTAGCCAACATTTTTCTAAGTTTTAAAATTAATTTTCCTAGTTTTAAATAGCACACCAGGAAATAAAAAAAATCTATTAAAAAGTTCTATCTCCTACCAATATATATGTATTTTAAAGCAACCTATTTATACATACTATCCACTAGGCAAAGAGAATAATTGCTGAGTGTAAAGGAAAATATAACTATTCCTCCATGAGACTGGATCATCAAAATGGGACTGTATAGCTGAAAAACTACTAAATTTGAAATTTAGAGGCGTCATTATACAATCCAAAACCTCCAGAGGGAGAGAGGGAAGAAATTAATGTGACACTGCGAAACAGAAATGCCTTATTCCAACTGTAAATGTTGCAACCAACTTTAATAAAGTATTTACATTTTGTCAATTGTCTATTGTTGTGCATTAGGTAGTTTTCCTTTTAATTAAGACAAGATGCAAAATTAATTAAAACTCAAGTATTTGCACCTCATTGTCTTAATCCAGCACAGTAGGAATCCAACACTGATAAACTGCACACTGATGGAGAAAAGAAAATCACTGGCTCCTCAGAGTTCCTCCTAGCAAATATCTGCTGAATTCAGAGGTGATTTTGAGACAGAGGGGACATGATTAGAGAAAAAGGCCACTTGGATTGTATGCAGCTGTTTTAATATCAAGGAAGTTAATTGGAAAAAAACCCAAACAACTGTTTCAACATACTTTGAAGCACAGGTCTGTGTATAAAGATACCTGCACATACAGACATGCACGCAAAGGTATGCACACACAGACATATGCATTCAGCTTGCTATAATTTCTCTAGCAATTCCAACAAATTATGTGTTGGGGCAGTGGAAATATGCTGCTGAACTCCTGTTGACTCCTGGAGCTGTTTTGCAAGAAAGCAGTGCTGGGCTCTGTGCAAAGAGATATCCCTGGCACTTACTGACTCGTGATCAACTGATTGATAGTATCTACCTTGCAGGACTCCTGCTGATCTCTTGATGGTGGGAATACTGCCACCTTACATACCACAAGCTGTCAGTCTGTGCAAAATGGGAACTTAGAGAAACTATTAGATAGGAGCAGGTGCCTTGCTATGTGTACACAATCATCTGTTCTCGGAAAAGGAAAGCCTTCCTAACCTTGCTGAGTTCTCTCAGATTCAATGAATCTGCCTTTCTCTTTGTGAGGCAAAAGCTCGATGTTGTCAGAAAATAAAATAAAATAGAGGCAAAATACAAAAATTGTCATTGAGAATCAAAATCTTTCTTTGAAAATGCAGTGTGGTGACTTTTCGCTCTGCTTCACCTCCTATTCTAAATCCTTTCAGAGTTTTCTTGGCTTCTGCATCTGATTTTAGTTCTCTTTGCATTTTTTTTGATGCCCTCTAATCCTCTGTAGAATCCATCCTTCTACAAACCCCCTATGCCTTTAGTGTCTTTTATTTGCTGTTATTAGTAAATCACTCCTTGAGCAATGAACAAGCATTCAAAGGAAACTACCTCTTCCCTGAAACTTCTTAAAAGTAGAAGCACACTCCAGGAACTCTGTAGCAGTCTTATGGTCCACAGGAAAAAACAAAGAAAAAAAATTCGAAATCACAAGTCTTCATCTCCCTTCACAGACAGCAAGAAAAAAAAAAAGAAAGAAAAGAAATAAACCTGCATTTATTCAGAGCAGTTTTGAAAAACTTAAAGCAGAGAACAACGGTGTTCAGCCTGTTTGATGAGTTGAAGGGGTTATTCCAACACATGTAAATAGGATACTCTTAAATCTGATGAACAAACCATGAAGGACATTCCAAAGACTTTGCTTGAGGATTTCATCCAATGTAGAAACAATATTTGTTTCTAAACTAAAGAGAATGACTTCATCTGGGAAGTCTTAAATGATAGGTTACAATCCTTTAAGTTGTTTTTTTTTCCCACCAGTTATGAGTTTTTATCTTGGAAATAAACAAGGGCTTATTTGAAAGAAGAATGCTTTTCAATAAGGACAATGTTTTGTTCATTTGTTACTGGTAAAACTGAATGTTACAACACTGGGTAAAATATGTCTGTAGTTCAAACCAATAAGGCAAGTAGCCAGACTGCTTTTCAGCCTTGCTCCATTTAAGACATTTCTTATTTTAAGTCTTATGAATTAAGCGTATCTGCAGAGACGTGTTAACTAATTTGGCTACTAAAAAGCTTAAGAATGTGGAGCTAATATGAAAGGAGTAACACATTATCATTTATTCATAGTGCTTTCAACTGTATCTCATTCTCCACTGTTCATCTCTAAACTGTCAATCTAGATTAAAAATATTTGAGACAAAACCACTGAGTTTGATTCTTAAATCTGCTTCTGTGGTACACAAAACACTTTTTCTTTTTTTGCAGGATAATTAATTCACTACAGCTTTTAAGGAAAATGATAGGGACAGATGATAGCTTCGACTTTATTGCACTTGCCTCTTCAGTCTTTTGGGATTTTTGCAAATGGGTTTTCAGTAGAAGTGCTGGATGTCCCTGGATTGAAGGGCCACTAAGACAAATTTATTTTCTTTCTCTCAGAAAACTCTAAGCCAAACATAATCACCCAAGTCTTCTTTCAATTTGTCCCTGTGTGATATCTAATATATGAGGATTCCCACATATGCACCTGTAATTAGAGGGGTCATCCCACACAGACTATATTAGAAAAGCTTAGCATTGCCTGGGAACTTGAAAGAGGAAAGAAAGATATTATGGCAAAACCTGAGTCACTCTTGGCCATTTGGCATTAAAGTTTTTCTCAGCTGTTGTGTCTGTCTGTGCATCCAACATCAACAATAATCTAGCAAGAGTTTAGGACTGTCCATAACCTTGTAACTCCTTTGGCAGGTGGTTTTAACAGAAGGTGCAGTCACGGCCATCAGCCACTACTTCAAACAATTTTTCTTGCCAGGCCTCATCAGTATCTAACAGGATTTAGGCTAAACCAGTCAGCCTCCTCTCAGGACTCTGTCTGTGCCAAACACAGAGTTATTGAAGAATCAGCTCTATTTGGTTTTGATGAGGAAACACAGAGCTGAACATTGTTGGAGTAGTGATGATAATGGCAGTCATCTCGCCTCACACTTCTGTTTTACAGGTTTGTGTAGCAAGTGACAAGACCAAATTCTACTTGTGTTAATCTTAAGAACGGAGGACAATTCATCAATGTATTCAACTCTGGTTTCATAAAAAACATTGTGAATTAACTCACCCTACTCTAATTTAATAAAACTGTGTCAAATCTGTAACTTTAATTTGCATATGTCATGATTAAATTATAATCTTGCACGTAATATCAATAGTGATGTTGCTTCTGGCTATTGTGTGAACATGTTTGCTATCCAGAATTACTTTTCTGTTTTCCATAGCTGAGTCTGAAGCATTTGCTTACCCTGTGCTACTGGAATGAGTGTGCAAACACATGCTAAAGAATTTCCCCTTTTATAAATAAATAAATAAATAAATAACTGAATAAATAAAATATTAAATGAAAAAAATTGTGAAGTTGCAGAGCAGGAGAAAATTGGACTTGTTACTGTCAAAAGTCAGTCTTTGAGCATTTAAATGTAAAGCTGAAATAATTCTAAACGGATCACATTTTGGATAAGCTTGATAATTAATCATGGATGACAGAAATTAAATGACAGTGCCTCATAAGAGCTAGTCTTGGGTGATATTCAAGTCTATTTCCTCAAATCAAGTTACTTCCAACAAACTTGATTTCCTACCCTTCAAGTATATTTACCATGTTCTGTCATCAGATACATGGACTATCATGATGTATGGACCTGATGATGTATGAATTTATTTTGCTTCACCCCCAGACACTGGCTACTGGATGAAGTAGCTGGTGGTTTGCTTCTGAAAACTCTACCTGTAGTAGACAGACATAATCCTCTTCTTTCCTTCTTTCATCTTCCATCATTCTGGTGGGATAGGCAGAGAAACAAATTATTAGAATCTTTAAAGTTTGCTCTTTTAGGAGATTTATTTTACCTGAAAATGCTTGCTTTTGAAGGTGTCATTTCACCTTGGTTTTGCAGTAGGATTGATAAAACAGTAAAATCCCTTTGAAGTGAAAATAGGCAAAATTAAAGCTTCTTCTGTTTAACCCACTTTTTAGAAAACATTTCAAGAGACAAAATGGCTTAAAAGCAGACATTTTGTCAGGAACCATGAGCTTCAGAAAAGCTGAACACCAGCTCTCTAGTACATTTCTAATTAAATATGCAATTAAAAAGCTTTCAGTGGCCCCTAAGGCTTGCCAGCCTAGTTAATAGAAAACTTCTTTTCCTACTTGAACAAGCAAGATAAAACTTTCTTAAAAAAATTATCCAGTGTTAAATAAAGTGTTTGCCTACTTTGTTTCCTCTCTGTGCTTCAAAAATTTATTTTATGATGAATCAAGTGGCGCAGGATTTTAAAAGCTAAACAGTAAAGATAATGAACATTAAATAAGTGCGTTGGAAAGTTAAAGTAATGCAGACTATATTTTAGGTATTTTCTGGGGGCTGAAGTAATGTTCAGGTCATGTGAAAGAGTCCTGTTTATTTAGTAATTATTTAGTTGGTCATTTTAAAATATTTAAAGATTTGCATTTTCGTAAAAGAATTCAGATCAGGTCTTTTCAGATAAAGTATTTTTATTTCAGTTGGACTATTAAAGCTGTTCCACTGAATGGTGCAGATAGTGGAAGTTTGATCATAGTAGCATAAATTATCGGATGCTTTTCTTTTTTTTCTTAGTCCTCCAATTTTTTTTGTGTGTTATTATTATTTTAGGGAGAGAGTAGTATTGGCACTAAAGCATGGATGAAAGATATACATGAAAATGGCATGTGGACACCTGTGATGGGTGAGGGTAGTAAGAGTACAGGGGGGAGTGGACACGGTCCTTGTCTCAGAGGGTAGGTCAAAGTGGGACTGTGTACACTGGAAAGCAAACCCAACAGAAATGAGCCTATGGAAAGTGTCCAGGGATATATTGAAAGCACTTTGTGCTGTCAAAGACACATTTAAAACTAATCCATGTTCTAAAAATTCTTACACAACATCTCTGGTTTTGAATTGTGTTGGTTGGAATATTTCTCACACCAGTATTAATCATAATAATCAAGGCATTTAACTTTGCTGCCAAATTATAGATTTCTTGTGTTAATTTTCTCCCTTTACTATTAATGCTTTTGCACATGCAAATCATTCTTTGTTCTTAAAAATAGCAGACATCACCTCAACCCACCAAATGTTCATGGGACATGCAGTGGTGAAACAACTTATATGTAACTCCTAATTCCTCAACTCATATGAAAATAAATCTCTTTAGGTCCTGCAATACATGTTTTGTGCTATAGTCAATTTTCTGTCACAAAAAGTTTTCTGGAATATTACAGTCTTTCTTTTTGAGATAATGGAATTCTAATTAATAAAGAAATAAGAGCCTTACTGACAGATTTTTTTAGCACAGTAACTACCTGAAGGTGTCTTTACCTTAAGAAATGAAGTCACTTTCGAAATATGAATAGATTGCCAACTATGTAGAAAGCATTCTACAGTGTTTCAAAAGTGAACAGAGTAGGTTACACAGGAAAATAATTTTTTTTCATTTATATCTCCTCATATATATTTTTCAAAGCTTCTTTTTAACATTTTATCTTTTCTAGGATAATTTTTGTGACAAGTGATTAATGTCTTCATGTGGCTACTTAATTTCAATATCTGAATGTAATGTAGACATATGTGATAAAGTAATAATTAATTTATTAATACTAAAAAGCAGCAAAAGAAATATGTCTTAGAGATAAATGCATATTTTTAATCAGTGATAGCTCTGAAAACAGAACTGCATAAACATTCAAATAAATCCAACGGAACCATTTTATGCTGGCCCCAACGACACTTTATTTTTAAAGATCCCACAGTCTTCTGAAAATATAAAAACATGCAGCACACTGTAACCCTGATCTCAAAGGCCTTGTCTGAAATAAATTCTTGTACAAAACAAATTCTTCTCTTTTGCAGCTGCTTTTCTACAAAAACCCCCAACTTTGTGTTTTTTTGGCTTTGTAAATATGAAAAACTCCCTGTAACCTAGTGACTGACCAGCTTCCTGAGGTGTTTTGCAACAGTTAGAGATTTAGATTCTGTTTCTTCCATTTTCAATTTACTTGTAATGGAGTTCAGGAGAAAAATATACCAGAAAATCATAAATCAAATATTCCCTTCTATGTTCTCACATATCAGTGTATATAAAATATATAGTGAAGTTGTGATGAGAACAGGTTTTGTCTCAATAAATGAGTATAACACAGTCAGGAACACATGGATTGCACTTGTTTCCTCTGTTGACAGGTCTACTACAGTTTTTTTATCCAGGGAAAATAAATAACTCAGAATTAAATGAAGTTTTTCAGCTATGCAAGTCTTGGAACTCACTGACTAAACTAGTAAGTAAACTCTTGGGATTGCAGTTCTGTAATGAATATTCATGTTACTGAGTTCAAAATCCATGTTTTAGTGGTATTTTCTAATATTCCCAGAAACATTCTTGTAGTCTAACTATTGACTAAAACAGTAGTGTCAAGAGATGAACTCAGCTAAAGCAATTTCCTTACAGAGCGGAAATCTTAAAAATGCAAGTGTAGCGGGTTTGGTTCTTAACCGGGCAGAAACACCAAATTTGTAGTGGTTTCAGTTCACCTTTTTATCTTTTTGTGAGATAGGAAATCTGGAGGAATGCAAAACAGGCTCAAAACATAAAGAATATGAAAAGGTTTATTAACAGAATTAAAAGAGAAAAGAAAATAATAAGAAATCAAAGCAAAATCCCTCTTTTTACTCACAGACCCCCCCTCCTCCTTNTGCCAGAATCTCCGTGGCCACGTGTGTGGGGGGGTGGGGGCAGTTCTCAAAAGCCGCTGCTGGATGTTTGCAGCTACTTGCAGCGATTATAGTTGTTCCTCAGCTGCCGAGCTCTGAGGGATCCTCCCGCCGGCATGCTGGCATCCCGGGGCTGTGCCCCGGCACTGGGGGAGGGGGGGGAAAGACTGAGGCTGCTCCGAGGAGCGGAGCCTCAGCAGCCATCTTCCCTCCCTCCCGCAGGAGGGGCAAAACCCCAAAGAGAGGCAACTTCCTGTCTTCCCCAAGCATTAAATATGGAAATTCCGAAAAGCGCCACTGGTCAAACGAGCTGTCCATCAGCTCAGGCTCAACCTACCACAACAAGAGAAAAGGATATGAAGAAGCACTACCTTACTGTGCATCTTCATCAAGGCTGATTGTCATGGAATTTTTGTTTTGGATTTGGAAAGAAACCTAGGGGTAAACTTAATTTTGAATAAATAATAGAATTACAGTCTGGGAACCTGTACCTCAGTGACTCACCCAAGGCCAATATGTTGTTACTGGAGGAAAATTAATACTTCTAAAGTAAGTTTAATTTGACCTATGTTATTCTAGAAAAAGATAAAAATATGTAGGATATTTCAAGGAAATAAATAATAAATAAATATTCAAGGGAAGGGAATAAAGACGGATGAGAAATAAATGTGATCTGAGAGTGTAAACTACAGATTAATTTTCTGAAGCAACAGCAATAGGACTGTGTTAAGCAAAAGGAAATAATAAAAATAAAATAAGGAATAAAAGTTAAAATGCAGTCAATAGATCTGAAAATGTGACTACAGCATTTATATATTCTATGCCTTTGAGGATAGTTGCAATTTTCTTCCGTGTGGATGGTGATGCTAGGAAATTCCAAAGAGCTGTTGTAGGTATAAGGAGGTTGATAATATCAGACAAGTTGTAGTAGAAGAAATGGCACAGATGGAAAATATTGCTGAAGTAATCTGCAGTTTTTCTATTTTCTTTTTTTTTTTTTAATCTTCCAGACCTGCGTGAAGAAAAGTTACTAGCCTCATTTCTATTGAGGCTTGTGGCTCAATATCCAAAACATATGAGTCACCAACAGTGTTTAAAACTAGATGCCAGAAAAACACATCAGCTGCTATAGAATCAATATTATTGAGATGTTTCAGAAAAAATTAATTTGATATTGGATGAACCTGATGTAATATGATAAAATAATGTCCAGCAGACTATTTTCTAGTTGAACTGAGCTATTTGGTAGGCAACCCTGGAAGAGCTCCATTTCAAATATTAAAAAAAGATACAACCCCCCCTTCCCCAATTCCTCAATACTAATTATTAATTTCTCAGGGGTCACAGATTAATATTTTTTGAAGTAGAGAAGTCCACAGGAATGCTTTCTCATATCTTCAGGAGACTATTGGTTTGCTGTTACCTTAATCTTTGTCTTCAAAGTTTCTAGATTCATAATGAAAAGTGATGAACTAACTCAAAATATGCCAGATTATGAGCCCTGTATGAATCCAAAAACACATAAAAGAAGAATTTTTAGTACTGAATCATTTGCACTATGCAAAGACATATTCCTGTTAAACTTAATAACTTATTCTTAAAAAAAACCCCTCAAACAAACAAGTCATTTTTCTTGTCTAGCTAAGGAACAAAGTAGCTTTACATCTATTCATATAAAAGGTCAAATAGCATAAGCCATTTATTCATCATAATAACTACGGTAGTATTATGAATAAAGGCTTTAAATACCTTTTCTTCCATATCTCAATTTTCAAGGGGATTCACAGAGATTTAGTAGCATGTCTCCTATTAGAATATATCACATACCTAAGTGAACACACTCTACCTTGAAAATTGAGATGTTCAGAGCCAGTTCAGCGATCATATATTCAGGCAAGTAACTTATATTTACATTTTCATTACATTCAGTGGAACTACTGAATTCTTCATTTTCAGAATCAAGCTATTAAACATAGCACAGGAGAACAAATAGCTTGCAATTCTAATTCTAAACAGGAGAACTTTTAAATATAATTATATGAATAATTTCCTACAGTATTGTGGATTCACAGTTTCTGAATTGAGCACAGCAATTTTCAGTTATCAGAAAATTAGTTAGATTAATTTTCCAGTGTTGATACCTGGCTATTTTTTCCTTCTTGAAGTTTGTCTTTCATAATCAATGAGCAATTAGTCACTGTTAAACATTTCTACAAAATTAAAACCAAGGATTTTCACATATGCAAGGTTATTGAATTAATCATAGAATTATAGAGGTTTGGAAAGGACCTTAAAGATCATCTAGTTCCAACCTCCCTGCCGCTGAAAGGAACACGTTCCACTAGACCAGCATGCTCAAAGCCTCATCCAGCCAGGCTTGAACACTTTCAGTGATGAGGCATTCCACAACTTGTCTGAGCAACCTGTTCCAGTTCCTCACCACCCTTATCCTATCACTACACGACCTTGTGAAAAGTTGCTATCCAGCTCTCTCGCAGGGCCTCTTTAGGCACTGGAAGGATACTAGAAAATCTCACTGGAGTCTTCTCTTCTCTATTCTGAACAATCCCAACTCTCTCAGCCCATCTGCGTAGGAGAGGTGCCCCATCCTTCTGACTGTCTTTGTGTACTTGCTCTGGCAGGTCCATGCCCTTCTTACGTTGTTTCCCCCAGAGCTGGAAGCAGTACCCCAGGTGATATCTCACAAGAGGGGAGTAGATGGGAAGAACCACTGCCCTTGACCTGCAGATCACACTTCCTTTGATGCTGCCCAGGAGATGACTGTCTTTCTGGGCTGCAAGTGCACATTGAAGGCTCATGTAGAGTTTTTCATTCACCGAAACCTCCAAGTCCTTTTCCTCAGGGCTGCTCTCAATCTATTCTCCTCCATGCTTGTACTCATTCTTGGCACCCTGCCCTTTGGCAGATGTCAGCAGTTTAGGCAGGATACCGCTCATATTATCCATAAAGGTCATGCCTGTATCAAATCACGGAGCCATCAATGGAGCCAAGGGCTGGTGTGACTCTTACTCACCTCCACATACCATTTGTGTCATTGACTGTTGCTGCCAGATGATCCAGACTCATCATCCCAGGCAGTCCAGCAGAGCCATGGCATCACTTGTGACCCTCTGGTTGTTCTTGGAGATTGAGTCAGTCACTGTGTGGGCACCTTGTGCCTTTCTCACAGCTTCATATAGTCATAGAATATGGAGAGTTAGAAGGGAACCATCAGGATCATCAAGTCCAATTTCTGGCCCTGCACAGGACGCCCCAAGAATCACACCATGGCACCCCAAGAATCCTACCATGATTTGATCAATCTTTCAATAAAGCTTTCAATAAAGCTTTACTTTACAATGTTACACACCATTACTATTTAGATGATGAACAGTCTTACATTAATCAAATTTTTAAAATATGGAAAATTAAAGAAAAATTTTCATTATTGAAAAAATATTGACCATGGTAGTGATTGAAATGCATGAAAGTCAATGGCTATTAAAATATTAAATCACAGAATTCCTAAAAATAAGTACACTGGGTCATCTATGTTTTACAAATATATTTTTTAATGTTTTATAAAGTTTTAAGTATATCAAGAAATACAATGTCCAGTTATTTTTATAATGTCTAATTCTGTAGTCCCCTTACCATTAATTTCAAAAACAATGCCTCTCACATATTAGCTTGCATAAAGGCACACATGTTATTATCCTGATTTTGTAGCAATATGCTTTTTTATTTTTATATAAGAATTATTTACCAATAGCTCAATTATTAAGCTATTGGTAAAATAGCTTCTTTTTTTTTTTTTTTTTTCATAGCTATGACTGAATTACTGTAGAAAAACTGAAAAACATGGAGCAAGTCTTGATGGACTTTACACTAAGTATATATGACCAGGAACTGTATAAAACAATAATGTCTTTTGCAAAGGAAAATCACAAAATGCAGATTCTGTGGAACATGTTTCTGTTGCAAACTGTGATGTGAAGATGCAATGAAGTAGAGAGTAATGGATGGCACTAGTATTGGATGTGATAGGCAATTCTGGAAAAACATGATTTGGGCAAATTCCAAGTCTGCTCATTCATTCAATCACTCTGCGATGTCAATGTCATCAGAACATCCCTTGAAATGATAGCATGCATATCAGAAAAACAGTAGCTTCTCTGTAGTAAGAAGTTCTTTCTTTGCAGGAATTTGGCCTTATATTATTAAAAAAGAAAACTAAAATTGAACCAATACAAACCAAACTAAACCCTCACAAAACAAACAAATCCCCACTTACTCTGGTTTCCTGTGAAATGAGAGCTGGGTTAGTATGTTGGTGGCCAGGAAGGTGCTGTCATCTGCATACATATGCACATCAGTTTCCTGAAACAACCTATAAATGAAAGTATCATGGTATTTTTCAATGCATGAAGTCTTAAGTTACATTTTAGATTCTGTAATTAATAAATAATTTGTTGTAAAGACAAATGGGAAATGTTTTAGCTTTTTCCATGGTACAAATGCTGACCACATTCTGTATTAGAAAATGTGATAAACAGATTTTATGCACAAAAGCCTCTCTGAAATATAGGCAGAATTCTCTCTGAGGTAAACATCTGTGTATTAAACTCATTTATCAAACAGCTCTTTGCCTGAAATAGGATGCAAGCAGCCTTTTTAAAAACTGCGCACATCATT
Organism: Aleadryas rufinucha; assembly: GCA_013397815.1. Classification (NCBI taxonomy): domain Eukaryota; kingdom Metazoa; phylum Chordata; class Aves; order Passeriformes; genus Aleadryas; species Aleadryas rufinucha. Next base: position 12,481 of record VZTH01011885.1, on the reverse strand, counting down.
ACAGTGTAATAAGCAGCAAAAAAATATACTTTCCTCTTTCTATTTTGTTGTTTTTTTTTTTGTTTTTTTTTTTTTTTTAATCTCCTGGTTTTAAGAGTTGCACTGTACAAACCGTGCAAATAATAATAAGATCATCTGGGTTTTGAGTTTGCAGGTTTTTTCTTCTTTTTTTCTCATACAAAAAGAGTATTTTTTTCTCTCTTTTTCTCTCAAACAAAATTTAAGTTTAAAACGGGAAACAGTTGCTCTGAAACCAGAACTATTATTTTTGATTTTTGTGCTCTTATGCTCACATACTGATTTATAGTATTTAGTTTCTGATGACTCTTCAAAATCCAACTTCAAGCCTACTTCTGCTTTTGTGAAGTCTGAGTTTTATCAACATATTTCTGTCACAAATTTCATCTTCTCTTACTGCTTCTAGAATCCCTAATGTTGTGTTTCAAATATAATAGAAAACATCACTACAGATTTATTTGAGAAGATGAGTTGTGAATGTGCAGATGCAGAAGGTAATACAGTCTCTGGTAAGTATAAAACACATCAATATCATTAAGATTTCCATGCTTGAATGAAATATGCAGAATTTTTGTGATCAGTACGAGAAGAAATGATTTAAAATAATTTTTTTATCTTTATATAGTTGGAATATTTGCTTCAGCATAAAAATATTTGAAGACCATCACTGAAGTAAAACACATTTGGATTAGATTGGATTAGATAATTAAAGATGACTCAGTCTTCTTTAGTAGTACCATTCCCTGAAAGTTGCCCTTACAATGACAGTCATACTGTTTTTGGACAAATACATTATTATCTGAGGTAGGAGAATTTATTTTTTTACTAATTAGATGTTATTCCTTTGCATTAAAAACATTATTTAGAATTATTTTTTTGTTCAGAAATTGTAAGTCAAAATAATTATAAAATCATTTCATCTAGAACCAACCTGTATTTTTTTCTTTCTTAATAAAGTTTAAATAGTATGTTTAGGCAATGTCCTCTACATGCAAATATGCTGAAAAGAAAGGATGCTCCACTGACACTTCCATATATTTATTATACAATATGATGTTCATCAGCAAAAAAATCTGCAATTAGCATATTCTCAACAGAAACAAAGGAGTGTTAAATTTATGGTGACCTAAGGGATGCTATAACTTATTTTAAAAACATTCATTTGAAAACTTATGCCAATCCCTCGGGGTCAAACACAGAAATAAATACATCATTGTGTTTTCATTGGAAATAACATTTATTATCTAACTTTCATAGCTCCACTTAAAAACCAGATTGCTACTTTTAATGAATCCAAAGTGACAATGCAGAGGAAGGCAAAGATTAATAAACACATACAGCATCATACTCCGTATTGGCTACATCCAGTCTGAGTAGAGAAAAGGATTTATTTGTGCTGATTAACAACTTCAAGATCAGGCATAACAGCAGCAATAGAAAAATATTTACAGTTTTGGGTATACTCTTAAAAGTTTCTGGATGGCAAACAATAGTTCCCATTTATACAAGGGACCTAGCTCTGCTTTATATTTACATTTAGATAGGTTTAGCAACTGATAATAGTTTTTGCTGTTATCTCAACCATGCAACAGTAAAAAAAGCATTACAAGACTATCTGTTTGTAACTGTGGTGATACATTTATAAATAATACAATATTAATGAACTTTGTAAATCAGCTTAATTTTCTGAAATACAAAATATTTTTTTTTTTATTTAATGAACCTGTTTACATTGCCCAGCTGCTGAAAATTTAATGGATTGGGTAAAGGTAAGCATAAATTTTGCAGCTTGAAGATTAATGATTTTTTACCTACAGGTGAATTCTGCTTAGCTCTTAATTAACACCTCTCAGAAAAGTCAAACACGTTCCTTGCTAGATCCTCACAGAGTATCAGTTTATGCTGCAAATTCTGAAGTAGCTGTGGCAATACTGAACTAAAACCTTTCCGTCATAGTATTGAAAAGATTCAACTGCCTCTGTGAAATGAAGAATGAAATAACTATACCTGGAATCTCCCTTCATGTCCTATTTTAATGATGTGAAAGGAACCAAAGAGAGTTTCTGTCCTGCCACTGTCCTGTCCCTGTCCCTGACTTCCTAGCATGAATTTGTCTTCCAGCCTGAATCTGCGTTTTCAACTTCATACATCAATATCCCATCTAACTCTTTAGGTGGCAAAACACATTTAACTTCATCTCTGCTTTGAAGGCTAAGCTGAAGCTCTAAATAGCACACTATCAAAGACCTAAATAAAAACATGAGTTCTCTGAACCTGTATACACCTCAAGTGTCACCAGGGCAAGTCAACATAAATGTACTCCAGCAGGTGACAGCTGTCTACAGCAAGCACTCTTATACCCTGCTGTTTCAGACTTCAGAGGAAAATGCTTGCAATCATCCACTTTTGCTGTGGAAGTTCCCAGCCTTACTAAATCCTTGGCTCCTGTATTGCAAGTTGTCAAGTAGTAAGAAAACACAAGTCCTCCGTAGTGCTTTAAATAATTTACTGGTATCGAGTAGCTGGAAATTAGTCTAGACCACAGATGCAGTGTGAGTTAGCACTTTAACTGATTGCTAAAAAAGTTGATGATATTGAAGAATAGAACAGCCAATAATTATTCAGAAACCATATATTGTAGCAAGTTGTCATGCGGTTGTACCCACAAAGCAAAACTATATTCTGTATCTGGTTCACAGATACAGATTAAAACGAAGTCAGCAGCAGCATCTTGAAACAAAATTGGCCTTCTGTCAGTTCAGATGAATGAGCTGCAGGAGAGGCAAAGCTTCTTCCCCTAGTGCAGACTCTGTCTGAGCATGCTCACCTTGTGGTGGGCTTTTCCTGTTTATCCTCCCCTACTTTGTTACTCTCCATGATGGCAGAGCAGAGCAGGTTAGCTTCAGCTGGGCTGTGTGTGCTGCAGTGCTGTGGACTGCTGTCCCTTTAGGGAGCTGAACCACCTGCCTTGAGGTTCTTTGTTGGCTTTCAGCATCCTCACCAGGAAGGGCCTGATGCGACAGGTACATCCTCACAGGAGGCATGCCCTGTAAGCCCCCAGCAGAGGAGCCTGGTGGTGCTCTCGGATCTCCCAGCTGGGATATATCGTGCTGAGCTGAAGCCTGTGACCTCAGAGACTGCCTAAGCCTTTCCTCACCTGACAGCAGCATGTCTTGTGGTGTGCCTATTGCACCATGCCATTTGCAGTTGGGTGTTCCTGTGCCCTTCAATGCCAACCCTAATGGCATGGTGTTATATCATTTTTCCTTTTTGACTGCTGCCTTCTTGCATTTACCTTGATGTGTTAGCAAAGTCCTTTACTATTCCTAGAAGAAGGTAGGAAAGACATCAAAGATAAAGGAGAGAGAGAAAAAGAGAGAGAGGGAGAGAGGATGACTCAGACTTATGAAAGTTTTTGAAAAATTCTGCAAAAAGGATTCTATGGTAAAACCTTTTATAAATATGTGCTGTGATACTGAGAAAATCACTGTCGTTTCTCCCTTTGCTTTCATGTAGTACAGGCGCATTTTTCAAGATGAAGTATGTAAAATTTATTTTCAGAAATGTCTCATCTTGACAACTGTAATCTGAAATCAGTGAGAGCCAAGGGCTCTGAATATGTGCATTCAAGTCCCCTTAAAGAGAAGGGGTTTTAACGAGAATGTTTCATTTCCCAGAACAGTATATAGCTGCTAATTTATTCAATAAAAGAGAATGTTACTCTTCTTCCATTTGTATTTTCTATAAGGTTAACTATCTCTGAGAAAACCCACTTTTAACCCTAGCCGACATAATAGGGAAAACCCTTAATATTAAATTCCAGTTGTTGCTGAGATTGGGAAAGGTCTGTTCATTGTTGACAAAACACCATAATTTGATGCAGATACTTAGGCACCCCAAAAAATTATTAGCAGTGAAGATTGGTACCGCTAGGGTTGAAGGACAACTGGACAAATTAATTAACTTGACAATATTAATTTTATAATTAGAATATCTCCTTGTAGAGTACATAAAACAGCAAGGGACAGAAACACTTGCTGCCTCCAAAAGCAGCCTCTGAGGTGGCTCAGGTGGACTGTCATTTTCAGTATTTTGTGGAGTGCAGCTACTATCTTTGCGTGGGAGTTTGCTCCTTTATTTCAAAATACCAGTCTGGATTTGGGGGTTCCATAGGTGCCTTTGTGATGTCCCTGTGGTGCAGTATAGGCTATGCTAGTGGACACTCACACTCCTGAGCTGTAGTCCTCAAAGACACACTAGTATTTCTGCACAGTGTGTAGTTCTCACTACGTTAACTGGGACTTGGATATTAAATACCTTTGTCTGTCCGGCCCTTAAATCCTTTTAAAGATCTAGCCCTCAGATAAAGAGGTGAGCACTATAAAAAGAGTTAAAGTGGAAACTTCCTTCCAGTACAGGTTTATGTAGTATGTAGGGACAAATTGCAGGAGGAGGATGGGGGAATACTCAGTCACAGTTTCTTCCTCCTCTGAGCAGTGGCCATCCACCCATGCACAGAACAAAGCAAACATCCTGTGAGGAAAACAACAGTATGTGGTAAAGTCATTGTTACTTGTAATTCTTTGTCAAAATAATTTAAAATTTTACCTGAGAACAGAACTAAGCTGAATGAAACAATTTTGTGAACTGTGCACTTCTTGATTGTTTGATTTAGTTTACTTTTGCATAAGAGGTATATACATACATAAATGCACCAAATAATCACTTTCTCCACTAAGAGCAGCATATATTGAATAAATAGTTTCATCATTTCCTACAGACATATTAGAACCACATAAATTACTATGTGGTAGTTTATGTGATTGTATGTATCCTTAACTTTGGCCCTTCTTCCTTCTACTTGTTTGTCTCAGAAATTAAAAAAAAAAATCAAATAGTCAGCTCTTATGAGCTGCAGGAGAGTGGGTAGTGCATTCACTCAGCTTCAGAGCCTTTTGGTATTATTATGGAAGAAATGAGTAGTGTAAGTCCATAAAGAGTAGAAAAAAGAAAGTTAGTTTAAAAGTGTTAATTTCTGTAGAGTTTGGACCAGCAGGAGTCTCTCTTGTTCTGTTCTTCATGAAAGCACATGCAATGTTTCAGAAGGAAGGGTTTTCCAGCTATAAGGAACAGTAAATTGTAATACATTTCTTACTGCAGCAGTAATTACAATCATTGTAATACTGCTTAAATGTATATGTTTTCCTATTCAGCACAAAAACTCAGAGCTGCAACATAATGAATGTGTTTTTGTTTTTCCTTTTTAATCTCAGCATATTAGGGAAGTCATCTTGATGCAGGCTGCATTAGTCATAATCATACCTGCTGCTACAAGGAGAGTGAATGGAATAACTGAAGCACTGACAAATCTTTAGGCTCTTTGTTTGATCAAAGATGCATAATGTGTGTAAGAGAAGGTGTTAGGATACTGTTATGTTGATAATAAACTGTTATTAGCAAATTTCAAAAATGTTGTATCTGTTTAAGTAATGACTTTAGCTGTTTACAGCTAATCAGAAAAGGAAGAAAGTAATAAAAGGCACATGTTGAGAAAACGGTTTTTCTTCTTTTAAAAAGAAGACGTAGGGCAAAAGAAAATATTATGCCTAGTAACTGAAGTGCAGTATGAGTAATTTTTTTTTACAAAAATCATGCATAGGTTAAAAAGAAATTGAAAAATTGATGCTAAGATTTTTTTAAAAGATGTTTTTAGGTGCTTATGAGTTTGGATACTTTTTCAGAAGGGTTATTAACTTACATTAACTTTTCTGAATATTTGCAAGTGTGAAAGTAAATTCCTAGGCAGTTATTTTCAAGGACAAGTTACTGTGGTATTTCCTAAGATTATGTTTTTGCTTCCCAAGAAGTCCTGTGAGAAATCCAGCCTTTGGGAGGAAAAAGTGTATAGTGTGAATTAAAAACTTAAACATGCTTGATATGCTTACTGAATACTGATTAAGGCAGAACATGTATCATAATGACAAAGAGATCATTTTCCTGAATGTGTATACCCAGCAATGATTCTCCAAACAGAATAAAATTCTTCAGTTGAGTAATGACAGAAGAGAGGGCCCACACATTTTCATAAAATGAGTTTCTGAAGGAAGTGAGGGACAGGAGATTGACAGGAACAAGGAACTAGGAGTATGATAGTAGGAGATGGCATTATAGCTACAGCCATGGCAGTGCTGCATAGTAAGAGGTTCTTGAGGGTGGTAATGGGGCCATCATTGAGTAGAGAGAAGTGGTATATGCTTGCCATGGTTTAAAGACCAACTCTCCTGAAGCCTCTAGTCTGTATGAATCATGCATCTGATAGAGAAGCCTTTATTTAAAATATGAAATTAGTGCTTGAAACACACAGAAGCCAGACTGCAAGAAAGCCACAGAGGGACTTTTTACAAGGGCATGTAGTGGCAGAACAGTTGGCTTTAAACTGAAAGAGGGTAATATCTAGATTAAATATAAAGAAGAAATTCTTTACTGTGAGGCTGGTGAGGCAGGCGAACAGGTTGTCTAAAGAATTTGTGGATGCCCCATCCCTGGAAGTGTTCAGGGCCAGGCTGGATGGGTGTTTCAGCAACCTGTTTAAATTGTGGGGGAATTGGAACTAGGTGATCTTTAAGGTGGTGCCTTCCAACCCAAGCCATTCCGTGTTTCTATGATTTTCCTTCTGCAATAACTGAATACCTGAGGTGACTCATCCGGGTAATCCAAATGTCAGGGGCACTATTTCCTTTTTGTTCCCACCCACCTCCACCCTCTCTGAATCATAGTCAACACCCAGCCTTTTCCTCACAGGTGTCTTTCCCCCAACGTGACACAGCTGTACAAGAAGTCACAGCCACAAAAATCCTCTCAACTGTGTCAGAGAAATCAGACAAAATTCAAACCAGTGTCATGTGCACATACAGAAAGATCTAGAGTGTGTGGGCAGACCTGAATAACACAGTTCACTGAAGTACCGTTATGCCAGCCTTGAATGTAGTTAACACTGTAAGAGATGAATCATAACACCCAGAAAATGTCCTGCATTAGGGAAAGAGCAGCTGTTCATTTTGATGTTGTAATGAGGAGGAAAGTCAAGAGCAGTCAAGTTCACAAATTCCCATTTTCTGAATGTTCACCTCTGCTTTGAATATCACCTTAATATTTTCAGGGTTAAAACTTTTTTTTTTTTTTTTGGTGTGGACAGGAACATTGTACATGAGCACGTTACAAAACCTGCTGTTTGCCTAAATGCTTAAATGAGCCAGAGAAATATCTCATGGAAAAATTCTCTGCTTAATTTTTTTCAGTTAGCCACATTTTGCATGAGCTGTGAGGACATCAGATAAGACCAGAAGTAACTTCCCAGATGCATTTCTTTGAAATGTTTGATATATCGTTCCAAAGGACAGTCTGTTTTTCATTAACCTTTCTGTCTACAAGCATGTCTTATTCAGTAGAGACTAAAGCTACTGGTGTTTAAATTGCTTCTTTTGTAAGGGAAGAAGAATTTCAGGGAGTGGTAGAAGGTATTTTATCACATGTGAAGCATAGGATTCGTTTAGCTTTGGTTTTGTTTGGTTTTTAAAAAGCTACAAAGATGATGTATTGTGTCTAGAAATACTAGACACTTATCCAAATATTTGGGGTTTATTCAAACCAGGCCCAACCCCAAGTTTTTAAGTGCCCACCCAGTATTAACTTGAAGCTTCCAGAACAACAGTACATCTTGTGTGTGATGTGTCTTCCAGGCTGATTTAGAGTACATCCTTGTAGACTTCTACTGAAGAGAGCTATAATGGTCTCTGGTGGTCTATCTTAAGAAACTCACTAAGCATACACATGCTGTAAAGCTTAAAGATGAGCAAAAGGCAGTATAAACTCAGTTTGATCCCAGTGGTAGCAAGCATTGTAGACCTAGCATGAGGTACTATTTTTTCTGCCTTCATGCAGTTTGCAGGGTGCACAAGAACTGAAATGCCTGTCTTATTTGCTTTTGCCCTTTGGGTAATCACTATCATTTCAGTAAGCTTCTGACTGTGCTCCAGGATATTGGTAATGAAAACCAATATCAGATGCATACAGTGTAAGACAACCTTATTGCAGTGCTGCCACCACACATCATTACTATCAATTTGACCTTGTCAGCACACTGTACAATATGTTCTTTGCTTTAGGTTTTATTACTGCTATTCTTACTGTCTGCAGGAGTTACGTGATCTAATTGATCTCTACAGCACACTCACCCACATAACAAGTAAGTGTTCTGTCTTCAGGCATATTATTGTAGTGATTTCTTGCATTTATCCACAGCTCATGAGCAAGCAGACCTGTTATGTGCATTATTATGCACTGTAATGTATTTTGCCTTTTAGATAAGATCTTGCACTGCCTGTCATTCACTCTTCTCTAACATGAGTAAAGAGCTTATTAGGGATGCATACTTCATCCTCCGAGATTAGCTGCTGTCAACACATTTAAGCCACCATTTATTCTAAAAATGTTGCAGGGAAAATGCCATTCAACAAACATATAGTTTTTGCATGCTTATCTTCAATATATTAAAATTGTATTCAGGTCACTAAGTCAAACTGAAGAGCTCCTGAGACCAGAAATACATAATGTTTTTCAGTTTCAATAGCTGTGCAATGAAGAACTAAATGTAATATAGAAGGAAGAATTATAGAATTGCAACAAATAGATTATCAAAATTATTTCGTATTATGAAATTGCAAGGAAGAACTAAACTTGTTACAGCAGTTGGGAAACTTTTCAAGAGTCAGAGAAGGAAGACATTTTGCTGGAAAGAAAAATCATCATTTGTTAATCACCTGTTTGAATGGTGAGAATGGAGAAAGCTGGTGAAGGGGAGAGGCTGAGATAGCAAAAGGGCAGAGAGAGATTTAAGAATGAAAACAATAAATAATGAAAAGGCATAGGAAGAGTTAGGGCAAGAAATAGAGAAAGTAATGATTGCTTTGGAATTAAAAGTCAATTCCAACTCATTTACTTTAATCTTGTAAAAGCTGGGAATTTTAGCTAATATGATCATCTTGGTTCCCTTGATAGTCTGCAGAGCAGGTTATTCCAAAGCCTGACTCCTGTCTTCCCTCAGAGATATATATTGCTAAACAGTCTGAATTATAGATGCTTTGTTCTTTCTCTCTCTCTGCAATGACTATGATGAGAGTTTAAACTGTCGAAATTTCACATGGCTTCAGTTAGGTGGGACACATTTCCCTAAGAGTATCAAGATGGTTTTACACCTACGACAGTAAAACCAGGCAGGCAGAAGCAGCTGGGCTGATGCAACAAAATATGACACAGAAGTAAGGCTAAACAAGGTTAAACCTAGCATGAAGCTGGCAAAAACCAATGGAACAATAATTCCTCAGTGTCGTTAGCAGAAGAGCTGATAAAAAACCCCAAAACAACCCCCCTCCAACAAAACAGTCTTCAGTGGATTTATTACACTAAATGGTTAATTTTGATAATCTTTAAACAGCCTTATACTGCACAGAGGAAGACATAAGAGTGTATTTAATCTTATTTTCTTCCAGAGGAAATACCATATTTTCTCATGAAACAGCTTAATCCCTTCGAGGTCATGTGTTTTACAATCAAATCTTCAGTGAAACAATTTGGTAGATTTCCCCTCACTTCTAGAGGAAGCAAGTCAGTGGTGACAGTGCGTGGAAAGGACAATAGGAATTCTAGAGTCATGACAGAGTTCAGCACAGGAAGAAATCTAGATATAAGTATTTCTAAAGACTATTTTCTTCTAAACTAGATTTTTTTTCTAAATATACATGGGTTTAGATTAAATCAGCATTATTTGCACAGGCATTAGAATTACTAGCAACTCGATCTTTTCTAGCCTTAACATGAAATACCTCACTAACATAACATTACATATCAGAAGATCAGTCCAGTAATATAAATCTTGTGGACAGAGAACAGAGAAAAAAAATCATAAAAGGATGAAACTCATAAACAAAAAGAAACAAAGAAAAGAACATAGCTTCATAAGTAAAGCATTTTACAAATACTTTCAGGAAGCTTCCATATTAACTATTTTTTCAAGTGCATCTATAGCTTTGTTACATTATCCCTGTCACTATAATACACATTATTTTTTATATTCATTTTCTAGAAAACCATGGAAACAAAACTTTTCCTTTATTTTTATTGAATAAAATTTTACATTTAAGGATTTATTCAGTGCAGCAGCATGATTTATTAATTTATAGATTATCACAGTATTAATGCTACTGTAATGTTACTTATATAAAAAGCTAATTCAGATCCAAAAAGCAATTTAGGAGGGACAAAATTAATTCTGTTGTAGATGTACTCTGTATATTCTGTGCTATATTTAAGTAATTGATGCCTTTCTAATGTCATTTCATTAGTAGTATTGAGAAACTGCGTAATGAAACATGCATCTGTGTCTTTAGCACAACAAAACCTGTCTCTATTTGAAAAGAAATGTATTCTACCATGGAAATTCACTTAATCTTTCAGGGCATAGTTACAGTGTTTGACTAAATGACTGATATGTGTACTAATCATCATACATTAAAGCAGACAATGTTAAGCAAGAGTCTTAAGACAGCCCAAATCATTCTCAAGCTAAAAAAAACCAAGAAAGAAAGAAAAAAAGAAAAAAAGAAAAAAAAAGAAAAAAAGAAAAAAAAAAGAACTTGCTTTAAACTAGCAGAAATTAAATTAGCTATTGGTATGTCACAAGCAATAACATTACATTTATAAAAAAAAAAAATCTGAAACCAAACCAAAAAATAATAACAACTAAAAGGAAGCTGATGGAAAGTTGAAAAAACAGATTATTTGTGAATATTTGTTTCAATTGCACTTTTTTTTTTCTTTCACAGCCCTTTGTTGCTAAGAATAATATTCCTATAAATAATGTGTGTTTGGAGGAATGGCTGGGCTTTTTAAACATTTGTTAACATGGTTTGTTATTATATTTCTAGGTGCAATAACTTACATTTATAGACAAAAGTTATTAAAATAAAAGCACAGACATCTGTTAAATGTCTTTATCCACATTAGTGTGTTTGCTAAGAACAGTAATGAGGTTATAAAGGGAATCATCTGGCTATCCCTGAGCATTGATTCCGTTTGAAAGGGATATTCATTAACTAGTATTTGATTATTTTTGAAGTTAACCACAACAGGAGCTCTGGTCTCAAATCAGCTTTAGATGCCCTTACACTGCTGAGGCAGATTTAAATGTTTGAACCAATGATTTCTCCTTTTGGATATCTTCATATCAGGAGGATGGTGGGGACATTTATTCAGTAAAACTGAGTAAATCAAACCTGGAGGAAGTAAAAGCCATATTGTATATAAAATATTTTGTATATTGTCAATGTAGGCAGTTTACCTTTGGTATTTTGATGTAGGAAGCCTGTTCTGTGTTACAAAATTGCTTTCTATTGTGGGTATAGCATTTTTCATGCACTTTTGATTATTTACTTTCCACCTAAATGAGACAAAACAGAGAGAAGTGGAAACAAATGTAATTAATCGTCAGATACCAAAAACATGTAATACTGACTGCAAGCACTTCATGTGCATAATTTGTGAAGAATTCCAAAGATTAATTTACCCATACTATGTACTTCAACCCACGCTAGAATAGTTTTGAAAAATAATTCTCCAACATGTATGGAGAAATCAGAATAATTTTGCAATCTTTTATTAAATGAGAGAAAAGAAAAAAAGATAGATGCTTCATTTAGTTTCAAGGGATAATTTTGGCAAAATCCAGTTTGTTATATAAAAAATTCTGTTGATGACTTACAGGATGGAATTCCATGTTGTTTTTCCATTAAATTGCAAAAGAAAGAGTTTAGCTGATATCACCACTTGGCACCTAGTTACTGTGGATATACAACCTATAGAACATGGCTTTCTGATTAGGATTTGTGGATTTTGTGTGCCAAAAGAAATAAAAGAAAAATTGTGAGTAGAATTCCATTCCATCATGGCTATTTTGTGCTTCCAGTTCTTCTGCATTCCGTTTAAATCTCTTCCTCTTTGCAAACAGCCACATCTCTTTCATTCAGCACTTACCTGTTTTTAGCCAAGACTTTTCAGTGCAGACATTAATCTCCTTGGCTTTCGATGCTGAAATGTCCCTAATGTTATAATCAGCTTTTTATTTAGGAGGAACAGGAGGCAGTTCCCAATAGCGTAGACAAAGGTGATATATTTTAGCAACCCAGCAAGATTTGAGGTTTTGTGTCAAGAAAAAAGGGCACAAAATACCTCAGCACATCTGAACTGTACACATCTGATCATTATGTTTGTTCTTTAAAATTTACACTACGGTGTAGACAAAATCCTAGAAATAATCCTTGCAAAGAGGAAGTAGGTATAAACAGTGCTTGCTAAACATGGAAGGCCAGAAGTTGGAGGTTTCTAACTTCCCTGTTGTCTTGGGGTGACC
>VZTH01011884.1:557232-647527 GCA_013397815.1 Aleadryas rufinucha | reverse complement strand
GGGGCCGGGCCGGGCGGTCCCGCGGGGCTGTGGGCCGGGCCCGTGTCCCCGCGGGGACGGGGATCCTGGGGCGGCAGGAGCCGGGGCGCCCGCGGGGTGACAAGCACCTGCGCAAGGGCTGGCGGAGGGGAGGTCGGGACCTGCGGCAGCTCCGCGCTTGGGAGGAAGCAACGCCTGTTTCCTGGGGAAATATGGTTTCAGAGGAGAGGGCATGTTTTGCTGTTGTCGTTGCAGTTCGGTCCTTTGCCTGTGTCCGTAGTTTATCTTGAGTTTATAATCTTGATGTGAACAGTTGTCAGGAGAAAGCAGCCTAACATGGTAGGCTGGCCATTACGCAGTGCTTTTTTCCCCCCCGAGGGCTCCTTTCTCTAGACTGCTCGTAATACACTTTACTTTATCTTATACCATATCTACTTCAAATGTCTTTAGACTTTAAGACACTTAAGTGTGTTTAAGTGGCTTCAAGTCACTTTATTGTCTTAAAACCAAAACTCTTCAAACTCTTGCTATTTTGTAGCTGTATGTGTGACAGAAAAGAGCACAAACATCTCTATATTCAGAAAAGCAGTTCCTTCCTGTCCCCATCTTGTTTCTGGGCAGTGAGGGAGTACTTTTGTGGAATATATTTTTCTTTTTTAATATATATATGTAGTAATTCCTGGAAACTTCTTCCTATTAAGGAGGAACAGTCGAGAGATAACGTTCTGAAGGGAGTGGCAGAAGCAAGGAAGGCAGCTCAGCCTAGAATGGGAACAGATGCACTGGGGCAGAAAGTGTGGAGATGAAGGTGTGGAGAGAAGACAGACTGATGAGAGAGAAGAAATGTGCTGATGCAGTGTGTTTTGATGAAGGAGCTGATTATGAGGGTTATGCACCTGAAAGCCCAGCCACTGTAGTAGCTGGGAGGTTCATTCCCCAATACCTCCCCCAGCACAAGTTATTTTCTGTGGAGTGAGTCAGTGCTTTACTGGAACACCCATGGTAACGTCAGAAACAATACAACACCAGTGCTGAGTGTATGAATGCTTTCCCCACAACGTGGCTATTTCTATAATTTCCTGGTTTTTGAGTTGCTCTAAGAGTCATGTGGACCACTCTCCTCCCACTGATGCATCAGATAACTTGCACTAAGCATTGCTTACATGTTTGCCTGTGGCCCTGTCCCCACTGCATTTCTGCTGAGTGCCTAATGATTTTATGTCAACAATATTTATGATATTTATGTTCCTTTCTCTTGCCTGACCTTAGGATAAGGTCAGAGGCCAAAATGTCTGTCTGTACTTAAAATCTGGAGTAGCCATCACATTCATTCATATGCTTTGTCACTTCTTGAGTCTATTATTTGTAGTCCCCAGAAGTTTTGAATTGTTAGACTGAAAACTCCATGAAATATCAAAAGTCACAAAAGATAAACAAAACCAGCATGGGATGGAGATATTTTGTGGGGGTATTTATTTATGGAGATATTTTAGGGAGGGAGTCAAAATTATAAAGATGTAATGTTAGATAACAACTTAAAATACATAACCTGATCTGCTATAAAAAGCTAAGCTAAGTAGTCTTTGTGATTTGGAGGTTACAGGAGATGCTGCTTCCTAGACCCCTAGCAAGTTTTGGAAGATGGAGTTTCCAGAGGGTCTGTTCAATAACACTGCATTAATCAGAGCCAAGATATAGATAACGTAATTCTAGTTCTGTGATAGCGATGTAGGGAAAAAAAAAAAGATGCTGTAGCTAAAGCTGAGATATAAATGAAAACAGTAGGTGGTTTAATTGTGACTGCAGAATTAGTAGGGCTTTTGAACAAATTGAAAGTTTCATTTATTTTTAGCCAAGGCTCTATGTAATAATTCTTAGAAACTTCGCTGTCAGCTTCAAATTGCGGTTGGAGGCTTCCATTGCATTAAATATACAACTGAGTAATGGCATTAATGTCATTTCTCTTATTTCATACATTTATGTTTACTGCCTTGAACCATGTTTCTTATTGCATGTATTTTAAAAGTGTATTATGTAAACTATTGGAAATAAAGACAGACTTGTCATCTGTATGTAATGCATTTTGTTTTGAGTTTCCCTTGAAGGTACCAAAAGACTTTAAAAAAAAGGAAAGGAAAAGGCTGCATAGTTATCCCTCAGCGAGCAGCACTTTCACCTGTTTCTTGTTTCACCTTAAACTTGAGTTGTCACGCACCGGTGCTAAGGTTGTCCCTTTCCTTTTGCCAGTTTATTTGAAAGCAGGTGTGTTTGATGCAAATGCTGAATTACCTTCTGGCAGTTCCCCAAGCTGGGAAGAATGTAAAGTAGATAAGCAAACCAAAGGACAATAGGCATTTACTGTGTATTGCTTCTGTTGTTGTTCTGTGTTTGTTCCAGATTTTATCAGCCCTCACTAGAGAATCTTGGTAAGAGGTTAGATCCTGGATGGGGTGAACCTGGAGTCAGTTATGGTCAGAGTTGAGACTCAGTGGTGTCCTTTAAAGAGACAATTCTACCATGTGCTTATGATGGCCAGGCAGCCAATCCTGCCTATGCTTGGCATCTGTTTTTTTGTTTATATGTGTGAAATTTTATCCATACTATTCAGCTGTCACAGATGCTGGGTGTGGACCAGTGCCAGTCATTAGATTGTGGCAATTGAATGAAACAAACACAACCCCACACAGCCCCAGTACCTGGCTGTTCCCTGTACAGTGCAGAGTGTCACTGTGTGGTCTGATTGATAGCAATGTTCTTGTCTAAGATCTCCAAAGAAAGGGAAACAAGTTCTTCCCGGATGTTGTCTCCTTTTTTTCCTAATGTGTTGTCTGTGAGAGAATATACTATCTTACTTGTTAAGGGAAGGTTAAAAGTCTTTTGGAGTTTTTGTTTTGGTTGGTTTGTTTTGGTTTTTTTTTTCTTTTACTGCAAAGTGTGAATGGTGAGGGGTTTTTTGAGGACATTGAGAAAGTGTTCACCAGTAGGAGAGGTGGGCTTCCAATTCAGGCTTTTGGATCTGAGCTTCTGTCAGGCTTAAGAACTGTCAAATACATCAGTCCCATATTAAAGATCCAAATGAACTTTAACGCTTCTGAAGGTCTCTCGTTTGTGCTAAACTTTACTATAGCCATATAGTCAACATGTATGTGAAGTGATACTTGCTGTGATTAATTCCTGCATCCCAAAGACCTCTGGCTTGGGTATAAAAGCACGTCTGATTTTGAACTTTGGCCTAGTGAGTTGCTCTGAATTAGGTGTGGAAGTTGCATGAAGCAGACAGGGTGAGTATCCCTTTTATTATTGCTAGAGATAGCTTTAAGCTTGGGAATTCACACTCCTTCTGTAAACAGTGTACTTATCTATAGTCCAAGTAGCTGGTTATTGGCTACACTTGGCAGTGTTTTAAAAATACTTGGTTTTCTATTAGCTAGGAGAATAAATGCATCTTACAAATGTTAGGATTTAGGGGGGAAAATACTTATATTTCAGTAGTAAGCTTTAAGGACTAAAGCTTGCTGATCTCATGTGCAGACTAGATTTGAAGGCTCTAGTCTTGCTTTCTTTTCCCATTCCTTGTTTATGGTTGTTTTGAAATACCTATCTTTCTACTTTACTACTCTAAGTTGATCCTTGAATAATTCTGTTCCTGGAAAGAGTTAATCAACTGAACATCAGTAATTCTTTGTAGCCTGGAAGGAATGAAGGCGTGTCCACTTGCTCACCGAGGGGTAGTAATCTTCCCAGTGTTGCTGGACAGCTGAATGTATAAGCCTTCCCCGTCCAGAAAGTATGAAAGCCATCACCTTTAAGAAAAAGTTGATCTATTTGCAGTTCCTGTTCGTCTGGGAAGTCCCAAGGCTGTCTGTCAGCAGGGAGGTTTTGTTGCAGTGTGGGGTATGTCCGAAAGGAGTTTAGCTAAGGTCCCATGCAGCTCCTGCCAGTGTGCCTGACTTTGGGAGTTATCACTTGAACAGCTTGGTGTCGTTTGGCCTCCTCTGCAGCCCCAACAGCTGCAGACTTGATGGAAACCTTTTGTCGTCCTTTTGTTCCCGTTGCCTCTGCCTTCGCGGTGGGGCCACTCCCTGGCTCTGCGCTTCAGGCTCGGGCACAGCAGCTAATTAAAACTGCTGGTGTGAAATGAACAATCAGGTGTTTTTTTAGTAACTATTTTAGAGTACTGAATGTTACACTGTTGCTTTAGTTCATGGAGTAATTGTTGTTTTCCTACTCTGACTTGCACTAATGATGTAAAAATTTATTCTTTCATGGTGGAACTTAAAATAGAAGAGTATAAATCCTTGAGGCATTAGTCAGTTGAGAACATAGTTCAGACTATTTATAGTATTTTTTTTGCAACAAATGATTTTCTATGACAAGTTATGAGTTTGAAATAGAACAACCTCATTCCATTACTTCTTCAAACATCTCATAAACTTGTTTTGTTTTTTGGCTTGTTTTGTTGTTTGGGAAGTGTCCATCTGCATTGTCATAAATGTTTTGACTGTGTATTTTATATATTTGAAAGAGAGTACTGAAAGAGTGTGCTACAAAAGGAGGCACTTGGATTAGGGCAGAGTAGGGATCCAAAGTGAAACTGACCTCTTGGAATTAACTCAGGTGTTTGCTGCACAGAGATCCTGAAAGCTCGTGCAGCTCTACTAAGTTCTTTGGATCTTGTTGCCCTGAGTATATATGCAGGGTTTCTTTCACTGGAAAAGTTACATGAATGTTCTTAGTAATATTTTTACAGCTTGGTTGTGGTTTATGGGTGTCTTCCAGTTCAGGTTTTCTTTGTTGGATTTTCTTTGTTGTATCTCTTTGCAGTTNGCAGGTCAAAAAGTGCTAGGTTATTTTCTGTAATAAAAAAAATTATTATATTGAATTAGAAGGGTCATCAAAACTGACAGAGCTCCTGAGCTGTAATAGTAGCAAGCAATTCAAATGGATAGTTTAAAAAACCCCCTCATATTTGAGTTTGTTTCTGTTCCACCATCTATTGAGAGCTGTGAGTTGGTTTGGGTTTTTTGTTAAGGAAACTTTTTTTTGTAGGAAGTGGGTGATGTGTTAGTACTATTTAAATATACGTTGTTGGAAGAAGTCCAGTAAAGGTTTGTAAAGGTGAACAATGAGCGATAAGATCTGTGTAAAAGAGGTTTCCTGAGTTGTGGGTGGCATGAACTCAGCCCTGGTGGAAGAGGAACCCATTCTACTAAATTAGGGGTTTTTTTGTAGTGAAAGGCAGGCTAGACAGGAGTCACATACACAGAAGACTTAATGAAAAACCAAAATTGCAGGACTGTTAATCTGTCAGGATGAAAAATATTGCAACTGGTACAGGAGAGAAGAACTTGTGTGCTGCAGTGCATGAGTCAAAGATAAATCTTGCTCAGGCTGATAAAATAGCAGTTAGCTAGTTCAGTGCTGACTGTGGTTTGTCCTTGTCTTGGAAAAACACAGTGGTGGATGCTTCAGCTTATATCTGATGAAAAACGACAGCATATTGTAAGGTGATAAATTCTGTTCTGCTGGTTTCGCAATCAGGGATCAGTCTCACAGCAGGTACTGTAATTTATAGCTCCAGGCTGCTTTGTCTACTATATCCTGGTAATTAACCTTGTAGAGGAGTCAAGTCAAGGGTTTAACTTTACTCGGTGCTCCCTGTAAAATGGGCATAATTAAACAAATTATTTTGAACAAATAAAGGTTATGGTTTTTCATTCTTTTCTGTCCTCAAATTATTATACCATGGCATAGCTGGAGCCTGAACAGCAGCCACTGAGTAAATTCCAGGAACGGGTGTGAATGCAGTGGCTGGGCTTAATTGCTCTTGCACCTTGAAACAGAAGTTTTCTGGCAGCCTTGAAGTTTTCTTCTTTATTTCTGCTATCATTATGTCATTTGAATTTTTGTTTTAAATTTCTCCAGTTATAGTCCTGTTCTTCTGTGCTATATCTTACAGAAGCATATTTTTAAGATTCCTATTGAAAGTCTATCACAGATTTAATCTTTTATGAACAGGTCTGTTCCCTCTTAGCTTTACCAAGCAGAAGGAAAATGCTCAAGAGCCTGAATGGTTCATAGTGTGCAGGGTGAAGTGCAATAGCGATGATCACTGTGGGAGTAAAACCTCAGGTCTTTATTTAGAGTTTTGAGGTCGACCTCTAGGACTGAACATTGGGAATGGGGAGAGGACCTTGACAGTATTTGGTCTGTATTTTATTCAAGACACTCCCTCTTTCTGTGTGTGGTTTGGTTGTTTGGATTTTTCCCTCATCTTATGTTCTACACTTTTTGTGACTGAGCAAACAGAGACGTTGCTGTTCCTGTGTCCTCCCACGCGATATTTGTATAGCAGGGTGGGTTTCCATATCTTCTGTTCCCTCGCCTGTGTCACCCATTCATTGTCAGCAGGCAAGTGCTGCTCATCAGGAACAATTTTAGTAAAATATTGTGGATGTAGCAGGAGAAAATGTGGAAGATAAGATTAGAAGATGAAATAGAGGCTGGGTTGAGGGAATGGGTGGGAAAGTTAAGTTTCTGTATTAATATTTTTAAAGTTAGGGAACTGGCCAGCAGAGGCTCAAATGAACTATGGAAAAGGTGGTGATCACAGAAGTTTCTGAGTATGAGAAGTTGGTGTGTTTGCAGTTCTAGTTTGCCTTGGAATCAAACCAGTCTGGGAAAATTTCCCCTTGGAAAAGCCTTGGATAAATACAGTGTTCAAAAGAAGCAAGTGGAACATTTTTATATAGAAAGTAACATTTTTTTCAGATTGCTGAAGTTAGCTGTTTTTTCTCAACCTCAGCTTTCATTGCCAAAAGGCTCTTCTAATCTTGGGGTTTTTTCCAATTTGAAATGCGTGTTCTATATGGGATTAAAAGCAAGCAAATAACCTTGCTAAGAAAAACAAGACATATCCCATTGTTTCTCACCCTCTACACCAAAAAAATAAAAAGGCTTTTTTGCCTTAAATTTGTACTTAGAGCTTTATTGAAAAGGCATCTTACAATTTTTTGAGTACCCTATCTTTATTGTATTTACATGTGAAGCTAAAAAATAAATAAAAATATAATTACAGTTGTACCTGAAGAGATAATGCTAATTTCAGTGTTGTAATAATTTGTATATAAAAATGTACACATTGACATTATGCATGCTGAGAATCTAAATTGTGGAGGTTCTTTGCTTGGTTTTTGAGTGACATGGTAATAATTGTTCTTCTTTAGTTTTCCATTCTTTATTATGTAAAGCCCATTTCTGAATTAGGGAGGCTCTGAAGTGTGCCAGGCTGCCTTCTGTTGAGGTTTTTTAATGTTACTTTTTGTCTGCTGGCCTCTCTGCACTTCCATGCTCGTGTACCTGCGCGGAGCTGGCAGCGTGAGCAGGGGCTGCGCGTCCCAGCGTGGGCCTGGGGCCCGGCAGCTCCCTCTGGCAATTGTGTGGCTGAGCGCCAGGAGGGAGGAAGCTGCCTGCTCGTTTTTTCCAGCAGCACAGAGGGAATACATGTTTTGGTTTTTGTGTTGGCCTTGTGAGCTTGGGGTCAGTCTTTGCATGGGTAACAGGAGGCGTCGCTTTTCTAATGCTGAGAAGCTGCATTCACTTATTTATTGATTCTGTTAGACACTACATACTGGAGCAGAAGTAAGGTAGGGTTATAACTTTTAGTGTGCTCTGTTCATTGCAGTTTCTCAGTTCATTTGTCTCTGTTTAAATTTAAATGAGTATGTGCAGCATGAAGTCCAAACAGTTTTTAAGTAAATTGAAGATTTCCTAATTGTATTTCCTTATTAAAAAACCCAAAACCACAAAAAAGGTGTTTCTCCCTTTCACTATTGCTGTGCAATAGAGCCATGCAAACCAGAAGGGGAAGTTAATGTGATCATGCAAAATGAAAACAATTCCACAAGAACAGCGTCCTCGCCAAAATCCAAAACAAAACAAATCAAATCAAACAATCAAACCAAATCCAAGACAAAATTCCACAGCTGAAACCCAAAACACAGCAAAACATGCCAGATGCAAAAGGTAGTGCTGCAGGGGAAAGAGGGGGAAAAAAAGAAAGGGATAATATACACAGCAGTTCTAAAAATAGTCTGGGACTTGTCATTAAAAATAGCCTTCAAAAAGTTAGCATTCATTATGGATATTTTCTTCATAGTTACTTTTACCATTCTTCCTGGTAGTTTTTCTGTTCAAAATAAGACCTTTGTGTTCTGGAAGCCAGTTTTCATTTTGTCCTTCATTTAGCTGTTCTTCCTTTTTGACCTTCACTTCTATTTTGGACAGCTAATGACTTTGTGCACTTCTGTGCTGACAGAGGCACTATCCATTTCGAGAGATCCAATTTGTTCTAGTGATCTTATCCTATCAGTAAACCCTTCATATTTTATGGCAATGCTGTAAGCATGAAGGTGTATCCCTCTTGCTTCTTGCTCTAACCTTGCACTTCTGCAGACGTTTGCATTTCAGTGCCTTCTAACAACTTCTCATAGTTACTCATTTGAAGACATAGCTTCTTTGTCGGGTGATTTTCTGCTCTTGATTGATAAGACAGTTCTCTGTAGGCTGGAGACTTCTGCAGATTTTAATAGCACAGTAAAGGAAGCATGTTCAAGTCATACATCCCTAACAACGTAATAGACGAAGTAAGCAGTAAGTAGCAACTGGAACAAATAAGAAAAATAGTGTGAGGACTTACTCTGCTACTGCTTAGCTTTCTGAACATGTTTATTAGTCCAGCAAAAGGAAATGGGAAGAAGTTTCTAAGGGAAAAGATGGGACAAAGTGTGCAGGTTATGTCTAAATTTTGGTAACTGGCTACTGCATACATGTTGCCTCTTAGCATTATGTGGTGTAATGTGTGAAGCATTACAGAAAATAACTGTATCTCACACACTTTACAGATCTTTGCAATGAGTTACCCAGGCTATCCCTCAGCGGGTGGATATCCACCAGGCCCAGGTAAGTTGTTCAGATGAAGTAAACATTAAATGCAGTGGTGATCCTGTCTGGAGTGGAGAGGTGGCATGGATGAAGAACAAAACTGCAGAGGGTTTCCTTGACTCACCAAAGCTCTCTGTGCTCTCTTGTTAAGTCCTGTTTTGTCTGGGCTAAGGATCCTGATTTATCTAATATGCGTACTTTGCCATGTGCTTGTATAGTAAGGTCCAGTTTCATTCATGTCAAATAAAGCACAGGGCATTAGGAGATGGTCTTAATTTGACCAAATCCAATAAGTGACAAGGATCAGTGTCCGGTCAATACTGAGTCTTCATGGTGGGTGGTGAGACAAATGAGTATGGGGAGAAATCATTCATACAGCTTGAAACCATATCCCTGAAAGAAATAGGAAATTATCCTTAACTCACTATTCTTAGGCAGGTGCTTGCATACAGAAGGGAGAGGGCTGATAAAAAAGGTAGCAATTGTAATAATGCAAAGCTGATGAAATACTCAACCACTGCTTGGTTATCAAGCAGAACTTTACAGCTGTTAGTGTGGTTGAAAGGTAGAAAGGAGGACTGGAGTCATGCAGGTGTGGTGAAATGTGGCATTAGGCGAGCTAACTCAGGAAGGTGTACAGTAAGAAGCCCAACTAGCTAGGAGGTTAAAGCCTATTTCTCAGCAGAGTATTCTGGCTTAAGTTAGACCGTGCTGCTGTTTGCAGACAAGTTTTATGACTTGGGTGTCTGTGAATATACTGTTGTGCTCTATGGACATCTCTCAAATTGGCGAAGTGGAATTAATAATACCTTCCTACTGGAATACCCAGACAACTTTAAGTGCTCTCAAGTCAGGATATGGTGTTAACAGTCTTGAGTGCTAACCTTCAAATAGGTTTAGAGTTGTTTTAAGTAGAGCTTACAGATTCAGTGATAACTAACATGATTAGAAATATCCAGTGAGATTTCTCTTTTTATAATAATTGCACTGCTACCCTGCACCTCTTCAGTTCATTTTCCTGGTAGGGTTGAAAATATATTACATTACAAATTTAAGTAGTAAGAACTGTAAAAAGGCATAGTTTCTCATTTCAGTGCATCTGTGTTTGATTTCAGGTGGCAGTCCTTGGGGTGGAGCTGCCTATCCACCTTCAAATCCACCTTCAAATCCACCTCCAATTGGTCTGGAAAATGTGACTGGCTATGCCAGCCAGTTCAATCCCAACCACATGGCTGGAATGGTGAGTTTGCTTTCTTTTAATGTGTTTCACTGTGATGTCTGTAAGTGCAAAGTTGTGTTTCTGGCATTGTCACCGAGAGGTTCATTCCTTGAATTCTGTGCCTCTATGTCTAATCTGTTTAGGTGTTGAGCATTCAATATTGCCTGTTGAAGAAAATTGTTACTGCAAGCTATTTCTTAACTTTAGAAAAACAGAGCACTTAGTTAAATGTTGTTAACAGTCTAACTTCAAAAGTTGTGGACATAAAACTGATGTAACTTGGCATTTGCTGTCTAGAGGAATAGGGGACTACTAATGCAGAGTATCCACTCTTAATATATTCACATGGGCAAACACAGTCTGGATTTTGCCTATTACCTGGATTTTGACCAGTCAGAGTAAGGAAAAATGATGTGTAATTAGAGGTATCACTGATTCGTCCTTGAAAAGAATATGAGATCAACAGTCTCTTACAAACACTGATGCTTAACAGATGGAATTAAAAACCTTTTACATTGACTGAAGAAAATGTAGACGTTTCCAGTGTGATTTTTTTTCATAGAGCAGAAGTGAGTGACACTTCTGACAACTTTAGTCTTCAGAAATCTGTTATGCTGCATAACGAATACAGTTCGTAGGAAGATATTTGCATTATAGACGTCTTTCTGAGGCAGTGATTAAATGAAGTGATTTGGCAGCCAGCAGGCAAACTGAGCAGCAAACTATCTAGGGTGCACATAACAATATCCACGGCAACTAGTTTCTGATAATGCTGCAATCATAAAATGTCACTTCTGGTTTCTCTCTAGAAGAGAGCTTCAGTGGTAAGATTTTGATATGGAGTGAAGTATCTTCACTGCACTTTCTGCAGAAGTCTTTCCAAATGTAGTTGTAAACTACTAGCACATCATAAAACAGCCAAAGGTTGCTTAGAGTAAAGTCCTTGCACCCGGGTGCACCCTTGTGATCACACAAGGCAGCCATGGACAAAGAAGGGATTGTTTGGTGTAAAGTTTTAGGCAGATTTTTCCATCCTGCTTGCTGTCTTTTGCAGATAAAGAGCCATCTATCTGTGTTGGTGGGGACGGAGGTTGTATTGTATTAAGCATGTTACTGGAACTCAGCTGTTTGTACCCTTTCCTGTCTCTTGCTTTATTGCTGTTGTTGCAGGCATCCAGCCTGGCAGGGACCTTTGGAGGGACAAATGTACCACAAGGCATGTATCCTTCCGCACCTGGGGGTTATCCACCAGTTCCTCCAGGTGGCTTCGGGCAACCTCCGCCAGGACAACAGCCTTCGTACGGAGGGTATCCTCCACCTGGAGGAAATCCACCATCTGGAATGCCACCTTACCCAGCATACATGGGCGGCCCTGTGCCAGGCCAGCAGCCTATGAACCATCCAGGACCGCCAGTAACTCACCCAGGGCAGCAGCCCATGCCAAATTTTCCACCAGGTCCAGCTGTGAACCCATCTATGCCCTCTTACTCAGGAACTACAGGGCCTGCATTCACTCCTGTAACAGTAAGAGCATTCACTGCATTTCTTTTGAGGTGTGATTGTGTATATGTTCCTCTATATTTTCTTT
Source organism: Aleadryas rufinucha (assembly GCA_013397815.1). Lineage (NCBI taxonomy): Eukaryota > Metazoa > Chordata > Aves > Passeriformes > Aleadryas > Aleadryas rufinucha. The sequence continues at coordinate 635,798 of VZTH01011884.1, read as the reverse complement.
GTGTGTGTGAGTGTAAACCGATCATAAAGTTGAAAAGAAAGTTATGAAAAGAAGTTTGAGTGAAGAGAGATGGAATGTTTTCAAATGCAAGCAGTAGAGGCTCATACGTCTTGAAACAAATTATGTTTTACCATGGTTTCCAAGAAAAGAGATTTGACATGAATTCAAATTAATCAATCTTGCCTTCCCTAACTTTAGCAAGTATTGCCAGTTGTATATATAGTATCATCGCACCTTAATTAATTGGAAAGCAGATTTAATGTCAGCAAACCTTCTTGATCTTGCATTTTCTTGTAATTTATGTCTAGAAATTAACAAATTGCTTAAGGCAGGGTTGGTATGAGTTTTATCTATTACTTTTCTAACAAAAAGAAAACTGGTAACAGTGATCATCTCTCCTAAGTAGTGAACCACAGTATTTTACTGTTTAACACTAATGTGCTGTTAACACTAATGCTGTTTAACACTATTGATCTCATTTTAGCATGGAAACCGAGGTACAATCACTGAGGCACCAGGTTTTGACCCTCTGAAGGATGCAGAAGTCTTAAGGAAGGCCATGAAGGGATTCGGTGAGCAGTCTGAGGATTTTTATTTCAGTTAAAAGTAGAATTGCATCTCAATTCAGCACTGATCTTTTTCTATTGCTATGTGTGTACTGAGTGGGATAGTTAACTGATTGTCCTTGGTTATCAGAAGTATTACTGAGAGTTCATGTAGGTGTAAACAACATCATGAGTTTGGTTTAGGTTTTCTTTGTATTCTTACTGTGTTTGTGATTGGGAGTAGAGCTTGAAGTTCTGTGGTTGTACACAAGAGTAGATACTGTTGATGAATTCAAGGCATACATGTCCTTCTGCTGGGTTTAGAACAGGATGAAATAGAGACAGAAAGCTGAATCCTCACATGAGGTGATGCTCATTCTGTGGTGTCTGTGTGCATGTACAGGAACCGATGAGCAGGCAATTATCGATTGTCTTGGAAGTCGTTCAAACAAGCAACGGCAGCAGATAATCCTGTCCTTCAAAACAGCTTATGGAAAGGTAAACACATCGTGAGAACAGAAGGAAGAAGAAATAAGAGCCTTCAGTGGAAGTCAGAAGACTTAGTGGTGGGGAAAAAAGATTGGAATGTGCTTTAGGGGAAGATGGTTCTTAAGTCATAGCTAGTTCAGAGTTCTGCTTTTTACCCATGCTTGACTTCTTCATTCCGTGTTGCAGATAAAACATGTAAAGCAGTTTCTGTGCTAAATGGTTGCTTTTACTCTTTGATCTGTGCAGTCTATTTAATTGGACCTTTATGACCTCAATGTACACATTCCATTATACTGGTTTTAGTGTTAAGTGGAATAGCTTTACTTTGAACATACATTACTGGTGCTTATGCATAAAGAATTCTAAGTAAAATGCATATTTTTGGTGCTTGCTTTTGTCAAGTTTGGTCTTTATGCATTTTTTCCTTGTTTTTCCTTCTCATTAGGATTTGATCAAGGATCTCAAGTCTGAGCTATCAGGTAACTTTGAGAGGACAATCTTGGCAATGATGAAGACACCTGTCATGTTTGATGCTTATGAAGTCAAGGAAGCTATAAAGGTTTGTGTAGGAGATACAAATTTATAAGATAGAGGAAATGGTTGAGCTGATAAAATATTTGGTTGCTGTTTAAAAGTTTGGGATTACTTTCCTTGATTTACTATACAAGGTCATATTCTGAATTTTTTCCTCTATAATTTGATTAAATTTCTTCTATACTAGGTTGTAGAAATAAGAATCTGAAATCTGTTTCTCCTTTGCTTGTTTTAGGGCGTTGGCACAGATGAAAATTGTCTCATTGAAATCTTAGCTTCCCGCAGCAATGAGCATATTCAGGAACTCAACAGGGTCTATAAAGCAGGTTAGATTTGTTGCATCAAAATTTTCTTTCTTTTCTTACTTAATCACTGACTGATAGTATGAATTTAGGAAATGAGCAGGGTTGTATGATGATTCATGACTGTGTCTCTTTTCCAGAATTTAAGAAAACTCTGGAGGAAGCAATAAAAAGTGACACGTCTGGACACTTTCAGAGGCTTTTAATTTCACTTGCTCAGGTACTTGCCTGCTGGGATTTTGGAATTAGTTTGTTGTGTGTTATATGTTTGTAGGTGGTGTGGATCTTTTTTGTTGCTGTTGTTTGTTTTGGTGGGTTTTTTGGTTTGTTTTTTTTTTTTCTTAAAAAAAAAAGCAGCCCATCAAAGCCCATCAGTAACACTTCTGGATCTTCTAATTCTTTCAGGGAAACAGAGATGAAAGTACAAATGTTGACATGTCTGTTGTCCAAAGAGACGTACAGGTCAGTAGAAATGCTTCATCGTTTCTAAGTATAGTCAGCTCAATACACTGAAATTTGACTGTGTGGATTCTGCTTACTGTTAGTGTTGGACACCTTGTGACTTCTTCTGATGCAGTGCTTATGTTTCAGTGGATGGAAGGGATATGAAAAGCTGTGACAGCATTAGAGCCATGTTGGTGCTGCAATACAGAGAGATGAAACTCTTGGGAGAACAGTCCATAGGATATTTTACCTCTCATTCTGCCAGGTCTTTGGCTTTTCCAAGTGTTGGACTGTGCTGCTTACTAAGGAAATTGTCCAAAGAGATTTGAGGTGATATGTGTGTGGATTAAATGTTAATCTATTCAACACCTGCATTAGCCTTTGCGTGTTGTTTAAGGAAGTCTGGATTTTTGCAGCAAATAATGCACTTGGACTTAGTAATGCTTGCACCATTTATTTTTCTGTATGTTCAACTTCACCACATAGCAAAGGGAAAACCCAGGATCATTTTAGTATGCTAGTGTCATTTAAATAGTAATGTAATTAGCTTTCTACATAGTATGCCTTAGCTGAAACACAAGAATGTCCCAGAACACACCTGGAAGTGTAGGAAGAAAGGTAGATGCGAGGACTGTTAGGAAGAGCAATTTTCAGGTAGTTTTTGAACAGTATCCCCTCCTTTAGTAATCTGGAGGTCTTGTGTTTGAGCACTTACACATCTGCAAGCTAGGAAGACTGCAAGCATAACATGCCATAGGAAGGTTAGAACTAGTTGCTATTTATTGCTTGCTCCTGTTTTCCAGTAGTACATAGGCTAAGAAATAAGTATAAAAGGAGGAGAGGCTGTAAGGAAGCAAATCTGTAACTCAGCTGTTCAGCGTGACTACTTTTCTGAGTAATGAAGTGTGAATTCCCTTCTGTGTTCAGGAGTTGTATGCAGCTGGAGAGAATCGTCTAGGAACTGATGAATCCAAATTCAATGCCATTCTGTGTGCAAGAAGCAGGGCCCACCTTAGAGCAGGTAATGGTGTCCTACATAAACAGTAATTTGATTCTGAGGTGTGTAATGATAAAAATGTACAGAACTGTTCTGTGCTTGAATTTCCTCCATCTGTAAAATGACCCCAACGAGATATCAATGAAAAGCAGGGTGAATTCTGGTGAAGAAAAGGGAATAATAAATATCAGAGCAGGTAGAGATCATAGTTGTTCAAATGATCCTCTGACTAAAGAATTGAAAAACTAGAATTTTTTCAGTCCTGCATATTTGTGTGTGCAGGACTCTTGCAATCCTTCCCCTTGCTAGTGTAAGGTGCTACATCAGCCTGTCGTGGTGGAAACGTTTTAGTAACTACATAGAACTTATACAATGTGCTACTGGGGTGCAAGGTACTCACATGGAGGAAAGGAGTGTGTATGAGAACCTGAATATTTTCTTCTTAATTTTACTGAGATCCAAAGCTTTCTTAAAAAAAATGCCACTCTTTCTCTTACAGTGCTTTCTTGGTCTAGCCCTTTAATGAAGACAACAGATCTAGACAAGCTAGAAGGAGCATGATAACATGTAAATGGTTGATAATACAGTATTAGTCCTTGAAATGTTAAAACTTGTGTGAGTACACTGTAGTATCCAGCTGAGAAGTGCCATTGTAATGAAGCCATCCCGCACGTTCCAGTGCCGCCTCTTCTTGCTGAGCTGACTCGTGAAATCTTTCTTTTCCATTAACAGTCTTCAGCGAGTACCAGAGGATGTGTAACCGGGACATTGAAAAAAGCATCTGTAGTGAAATGTCTGGAGACCTGGAAAAGGGCATGCTGGCAGTAGGTATGTGGCCCCTTAGCGAGTTCATTCCTGCTGTTCCACTACAGCTGGCTCAGATGGCTAAGGATGTTCTTATTAGTAATAATTCCAGTTTTCTGCTTTTTATGTTGAAGCTTTCTGTGAAGTCATTTGTGATTAGTAAAGTGGGGCACTTAATCCACCTCAAAATGACAGATGAAGTTTTTTTTTATTTCAGGCTTCTGCAGAATTTAAATTTCACATGTTAAAATGGGGGGAGAATTACTAACTACAATTGGCACTGTTTTTGAGAAGTGAAGAGAACTTGTACCAACTGCGCTGAGTCAGTGAGAATGGAATATTTGGGACAATTTTGGAAATCCAGCAGAATACAGGCATTAACTCTCTAATTAATTACCTCTAACATTATTTACTAGAAAGAAAACTTAAATTTGATTGCAAAGGGGTTATGTTTTCCACATTTCCTGTGGGTACAATTTTGTTAAATCTTTGGTTTTAATTGCCCTAGTACTTCTGAGCAGTGAAAACTCTTACCTGCGGTCTACTGTAGCCCCTTCAGAAGCAGTCATTCATTTCCATGAGGTTGGGTTGAGGCCTCAGGTTGCTGTGCAGCAGTTTTATTTAAAGTGCTTTATTGTAATAGAATTGTGAACCACTTTCCTGTCTTTTGTCTTTACATCTCCATTTCTTTTTCTGTTTATTACTGTAAATATACTGCAGTATCTAGAGCTCCTGCTTTAAAGTGTTCTTTGAATGTGAATATGGTAGTGATGTAACTGAAAAACCCTCTCAAACAACCACATACACAAAACCCAAAAAACTCCTACCAAAATATGACAAATGAACTTTGCATCATTTGGAAATGAGATAGGAGAGGATATTTGGTTCAACAGATTTTTTTCATTGAAGTTTGTAACAAAGTCTTACAAAATGAAAATCAATTTTAAAAGCCTCATTTTTTCATGCCTGTCTTGTGCATGTGAGAACTATGTAACTACTGTTCTTTTTCTACTTTGCCACTTTGTCACTATACTGATCTTTTAATGACCCAAACTGGATCTAGCTCATTTTGTGTGATTCATTTGCAGACCTTTTCCAGGATTCAAAATTTGTCCCCTCCGAAAGTATTGCTAGAAAACCAGCCTTAGAGAAAAGAGATACTTCCCAGAGTTTGTAGAAAAAGATTGCCTTGGTAAAGAAGCTACTCAGAGTTTAGAAACCATTTGACTTCATGGAGCTTTGTAATGACTTGACAGGTCTCCATGTAGATCCAGATTCAAAACTGAGACTATAGCTTGCAAACAAGTCAGTAGCCTTTTGAGCAAGGCTTGTCATTAATATTCACTGAATAACTCCCTTTATTAAATAGATTCTGTGGGGTTTTTTATTTATATGTATCTACGCATATGTCTGTATCAGTTAGTGATGTTAACATCATTTGTTCTGTGAACCTTATTTGCAGGAAAAAAGGGTTTTCTAATTGAAAATATTTAATTTTGCTTTCTTTAAAGCTTTCTGGATTGTACAACTGGTAACTTACAACAACATCTTTAAACATCTTAGAATGCAAGTGTGTTGTGTTAGCTAAATACAGTGATACAGAAACATGCATTTCATTTTGTCATTCGTTTTTGAATAGTACTGTACATATCATTGACAGTTGTGTGGTGAACTGCTCTCTCTCATCTACATTTTCCTACTCAGAAAAGTACTTCTTCCTGTACAGAATGTGTGTTGCTATGAAAAACACATCTAGGTTTACACCTTTGGTTGATTCTGTGTGATTGATTTTGATACCTTACTGTGCTATTAAATGTTAAGTGTGGTCTGTTTTCTCTGTAGTTTGCCACAGTTTGCATGATTGTTTACTTATAAACAACATTGCATCAATATATAGATTTTAATTCTGATCAGTGATGGAGGATTCTCTCATTATCCTGATTAACATGACAGTAATTTGATTTAGATTTTGCTCTTTCAAATTTCTGATGAACTGTGCTAATTTAGTATTACACCCAGTTATTACTAAATGAGCATGGTAAAATTTTTTCAGGAGCCGTGATGAGTTCTGTGGCTAAAATAAGACTTTAAAATAAGGGGTTTATTATTTAAGGCTGTGATGACTCAGCCTTAAGGAGAAGGAACCACCTAAGATTCTCTGCTATCATATGTGGTTTCCCAGTTTGTACTAGGTCAGGACTTGAATTTGTCACGCCTTGCAGATGCATGGCCTAAAAATTTAGAATTAAGAAGCTAGGAGGACCACTACCTATGTGTTCCTTCAAGTCTTCTGCCCCCTCCCTATCCCCTCATTTCCCTTCATAAACAAGAATCTGGTCATTAGAATCCGAAGGTTCATTGTGGCTACTTCACACTAGCTGGTTTCTAGTGACAGAAATGTTTGCTTTGAGCCATGCAGTGTAGGTTCTTTAACTGTATTGCAGCTACTGCTTGGATTAAAAATAATTTCAGTGACTAATGGAAGGAGTGGAAGCTGCATTGTATCAAGTGTATGTTTATGTAAAATTAAAGCATGTGACTATGTAGGATAAATTCAAAAAATTACTGACTTCTGATTGAGGAGGAATGCCTGATTTCTGTAATACTGTTCCTTTTTGCAGTTAAGTGTCTCAAGAACACACCAGCTTTTTTTGCAGAGAGATTACAGAAAGCAATGAAGGTAGGTGTCTGTGACAAGTTACATAAACTTATAGTGTGGGGGTTTTTTTAAATGCTTGTACAGCTCTTGGGAAGGAACTGTTCAGCTGAAGGGATTATGTTTTTCAGTGGGCAGATGACTAACACAGGATGCAGTCATTATTATGAAAGGCTGGAAAAATCTAGCTAATTTGATCCAGTTTAACAGAGAGATGAATGCAACCATAAACCAAACGTCTTCACTTGGTGAAACACAAATATGCTTAAAACTCACTGAAATTGATACTTCTTAAGTAGGGAATTCTAGCAGAGATAAGTAAGTAGGCCATTAAACTCAGCAAATTTTCCTGACCCTCTGTACATCTGTCTATCCCCCTCTTTTTTTTTTTTTTGAGCTGTTCTTGTGCAGAGAGATTAGTGTCCTACCACTAACTTTAATTTATTAAAGCATGATAGGCCGAATTCTGTTCAAGCTCATTGAAGTCAGTGGGGTTATGCTAGTAAACAGGCATTTTATGATTTTTACTAGTGCTGTATCACACACTTTTCAATACATTATACTGCTGTTTTGTTTGTTTCAGGGAGCAGGAACAAAGGACAGGACTCTGATCCGGATCATGGTATCGCGCAGTGAGGTTGACCTGCTGGACATACGTGCAGAGTACAAGCGGATGTATGGCAGATCTCTCTACACAGATATCACTGTAAGACTTGGATACCTTGTCTTCCCTGCCATGACACCCCTTCTGCTGGCAGAACACTGATCTTTGTGCTAAACAGCTGTTACCTGCACTGAGTGTAGCTGACTATGTTGGTTTGCTGCATTTGCCAGGAGCGTGGAGGCTGAAAGTCAGAGGATTGATAGCATTTGGATTTGTGTGGGGGCTAGATGAGCTAGAGATGGGGAGGAAGCTAACAGGCAAGGAAGGAAAGGGTAATTGGTCCAGAGAAGTTTCAGAAACCCCTCTATTGCAATCTCCTTATATGATCTTGTGGGAGCCACTCAGCCCTCCAGTTGAGTAACAGTGGTGCTCTACTTAATCTATGTGTTGGAAGAATATAAAGCTTCTAAAAGTCTTCTGAAGGATTGCCTCCTCTTTCTCTTGAAAGTACAAGATATAGACTTGCAAATAGACTAAACTTCAGATTCTTAAGCAGTTGATCCACCCTCCTACTGCGATTAAGGGCTGTAGCAACAGTCAACAGCCTGGCCAATGGGAGGGTAATAAGAGCTGGAGGAGAGTGAGTGGTGCCACTTTTATTTACCTTGTAATGAGGGTGCCGAACCTGTTAAGCCCTTGTTTATTCCTTTTGCTGTGGGGACACCAAGGGGGGATGTGGTGTTTGAAAAGAGTCCTATGGAGATTCTGGAGGATAGCATGTGCCAAATGTTTCTTCTACAGTAGTTGTGTGCCCTGTAACCACCAATATGTGAGTAAAAAATATGAGACATTGGTGGGAAAGCTCTGTATCGCTTCCTCCCCCCGGTTCTGCTTGTGATCTGTCATTCAGATTCACCATTCAGAAGCAGAATGGGCCATACGTGTTTAATGGACTGAACCTGGTCAAAACTTGGCTTCAGTAAATATGAGGCATGCATGTGCACAGTTACGTGTATGTAATGCTGCTTATTTCTGTAAAAGTAGAGCCAAAAATGTCTCTGGAAAGAAAGTTCCTAGCTCTTCAGCTGTGGCTTCATCTCTTTTGGTTGTTTTTCAACTTTTCTTTTTCTGGGTTCCTTTTCAGGGTGATACTTCAGGAGACTACCGGAAAATCCTACTCAAGCTGTGTGGTGGAAATGACTAAACGGAGCATTGAGCTTTTCTTAAAAAAGTTGCTATTTTCATGTACTAGCTGCAAAGCATCTTTTTTTCTCCATAAGTAAATATGTAATGAACTGTTTCTTCTAAAGCAATTGCATTTTAAAAGATAATATTGCATATATCTTCAGTTCAAAAGTAGTAGGTTTTAAATGCCAAAACCTCCCAAATTACCAAGCTTATGTGCCATCTGCTCGGGGTTCTGTATAGCACCCTCGGCAATCCATGAATGGCAGGTCATTATTTCTTTTCTGCATCTGTCATGCTGAAATAATGTTTGTTTTATCAATCAAAAATCACAGTTGTATGATTTAAGGCGTTTTGTATCAACATTTAGTGCCATTTTAATGCGAGTTTTATATATATTGTATGCAGAGTTTGTTTCGGGCTAGCCCCCTTGTGGAGTTAGCAGCCTTGAGGTTTTGTGTCTAGTTAAGACTGTTTTAAAGAAGTTTTGTCAAGTTCTGTTTTCTTTCCTTGATTCTTTTCAAGGAAGATGTGTTCCACATTTCATTCTTGCTAAGGCAAACTGTCCCAAGGCAGAAGTAATGTTGACAGTAGTAAAGATTCTGTTGTTACTGTATAAAGGTTTTGGATTGTGCCTTAAATACATGTATGTAAGAAGGGATTATGAAATTAAAACTAAGTCTTTGCAGGCTGTGCTTTTTAGTGTTCATATTGATGTACGTGAGTGATGACTCAGTTTTATGGAACTTAGTTTTTCCATAGAAGTTCTCTTCCACAGGATTATTCAGAAATTGTTGTGTTGATAAGAGTTTGGGAGTTGTGTGCTGTTGATGAGCAATTGTCTGTACATGATACATGTAATCTGTAGTTATTGCTCAGTATTTTCATTGTGCATGTTGTAATTTCTCTTACTCTTGAAACTCTGAATTTTTATTCCCTGCTGGCATGGATGACATCTCTTCAGCTTGTTGTTCTCAAAATAAAACATGTAAAGCTAAAAAGTACAAAGGGGGGGAAAGATTTTCTAACTAGGTCAGTGAAAATAGACTACTTGTTGATCAAGAACATGCAAACTCCCCTAACTTCACACACATGTAAGTGTGCTCCCTCTGTTGTGTAAGGGTCAGGCAGGTCCTTTTCCCTAGAAGCTGTATTGCTGTTTGTCTTGAAAGAAAAAAGCAATGTCCTGGATTTAATTCTGGATTGCATTGTCAGCATGGCAAGGGAGAGGAATGTTAAGATTACAGAACATGGTAGCTGTCTGTCCAAAGGATGGATTCTGCCTGGGACTTGCTGGCAGGGCTCCCATTTTTGTCAGTGGCAGCAGTGTGTCATATGTCCAAAGGCAGACCATACACTCATTTCTGTCAGACAAGCTGAGCATGTCTTGAGAGGAATTTGCAGCTGGAAGTGTATCTTCATTGGCTGAAACCAATAGCAAGAGTTCACTTCTTTGCAGGGGAAGGAGGAAGCTTTTGAATTAAGGGAAGTTTGTTAGCTGTACTTTAGTGCACACCACTTCATCTTGTTTTCTTGCTGACAATGCTGTATTTGAAAGGCAGTTTTGATAAAGTGGGGATGCTGAAAGGTTTAGAATACAAAGTATGAAACAGTGTCTAAAAGCAAATACCTTTTTATTATAAAGCACAGCAACAGAGAAGACAAACTACAGCTGAGGATTGTTCACACTGCACAAATTCTGGAAACACAAGCTTATTAAATGATCAGAAGTGCAACTGTTTATGACAACCACACTCTTACATTCAGCTGTCTTCTGTCTTCACAGTGCTCAGCTGGTATCTGTACAGAGAAGAGTTGATGTAGTTATTTTTGGTTATGAGATCAGGATCAATCTTTGTGGATAAATTTCATTTAAAACATGAATCTTGGTACTCTAAAGTGGGGAATTATCACTTTGATTCAAGAAATCATAGAAGGAAGGTCCAATCTGTAATTCTTGAACAATTTGGCAGTTGTTGCAAGATCCATCTGAATAGTACTTGCTAGAGATGTGCTGCAAATGTGCTGATTTCTGTTTTAAATTCACTGCAACGCTTTACTGGAGTACTTTTCACTTTTGTTGGAATACCCTCCTTCCATTGCAGGGGAGTAGCTTAATTGTTAACCTGTTAACTGCCCCTCACAGAAAACTGGAAACTTCATTGAATAACCAAGTTGGTGAGGACATTATCAGTCATGGTGACCAGATCCATACAGCCTACTGTAAGAACCAAAAACCAGCATAAACTCTACTGCTGTCTACTTTGAGCCCACTTCCATCATGTTCGTGCACTGTAGTGTGCCCAGGTACAGCTACCTTAAACGAACAAACAGCCCAGCACTGACAAAACTGACTTCATAAACGTGTCTGTGGATGCTTATATCTGTCCACAAGTGGTTTGTTTTCCACCAGGAGTGTCTCACCTTGTTAAATGCACTATTGATATTTGGGCAGAGAATGAAGAGCATAGAGCATTATAAGAAAGTGAGTAGAATAGGTGGTCTCATCCAACTGATTTCTGTTATAGTTTAATTTATTCCAAAAACGTTTATCCAGGAGCACATTGTGTGTAAGGGGCTTCCATGTCCAAGTTGGATTTAAGATATCAAAATGGTAATACCTCCAATTTTTTTTTTATTTTGTTGCCCTCCCTTATTTTGTCACACATGAAGCTAAGGAATCCTAGGATCTTAAAACTGAAAGGTACCTTGAGATAACTTTGTCTGTCCCGCCATTCTCAAGTGGGTTGCTTCCTTTTCTCCCAGCCCTCTCTTTAGTGGTTGTTGAAATCTGATTTTCCAAACTGGGCCCAGAATTGAGGTCCTGAGACCCCCAGTTCTGAGGCCTTAGCTACCCTGAGCTGAATGAAGGATTAAGTTCACATCTTGGGGTAGAAAAGAAGGCATATTTGGTAATAACGTATGTAACGCTTTTTTCAACTTAGGTTATTCCTGACCGGATACTGACCATCAAAAATGTCTATGAGTGGAGCTCCTGGAACGATGGGGATATTTGATGTTGTCTCACTGATGATGTTGAGGAGTGATTTGACTTCTGATTCTAGGTGCTCCACTGTTTTTATTACCTTCTAATGGAAACAAGGGAGACAAATGGAGAAAGGAGGTAGTCAAAGGGTCAAGTGGAAGGAATTGCACCAGATGTGTTTGCAGAAATGCAAACCTAATGTCCTATAATGCCAACAGCTAATTTAGTCTATATTGCGCATTGCAGGTTTAAGCATCTCTGGTGTTCTGCTGGCCTCTAGTGGCACGAAGTATTAGCACTTTGTTTTGCAAGAGTTACATTACAGCACCCCTGTATAAGGAATAATTTCACAGCTTAGAGGGTGCTTTGCATTAATTTGTTTTTAATTCTTTCTCATTTCTGAGCCACTACTATACACAATAAAAGAATCTGCACGGACAATGAGAGGAGCTGATGGGGTGGAAAGAAGAGGGCTGGGACTAGAGCAGAAGAGAGGTAATGTTGCCATTTGAGAACCACAGCATGGAGTTTGGGAACTACCCAGCTGAGAATAGTTAGCAGGTATCTTGTGAGTGCTTAAGATACCAGGGAAAAAAATTCAAACTTTGCAGCTTTCCTAGAATCCCAGTCATAGAGCTCATTTAGCTCTTAAGGGTCATCAGGCGTGAGCAGAAACTCCTCTATCAGTCTTGGAGTCACCTGCAGAACTCACATCTACCCATAAGCCAATGTGAAACTACAAATATCAATTCTGAGGTTTGTAGATTAAAGGCACAATTATAAACACTTTAGAAAAGGCTGATATATAATAAATTGCTAATCAGTTTTTTGGAATTCATTGAGATGATATATTTCTGGTGGTAATGGCTTTATGGATAGTTACAAACTGTGACATCTGAAAAAAGTAGTCCAACCCTGACTACAATAAAGTCAAGAAGGGATGCTTTTTCTTTAGTCAAAAGGATAGAGCAGAGGTCTGGTAAGGTTAAGAGCCAGCACAATCCCTGTTTACCTCTTCAATAATATCTAAGCGTTCGTGGATCATATGTTCATTACACCAGCTTCCTCTTTCCAAACTTCCAGGTGCCATACTGACAGGATCTGCAGCAGCTGGAAAAACAGACACAGTTAATTGGCAGGAGGTTTTTGCCTTTCTGATTTCTGAAGTGGTATTTTGCATGATACACAGCATTGTTTATGAACCAAATATAGGAATTGAACCTCTTTTCCAATAACTACAGCTGTGCCCCCATGCTGTGAATGTCTCCTTGCCTGCACACCTTGTGTTGGTTGGAATAAGGTGTTTTCTCTTGCCATGGGTGGTTTGGTTTTGTTTGTGTGTGTTTGTTTTACACAATCTATTTTTTCCTACCTGTGTAGGGTAAGTTCATAGGCTGTAACTCTGTCTCTCTTAAGTGTAAAACCTGACTGTTGGGAAAATCTGCCTTACACAATCATTCCTCTAAGACTTTCTTCAGAACCAGCTGGTGCGGTAAAGCTTTGAAGAATAACTAAGCTTGTCCCCTTTCCAAATGGATGCTGATGATGGCTGATGATTCCTCTCTGACAGAAAGTTGTCCCTGACAGTCTGACTTTGCAATGGGAAGGGAAACAATAAAAATGTGTACAGCTGATGTCATTTGCTGACTTGTATATGGTGCTAGATATAAAGTCACATACTTCTGTCAGTTATCTGTGTTTACCTCAGTACGCATGAGCTCTTGCTCTTTGAACTTTTCAGTCTGCTGGCTGTGCTCCATGAAAAGTCAGTAGCTGCTGGTGTCCATGCTTCAGGGAACTGGAGCCAATTTCCTTTTCATCATTTCTGTGCAGCATTCAGGTACATTTAAATTTTAACACGTGGGTGGAGAACTGTAGCAGGATATTTTAAACTCTGCTAAAGTGATAGTGTGTCTTGCTGCATGTAAAGTTAGGTCTTGCTCTTGTTTGATGCTTGAAGCAGCTATGACAATGAGGAAGCAGCAGTAACTCATTCTGTCATTTTTTGATTGTAACAAAGACAAAACTGAGCTTGTGTTATAATGAGCAGTAAGACACACGAGAGCAGTAACTAGTTCTGTCTTCAGTACTGCTGTGCCAGAGCAATGGTTTGGAACTGCTGCAGTGCTTCATCTCAAGCCTGCGCCAAGATTTCTGGAGCGGAGGTGTCAGGTGATGGCAAACATATGTCAGTAAGGATCATTGCAGTTTGGGGGGATGAGAGATGTACTCTGAGTTGGAATGGCATCCTTGGAATTGGAGGGTGGAGGATGGAGAGGAGGAGGGATTACAATATGACCTGACTTACTGGGCATTATTTAGAAGTTGGTTTGGCAAAGATTTGGTTGGGGTTTTCTTTAGTGCATTCACCAGAAGGTGGTGCTGCCGGGACAGAAACCCAAAGACTTCATCTACCTGTTTACTGAAGAGTGCTGAAATACAGTAGATACTTCAACACCAGCTGCTTTGCAGTTGCCTTTTTTTTTCTCTTTGCTGCTAGTGGTAGTGGTTTATGAGTGTTGTTACTCTCTTAGTGGTCAAGTGAACCATGATATCTCTCAAAATTTTCGTTGCTTTATGTGTTTTTTCCATCATGACTGGAACAGTGTGGAGATACCTGCCTAGAGAATCAGCCAGCACAATTTCAGTGTTTGTAGGTGGGGAGGTTAGATATGATGGATGACTGACATTCGTTCAAAGCAGGTGTGCCATGAGAGGTATGTATAGCCAATGGAAGGTTGCATCTCACTGTGAGCTTAGCAAAGCACTGCACAGCTCTGTGTGTGTCTAGAGAACGAGGGAAAAGGGTTGCTGTGAGACACAGGACTGAGTAACTCTTGGTTTCTTGGGGTGGTGGGTTCCTCTCCTGACACAGAAGGAGACAGCTTTTCACCGCTCAAAGCACGTTGCTGCGTTATCAGCTGTAATGAGCGTACTGAAGGAGGACAGAGTGTCTCGTCCTAGTTTGAGAGGGCTGTAAGACATCACTCAGAACTACAGAATAGTGCAGTGCCTAAAAAATTTGACAAACAGGCTAAGCCTAAGTGTCTCAGGAAGCACCTGACAGCTGACGTTAGCAAGGCTAAGGGTGAGTATAAGCCAAAATGTGTCTAGTTCTAGACCTTACAGTATGGAGTGGCTGAGGGCTGAGCTAGCAGAAGCCCTCTCAGGACCTGCGTGTCGATGTCTGGTTAGTGACTTTCACGCTGAGAAGAACAGAGCTGCTCTTGCGATTGCCCCTTCACCACAATACCAGAACAAGCTCTTTCAGGTGGGTGGTTGCTGCTGCTGGCTGGGCAGCCAGTGCTCTGTGAGTGTAGATTTCTTTTTTTTCTGAGTCCTGGCTTGAGGCCTCTGCTGCCCAAAACACTCATTGTTATTTTGTTGTCTGGCTTTAGCTCTTAACCCATAGCTTTATCTCTGGGATGGGCTGTTCACAGGACACATCCAGTCCCTTGTAAATATGGCACATATCTGGGTCACTATGGTCAGGCAATTCAGCCAAAGCAGTAATTTCCATGGGCTCAAAGAGAGCACGTGGAATGTTGCTTATGAGCACTGCTCTTCTCTGTATTGCAACTGGTGAAAGAAAGGGACACAGTCTGCCTTTGGCACTGACCTTACTCCATCTAGCAGCATCTCTACTTCATGTAGTAATAACAGTCACCATGTAAAGGAAGTGAAGAATGGAAGGCTGCAAACTGTGTAAGCAGGAGACTAATGGCCTTTTAGGGTACTTCCAGGTACTTGCTCTGTGAAGTTACTGAAGAAACATTTTCTAAATGTAAATTGGAATTTTTACTTATCTATGTTTCAAAGCACATGCATAAATACAGAAAACTTTGGTAGTAGGTTTTGAAGCTAACCACTTTCAAAAGTGAACTGTTCTTTGTATACCATATAAATTACATATTTAAAATGTGTGGATGTGTGCAACTTCTGACAGCTTAGGCGAGTGTGTAGGAGGCATATTTCAATGTCTTAAATATCTCATTTGAAACTTAATAGATTATTTCATGCAGACACTTGTAACATTTCAGTATGGCAGAGAGAACATTACCTTTCAGTTAATGTCCCATATGCAAATTTCCACCTGATGTTTCTTGCAAGTGAGATACTTAGTTAAATTCTTGAAATCCCTTCTATTTGATATATAGGGTGGTTATTTCCCATCAAGAACCAGAACTCTCATGTTCAAGATAAGAAAATGACTCATGCTTTTTTTCCTCTGATTAAGTTCTCTGTGCTACATTGATGGTGCCCGTAAATCTGGGTAGTTCTAACCACCCTGTGCTGTCATGCAGTCAGACACCAGCAGGGAAATGGAGCATCTCTGAAGTGGTTGCTAAGAACAATCTGTTTAATAGAAGAACATGCTCAAAGATTGAAAGAAGTAGCATGATGAAGGATAAGGTCTATGTATCATGGTCAGCCTGACTGTACAAAACTTGATCTTACAGCAAGGGAGAGAAAAAGCAATGAAGTAAGAATCAAAACAGCCTTACTGAACAGGTTAAGAGCAGGGGCCTTAGATTAAGAATATCTCTCAATTAAGATCTTCTGCCTCCTGTACGTTTGATATATTCCCGTAGCCCTGAAAGATGTTGCTTCTCTGTGCTGCCTGAAGAAGTTCCCTTCTAGGACTGTCAGGGTTCTTTCTATCCAGATGCTGTTAAATAGTTCGTTTTGATCATCCAAGTAGTTGCTGATGGTAAGCATCAGCATAAACCTGAGCAACTGCCTCTTTGCTGTCATCTTCTGCTGTTACTAGGACTGACAGAACTGAAGTATGTGACCACAAAAATCTGCTAGGTCTTTTTAAGTATCCTTCCTAGTGACACACTGCTGGTCCAAATGAAGTTACAGGCTTGATCTAGAAATTGCTGGGTTGGGCTCTTTGGTCTGCATTACAGAGAAGGTCAAGGTGAGTGACTGCAATGTTCCCCATTGGACTTACAACCTGTAAAATTCCCTTTGCCTCATTCTATAATCAGTGTGGTTTTGAAAGTTGACTGCAAGTTCTTGTTTGTGCTCAGTAGGGCAGGAGGGGAAAAACAAAGCAGGCCACAAGCCAAGTGAAAGACATATGAGGTTGAAACAGGAGTTGTCTGAAACTGGAACCAGATGGCAAATAAGGAAGCCTAAAAACATGTGATAGAGCAAGGGGCATAAAGGAGAACATGTCTAACTCTTCAAGAAAACATGCTGTGCTGTTTGTTTTTGTTTGCGCTGCCTTAGGTTTAGCACTATCATTTTATTTTGGGAACATATAGCATAAAGTGGCCAGATAGCTTTAGATGAGAAAAGGACGGGGTAGCAATGATTTGTGTTCCAACAGGAAGAAGGTCATGGACTGGAGGTTCAAATTCAAATGGTGAATCTACTAACAAGTTTGGGAGGAATGCACCAGACCTCTGAATGGATTTGCTGATCCTTGCTTAAATTATTTTTTCTCTAAATATAAGTGCTGGATTCCACTTTAAAATTTGCATGTAACTTTGAAATGCTAACTCAAGAAATCGCACGGTTTTTGAAAGTGGTTGGTGAAGATAACTTGCAGCTGAAGTCAGGAATGATTCAATTGCTTTGAACGTGAAGTGATACTAATAACTATCAGTGCTAGTGCTTTCAGACCAAAGACTATGTTAAGCTAAGACTGCTAGTCATATTTAATTTTGAGGGCTGTTCTTCAAGGCATCAAAGTTAGTTTCCAGTTATGTCAACCCTTAATTAACTACACTGGGGTCCTGGTATATGGAAGTACTACCAGTTTTATTGTCACCAGCTTGCCCAAATTAATTTTAAGCTGTGATATATAACTCAAGACAAATTTTAATGTTAGGACACCAAAAATAAATTATTTGGATAGCAAGTGTTGTATTGAAAATGCTTTTTAATGCACTGATTTCCTTCAAGTTCTTAGCCAGTCAGAAGCATATCTTTAACTGGACATAGAGCATCTTTCTGGCTGTAATCCATAAAACACTAATGCTTAGATGTGATTTAGACCCCTCGGAACCTCTTTAGAGTTTAGTCTCCATTTTCTTAAAGATAAGGGAATTCTTACCTTTAGTGATTGCAATAAAGACTGCAGGAATTGTAATGAATATATAAAACTTCTTAGCAACTTACACTCTGCCATAGGTTACTATGCTTCACACTGGAGGCAGCTGCGTGGGTTTGCTTATATTTACATGCAAATATGTACAGGTAAATATTTCAATACACACACATCTTTGCTAGGCTCTAGCTTTTATGGCAGACTGACAAGGTAGATTTCCTACAGGATAAATGAGATCTATCCAAAGTGGAAGATGGAAAGCAGGCATTGTATATTAGACAGTAAATTGACATTATAGGAAGATTTGAAATTTAGGGGTTGTGGGAAGATTGGTTTGTATTGGGATTTTTTTTGTTTTGTTTTTATTTCAAGAAGATACATAGAAAGTTTTAAATGCCTGATTAGGAATTAATCTGTCATTTATACATTCACTGAATACTTGAACTGCTGCCTAAATGTCATGTCTTGCAAAGATTTCAAATATGGAAAAAAATCCGAGGGATTTCTCTGGTATCCAAGATTTATGAGCCTCTGATAAGGGAAACATCCTGAAGTAAGTTTCTTCCATGAAATTAGTTACTTTTAATATTAATTTTAGAAGCTAAATAACCATATCAGAAAGTCAAGTTCCAAAACTGCACACCTGGTTCATACTCTCTTTATCAAGGTGTAGAATACGCTACTATGAATATTATTTCAGATCCTACATCAGTTAAGATTATAGTTGTTGTAATTGTTTTTCACTTGAAAGACAAGGAGCAAAGGGGGAATCTCATGGGTTATGGAATGTATTAATGAAGGTGGGTCAGGTACCAGCCTGTGAGTTCTCAAATCTCTGCCTAGTTTGTCCTATCCACCTGTGTGTGGATGTTGTGTCACGGCGTGTTCTCGTCTGACCATGCCTCACTTGTGCTTGTGAAATGTACAAAACCAGAGAAGGGACCTCACAGAAATTGTTTCTGACTAGATAGCATATATTTCTATGTAAAACTACTTCATTTACAGGGAGCTTTTGCTATTGTGATCTGTATAATCCTCATTTCATGAGGGGATCCATGTCTCGCTCACCCAGCAGTGGAGACCGAGAAGGAGTGCACAAGGCCAGGGACAGTTCGTGCTTCCAGTGGGTGTATTTTGTTTTTTTTTTTTTAAGGCACAGAAAAATCTGGGCCCCTGTCATGGCTATGTGCCAGAAGCAAAATCACTACTTGAAAAACTACTTTCCTTTTTCTGCTATTTGACCATATCTATGATTGTAAGAAGCACTGAAGTTTTGTGTTTTTTCATTCAAAGGAGGAAGGATAGCAATTAAATGTTCCTGTAAGGGAACTGTTGGCTTGGAGCATGTTTTCAGCATGCTGATCTTCTGAACAAGAAGCCAGAGAGCATCCTCTTGCACTTGCTGCTGCAATGGAAAATGGCTACAGGGAATTGGACTAAGAGACATGAGCTACATAATTTGCAGGTACGTTGCCGTAATTCATGCTGTATCTTACAATCATGCTTTGGGCTGCAGAAAAGTTTGCCTTTATTATGTTTTTTTCGTTTTTTGGTTTTTGGGGTTTTTTTTTGGTTAATATATATTTTTTATGGAAACTGAGGCTAAGTGTTAGAAGGATTATAGCTAGCAACTATATAGGATGTACTTATGTGTAGAGAAGGGGAAGCTGTTTAGGAAGAAGAGGAGCTGTGTCTTAGTATACATAAAGAATCCAAGTTGTGCAGAACTAGTGAGCTTAAGGCTGGCTTGAAAGTGGAGGATATGAGATACATAAATAATGGATGCCACCATCAATTTGAGGATAACCACTGGTATCAGGGGATACAGTTTTTCAGTTTTCTGAGGACATGGCTTTTAGTCTGTGTTTATTAGTAGAAGCTATGGTCATGGGTAGTGGGTGAGGTGAGTCTGTGACTTATTAGTTAGCTCAGTGATTGTGTAGTTTTCATATGTCTAAGTCATGGTAGTAGAAATAAATAAGTACAATGAAAAAATATAATTTTCGAGTTTTTTCTAATACCTAAACAATTCTAAGAACTTGTTTGAAGATCTATTTTCTCTTGGCAGACAGTTCATGCATTCTGCAACAACTCAGGAAGTGGAATAGTGAGAGACGGGGAGATACACACACATACATATGTACTAGATCCTGACATTCAAGCCCAGGAATCATGGCTGCTTCAACCAGAGCAGATCAGCTGTTTTTATGAATAGAGCCACATCCTGCAGGTGGACAACAGTAGTCCTATATTTCTAAACTCCTGATTTTTGGGGGGAGTTTGATATTAACTTTTGCATTACACTTGGGGGTTAGAAAGTCCACAGAACTTAATTTCCTTTTAACTAAACGTAAGAAAACTCAGGGCTTTACAGATATATAAAATCTCTTTATAAAAAGGCTCACTACTATACTGAATCCTGATCTCCAGATGCCTCACAATCCTAATAAACACAGTTATTTCTGGATACACCTTGTTGTCACATACTTTATCTCTCCTTCCTTGCTGGATCTCAGAGGTGAGTTCTGCAAAGACTATAATCCTTGCAATGGAGACAACAATGCTGATAGGTTTCTATAAGGACAGAAAATGCCTATAACATGGAGTATAGATTAAACCATTATTAACTTGTTAGTAGAGAAATAGGAATCCAAGTCTGGTCTAAGATAGGATAGCTATCATAAATTTTTACTGTGGCTTTAATTCTACAATGCAGTGGTTTAATCTCCTAGAGAAAAACTGCTCCTCTGTGAGAATGCAAATGGTCAATTTGGAGCAGAATGTGGGTGTTCTGAAAGGACTTTTTTCCCCAGTTTCTTGATAATGGTCTAGCTTTGATATTCCCAGCTTTGATATTGCATGTGAGTATCAAAAGATTTTGAGAATTCAAAAAACGTTAGGTGAATGAAGAAAAACATTCATACACTTGGTTTACTTTAGCTTGTAGTTAAAACCGAATGAAACTTCTGCTGTTTAAAAGTGAGTCACGCCACAGTGTGGAGCAGCAGTGCCTCCTTGGAAGCTCTCCCTGGTGGAACGCTCAGTGTTTGGTGAGTGAACGCTCCGCTAATGGCCCGTGTCAGGGGGCCAGCCTGCTTGCCAGGTACTTGTTTACCCGAGAACTCCAGGTCACCTCTCTGCCACGCATAAACATGGAGCAAAATCTTTGCTCTTGGGGTGCCACACCCCTCAGAACGATTTGCCTGGATGTTTTTATAAGAGTGGAAACACGTTTAAATGGAGCAGGTATTGTGCTCCAGGCTATGTTGTGCACTGCATTTGAGCAGCACCCCACAAATTAACCCAGCACCAGCAGCAAAGCACTATAAACTGTGGCAGGAGCACAGGGTTGCATCCAGAAGGGCCCCCGAGCCAGCCTCTCCTCCTGAACGGTTTGGAGGCTGAGCTCTTTGAATATGAGGTTGTTTATATTAATGGCTGAATTAAAGCGTAGATTCTAGTCTGGCTGAATAATTTTTAAGCGCAACCTGTGGGAGTTAGGATGGGGAGATCTGCAAGGGAATCGAAAGTTAGATTCCCCAGCTCAAGGATAGCAAAGGGAAAGTGAGGATGGCTTTCTTAAGCCTTCAGGCAGGCAGGGTGCTCCCCTGGCCATGACAGACACAAATTTCTCATCTTGCATGATGCACACCATCAAGACAGTAAATATGATTTGCTGACTGACTAGCTGCCACCCAGCATGATACTAGGTACTAGTCTCCACTGCAGTTGTTATTCAAGTGCTATTCTAATTAACTGGATTTTATCTGAGTTTGTGAAAGATTTGAGGTTAAAACCATATTTTTTTGGGAATAGACAAAGTCTTTTTTTATTTTTCCTTTAATTTCACGTTTATTTTGGTGAAGCTCCCAAAACTCACAAGAGGATAGTGAATTCTTGTGGAGTGAAAACAAGTTAGAGTGCTCTTGCTGTTGCATTGATATTTCAGTTAATCATTAAGATAAACATCACAAAGCCAGTTAAGTAGGAGGGAGTCAGGGCAAGGAAGAGCGACTAGGACTTGGGGACAGAAGGGACTAACAGTTTTTCAGGAAATTACTTTAGGATCTTACTACCCTGCTGTGAAATACAACCATTGCGTTGTCAGGAAAGTAGGACCGGAGGGAAAATAAAGCTGAGCCTCAGCTTGCAGAAAAGATGTAGTACAAACAGGCTGGGAAGCCAGGTTTGTGATTACACAGGGACTGTAAACTAGCCAAACTAAATAGCTTTCAGTCACACTGCAATGTGATTACAGGTTATTTAGCACTAATCTCTTGTTAACGAAAGTAGAATTCAGATGCAGGCTTATCAGATATTTTGTGTTTATACTTTGTACTTCCAAGGCTTTTGGAGAAGGTATTATGTATCTCAGAATCACAAGAATAAGCAATCCAAAGCAGAAGAAATAAAAATATGATGCTGTTACCAGGAAATTTAAAAAGAAGGCATTGAATAAAGGAGAATCTTTCTCAAATCACCTTGAACTTCAATCTCATTTCTGAGTGGATTAGTGTGATATTCATACGGCTGCCAGAACAGTAATTGTGGAAATTCAAGGCACTGTCTGCAGCAGCTCAATGTGGTTCTAAATTTCTGAAGGTAGAGTGGTAGTATCTTCTGTAAGAAAAGATCTCTACCAAAACAATATGCCTACAGGACAGACTTTAATGTCACAAAAACTGAGTTTTTCCTCTTAAAAACAATATGCCCACAGAATTTTGACACATACCTGTGTCACCTTCACATAAAATCCATGAAGAAATTAAGCAGTTGTCTCCCCCTTCCACCCCATGCAAAGGCTTTGACCTTACTAAGATTAAGCTATAGTTTCCACTTTGCAAGTTCAGAATCACTTACCTAAAAGCTCTTGCTCCTGCAGGACTAGAACAAATGCCAGTGCCCAAAGGAGAAGCATGGTTTCAGCCTGTCTGGGCTCTGCCGTAGTTGTGCTGGAGAGCCCCGCAGCCTCCCTCCCTCCCCGGCTTCCTATCGACTCCTCGTCCAGCCCTTCGTGCTGAGGTTTAGCCAGAGTTAGGCGGAAATATGCCCAGGCTGAGCCAAGATTCTTAAGCTGTTCTCTTCTGCTTCCCTCCTTTTAAAAAACACCCTTCCAGCTCCATGCACAGCCCAGCTATCCAGGCAAGCTGGAAGTGGCCCAGGCTCCCAAAGTTATTTTTTTTTATGCTTGCATTTATTTACACAGACTACAATGGAATGCGAGGAAAAGCTTTGGGTCCTGTAAACACAGCAAGTGGGGCAAGGAAAGGAAGGGAGAAAGGAGGAAGGGGTGCTGGATGTTTCTTTCCCTGTAGAATTTCATCTGGTGCAGGCAAGGTAGGAGCGCTGGAAAACACTGTATCTTTAGATCTTGTGAGCTTATAAGGTTTTTAACATTATATGCTCTTTTTGAAGAGTGCAGAAACATCTTTCTTAGGCAGTACACTGTGTGGCATTGTTGTTTGAAGTGACAACTGTCTGTGATGCTTTATGTTTGGACGGCATCATAGGATCTCCTGAGGAGCCATCTGAGCTCTTCTCAGTTTGTCAGGCTTTTAAATTGGTTGGGCTTGGTAACATCACATGTGAAAATAGCACTACTCATGGTAGCCTGGCAACGTGTGTCATTTTTAGCAGGATCTTGGTTGAACATTGCTTGTCTTGCAGGTTCCAAGGTGTTGACTGGATAAACATCAGTCTTTGACCCCTCTAGTCTGGTGTTCAAAGACTTAGGGTATCTCCTTCCTGGTATTGTTCCTCATATTAATTTGAGTTATCTTTTTTTCAAACTACTGCAAGAAAAAAATGACAGGCCATGAAGGCATCCTACTTAATCCTAAAGGCTGTTGTCAAGGATAGACAGTGTTTCAACCACTGAAAATAAACCCCTGCAAACTAGAACAGATTTCCTTGGTCTTTACCACCTCCCTAGCAGTCAAAAAATCAAGATATTTGAATATCTGAAAATGATCCTGTAGAGATGCTATCTTAGGGTTCAAAGTAGAATCATCCTCAGTGACTTCCACAGCAAATTAGGTTGCAACCTCAGTTGCAAGGCAAAATAGCCTCAGTAACAGAGATTCTGTGACTGGAATTTAGCTGGTAACTTTGATGAGGCATAGAACAATCTCAGTGTTTATTAAGCCCTCAGGGTTGGTTTGAATAAGTTAACATCTTTATGAAATAAAAATTAAATTAGCTATGAAAATTGGAGTGGCAATGTTTTTCTGGGTGTTTTGGCTTGAATCACTATGTAGCATACTATAATTCTTAAAAATTCTTGTTTTGAGAATAAATTTGATTATGTCTGCTGAAAACTTATATAAATCTTAATTTTGTTGTAAACAGATCTTGAGAGGAGAACTGCGAAAGGTAACAGTGAGTCTACCCTCAGTTTTACCCTGTGTTTCAATATGAGATGCTGATGTGGTAGGCTGTGATTTTTGAAGTGAGACATTATCTATGTGTTTGTGCTTTGAAGAGAGGGGACTGGGGAGCAGAAGAAGAATATATATGAATAGTTGGCTGCTGTTTTCTGAAAGTGTTTGTCCTTTGCCTCTGTTCTTTTCTAAGCAGAATCACCCAATGCATTCTCTGTTATTACAAAGGGAGCCTGTTCACGGATGATTTCTGCAAGCTCTCTGCCATCCTCTATGCCACACAGTAAAAAGCAATGAACATTCATTGAAACAGTTTTCCCTTCAACACACTGTAAAAATTATGGCAATTTCCATTCCAGACCACCTTTGCTGAGGCCATTCACCCCCTTTACAGCACATTTCCTTGAGGTTCCTTCTGAATTGCTCTCAGGCTCCTGGAACAATTCAGTCTCTCTAAAACATTTGCTGCATATTTTTGCATACTGTGTTATGTTTGACTATAGTGAGGTGCTGGTCTGATAGCCATGGAGAACTAAACAAAATAGTGTGAGTTTTCTCTAGTATTATCCTCCAGGGGTTGTTTCTGTAATCAGAGAGAAGTTTTTTCCACTGCGGGGAAATGCAGCCAGAAGGAATATTTATACCAAGTGAGATTCTGCTTTTCAGTAGGACTACCCGTCCTGAGATTTTTGGTCATCTTGGTTAATTACCTCAGATTACATTTGTTATTTATAAATACTCAGAAGGAAGTTGCCAGATAAGACAACTTAACTAGCAACAAAAGTACAAAAAATCCAGGGGTGTGACAATACCCATTAAATTGTAAAGGAGATTTTTCTGAAGACAGAAGATTTGAGAGCAGAAGACAGAATATGATGCAAACATATTTGTGTTCTGAAAAGTTAGTCAGTAACTGATTACCATCAGAGAAAGCATTCTTTAGCACATTCATCTTGGAAATGGCCGTATATGAGAACACAATGAGATCATATGAATACAGGTTTGCACGAAATCCAGCTGTTGAGATGTTCCCAAGATACCGGCAGCCAAAAAAAAGCATACCAGTGAACAGGGATGTGAATATATGCCAGCAGGCAGTTTGGTGAAAGGGAGAGCAAACATAAAGATTGTCTATTTTGGGAGGTGCTTTTTTTTGTTTGTTTTTGGTACAGTCTTTCTGTATCTCTTTCTTGGACTAGTTAAATGCTTGGCAAAAGCAATAAATAACTGCACAGTGATCCCACAGAGTGTGCGTAGGGAGAAGGAGCAGACTAAATAAAGGGTATGTGTCAGCAGAGGACATATGTGCCATGTGAAAAAAATCACATTGTTATTGGGCATGAAATCCTGCAGCATGGGCTGACAAAAGATATAGCTGAGCAAACACTTGGGGAAAATAGGACTTTATGTGAGACACAGAGAAAATTAAGTGGACATTACTTCAGGAGACAAAAATATGGTGGAAAACCAATCCTTGTTGGGAGAGGATTACCCTGAAGAGAAGGAAATGAAAGAGTGTAATCTCCACCCTGGATTTAACACTGGTGGATGAGGAAATCTGGGCAAGGTTTATGTCGTCTGCCTACCTGCCCCTGAGAGAAGATTTGTCTCCATTAGAGACTGTGGAGGTACCTTAGGCTCTCATCACAGGTTTCACTTCTGTCAGCTGCTTGTGACCAGAAGTTCTTGCTGCTTGGAGGCTGTTGAATACCTAATGTAAATTGAGACTTGTTTCATGATCCATTTGGAAGAGGTCAATTATTTTCACTCTCTTAATTCATTCCATTTCTGACTGCTGGGTTGGAACAGTTGTTGAACAGATGCAGAAGAAGAATTTTATTACCTGGAGAGGCTGATTTTCGCAGAGTGGGTATGCAGCTTTTGGGCTGCTTCTCAGGGAAGCAGAATTTTGTTCTGCTACAGTACTTCTGTCTGGTGAACAGATGAAGGGCCTCTTTCAGTGGTGATTTCATTAGTATGAAGTAGACTTCGCCATTTAAAGCTTTTGATAGTAGTGGTTGTTAGCACCACATCGCTTGCAGTCTCCACGGAGCCTCCATGCCTCTGTTGGTTATGGGGCAGCCTCTGTTGGAGCCACAGGTTGTATGGCTGCAGCCTTCAATGAGTGAATACCTTCATGGTCTGTGCCAGTGCAGGCCCCTCACTTGTCTGTTGTATATCAACTTGTACTCATGTTTATTATCTCGATTTGCAGGGGACATCAAAAAGTGTCCAGTTCTCCTGCTATTGTCATAAAGACATAGTCTTTGATGCAGTTAAAAAACTCAGATCATGTGGTTCATAGTGTGAAGCACTGTGAAGAGCAGCTCTGTCTCTGCCCTCCCTGGAGAAGTTAACAAGCGTATGTGTCATGGAGCAGACAGCTCTGATCCAGCCTTCTTCAAAACAATACATTTTGTGCTACGCCTAAAGCCAGCAGTGAGTCAGCTACGGGAATTGACTCTCTGGTGTCATTTTGGTGCCAGCACACTAGGCTGGATTCTGTTTGCCAGCATTAGGTAAGCATCTGATGGCTTCAGGCTGTTTTCAGTCTGTGGCTTCAGCTTCCTGAGCAATGATCTGCAAGGAAACTGAATCAGAAAGCTGAAGGAAAAGGTGGGTCATGTGGAATATTAGTGAGTTATGTTGTTTGCTTTGTATTTTTAACTAGTCGTTACGTCCTTTCATTTGACAGATTTCAGGCATTTTATGAAGCCTGGCCATGCCTCAGGAGCACTATGAAATATGATATGCAGTGTGCCCACCCATTTTAGTGAAGAGAAACCTTTGTCCTTAGAAAGTTGGATTAACTATATTCCCAGTTTATTTAGTAATTCAGGAATAGACTCTTGACTCCCAGTCTTGTGTTGCACACGTGGTAATCTGATATTTGCCATATTTTCTATTGCAGAAGGTTGTGGCCCTTTGCTGTTGTAACTTTATGTCCACCCATTTGCGTCACATAAAAATGGGAAATAGATCTGAGAGTCTGTGGTGGATAATATTCAGAGAAAATAATACTCATGGGGGAAGCACTTGATTATTCCTAAATTAGAATTACTCAGCTTGTGTCTTTAGCAGATTAGTATTGCAAACCACACCTATTAAATGAGATAATTATTTGAAACTGAAGCCACAATTCCATTCCATGAAGGAGCTGCTAATATCTGAGAAGCAATTAATGTGCTGAGTAGCACCTTGCTGAACACGAGTCGTGACAAACGGCAGTATAGCAAAGGTCTGTGACTTAACAGCTGTGTACCTTTCTCCGTTAGGGAATGCATCAGCCATGAATGTGAAGCCTTTGAATATAGGAGATATTTACCTTGTGAGTGGAGATACCTGACAAAACAGAGAAATGGCTGGAATTAAATCCCATTTTTGTTTGCTAGTCAGCCAAGTCTCCTTTCCTCTTAATTACCAACAAGGTCATGGAGACTTGCAAGGGGAAGAATGACTTGCCACAGAGAGAAGCCAAGCTAATCACTCCACTGCCATTTCTCTGAAAATTTACAGTATGTGTATAGTTTTAAAGCCAATGCAGTAAAAATCCCTTGTTAAAATTCCTTTTAAAATACGTGTGTGAGTGAATATATAATGCTGTAGCAGGATGTTAGTAGTTCCTTTCTTATTACAGATCCCTTACATCTTTAGCTGCAATTTTTCTTCAAACATGCTTCCAATACATGTTTCCAGGCATGGAGTGAACAAGAATGTGTATGATTTTTTTTCATCTTGCTGCCTTTGTAGTTAATCACATGATGGATCCTGTCCAGTGAGATTCCCCAACAGTACAGCTAGTTATTACTGTATGGTACTGGCTTCTCACCTCTTTAATTCCAGCTGCAAAACTGCATTAAAAGACAACTTAAATACTTTCATAATGCCAGTACTTAATAGGAGAATTTGTGGTAGTTGCCATAGGGAAATAGTGTAACCATAAGAAGGAAGAGAAGTGCCTATGAAAGAACTTCTGTTAAAAGTTGATCCAAGGCATGAAAACCTTGTCAGCATATGCACAAATGAACAGCTTAGCACACTCCACAAACTCTAGAGGCAGGACATTAACTCCAATTGTTAGAAAACAGATGTGAACTCGACCATTGTCCTCCACGCCTTTTTAATTTTTTTTTCTAATGAGTTCGTTAAAGTGCAATCGGTTCCACGGGTGTTTAGGAGGGAGGCTGATAGTGGCTACACTTGCTATTCATTTGCTGTATCTGCACGCATAGTTTAGTTGGTGTTAAGGAGGAAAGAAGTAGGAGTGAGAATTATCACCTGAAGCATCATCCACGTAGGAAATCAGGATAGCATGGATGCTGTTCCCAATGTCAGATTTAGGACATCCTTCCTTGCCTTAAGAGACCAGATGGCTCAGAGTAAGTTAAAAGGTTTGTTATAATAGCCTGTCCAGATGCAGTAAAATGCTTTAGATTATCTGTCCCAACTGTTCTTTAGTTCAGACCTACCACTGGAACTCTTTGTAAGAATAACAGAAGTATTATGTCTTAATGCAGATATTAATCTATGTCATTCTGTATTTCTACTTCCGTAAGTGCTAGCTGTTTTTATCCTCTTGAATACTACTTTTTGCCACCTACACAGTAATGAAAAGATGACTTTCACAGTAGTGACTATCTAATGTCTCTTCTCATTAACACTGAGAAAAGAGGAAATAGAAGATTAGAGGATAAAAAAGTCGAAGGGAAATGGAGATCTCATTGCATGTGTTCGAGGAATAAGAAGCATCAGAGGTGAGGACAGGAGTCAATTGAATCATCAGGATGCTATAAATAATTCTGAAGTAATCTCTTTTCATTATCGTTAAGAAAGTGAATTAGGAGAAGCTGATGGGGCAAAAGCCTATGGTTTGAAGAAATTATAGCAGTCCAGGGTGCACAGTGTTCTGCTGGGACCACTGGAGGGACTTGATCACACAGCTTTGATGGAATTTTTGGAAAGAGCGTGGGAGCAGGTGGAGGCGAGGCGAGATGGGGGGAGCAGCCCAGCAGAAGGGCAGGGGAAGGGGCGTGGGGAGCGAGCAGCAAATGTGTGAATGGCCCCTGGCAGCTGGGGAGCTGCCTCACAGGTGGCACTGAGGTGACCTATTTCTGGCCACCAGGTTACCCCAGGGGCCGCTTCGTCTCCTGCCCCATCTTTGGCTCAGGCGGCTTCTTCGTTTTCCTTCTCCCACGGTAGCGCCGGGCACAGCCCAGATGAGCTGATCTCCAGCACAGCGTGAACCGCAACCGAGAGTTCAGTGTTTTAATTAGACACAGCGGGAGGGGAGGGAAGAGGATTTGGATCAATGAGTGTCTCCGACACAGTAACAGCCCCCGACTGTTACGTACTTGACCTTGAGCATGCTTAGGCTGGTGGGGAAGCAGAGTTCAGTCCGTGCCGACGCTGAGGGGGCTGGTGTGTGGCACCCCGGCAAAGCATTGATCTGCGCTCAGCAGAAACCACCACCTGTTCTTTGCTGCTGCTGGGTATCTAAGCAGGGCCCTGTCAAACATCTTCGAAAGCTTTTAAAGTCTCTGAAAGCATCGTGTAGTAGTTACCTTTAGGCTGTGGCAAATCAGAATCCCTTTGGGATTTTTTTGAGTCTGTTAAAAAACCCCAAAACTAACTGAGCTTCAGTTCACGTTCTCTTGCTGTTTGAATGCCTGGTGATCTCCGTTAGTGAGAAAAAATTTTTGCAGCAGCACTTTGAAATTTTACCGTGCCATTGGGATGTTCTCATGTGTCTGGAAGAGCAGAAGTGAAGCTGCTGATCACAGTCGCTGTTCTCTGCACAGACAATCAAATGTGGATTTTCAGTGATTCCCTGCATGGGCTTCAGCCGGTGCACTTCCAGTCTGTGTGAACACACCTGGGTAACCAGTGCTTTAGACCCAGATGGACTAAAACCTCAGAGTCAGCGATAACATAAGGGATCTCTTGTTATTCAAAGATAACTGGATACAGTCTTTGTTCATTAATATGATTTGGTGAGGTGGCTTAGAATAGGCTTCTGGGAAAGTACTGGGTACTTTCATGCATCTGCAATGCTAATCCACTGCCTCTGCATGTATTAGAAATGGTATCCTACCATTTGAAACTGAGATAAGCAGCATGTTACAGTTAATATCCCAAATAGCTGCACAAAATATTTTGCTAGTTCTTATCAGTTATTTAGTCTCAGTAGGAGTGAATGTACATTTTTTTGTAACAGCAAGGCACAAGCTTTGAGCTGGAGTTCCTAGTTTTTCCTCATCTGATGCTATTGTTTCAGCATCTTAGTATTAGACTTCTTATGGATATAGATACTATTTTGAGGAGATAATTTTTGGACTCTAATGTAAACTTCTGCTCTTTGTCTTGAGAAATATCTCATCCTTTCTGCAAAATGTTTACATTAAACAGATACAATCTGTCCCATAATTTTAGACAAAGCACATCCAGGCTTCTCTGTTGCCTCTTGCTCCAGCAAATGTGTTCTTTGAATTGATGCTTGCCCTTTCTTTCAGGCTCTGTGAAATACAGCTTGAGGAAGCTAAATCTGTTTCCACTGATTTCAATCTACCTTGCCAGGCTTTTCTGAGCTCCCTAAAGGTAACAAATGGGAATGTGACATTTTACTGCCATGAGTCAGCTGCTATCTGACAAGTATAAACAAAAATATAAATACTGGGGGCTGAAACTCTGATGTGCTCTATGAATATTGATTTGTGAAGAATCTGAGATGGGAGTTAAATTAGTATCTTTATTTAGAAGGAAATGGGAAGCTTTTTGGTGCCTTTTTCTTTTTTCTTTTTCTTTTTCTTTTTCCTTTTCCTTTTCCTTTTCCTTTTCCTTTTCCTTTTCCTTTTCCTTTTCCTTTTCCTTTTCCTTTTCCTTTTCCTTTTCCTTTTCCTTTTCCTTTTCCTTTTCCTTTTCCTTTTCCTTTTCCTTTTCCTTTTCCTTTTCCTTTTCCTTTTCCTTTTCCTTTTCCTTTTCCTTTTCCTTTTCCTTTTCCTTTTCCTTTTCCTTTTCCTTTTCCTTNTCTTTCTCTTTCTCTTTCTCTTTCTCTTTCTCTTTCTCTTTCTCTTTCTCTTTCTCTTTCTCTTTCTCTTTCTCTTTCTCTTTCTCTTTCTCTTTCTCTTTCTCTTTCTCTTTCTCTTTTTCTTTTTCTTTCTCTTTCTCTTTCTCTTTTTCTTTCTCTTTCTCTTTCTCTTTCTCTTTCTCTTTCTCTTTCTCTTTCTCTTTCTCTTTCTCTTTCTCTTTTTCGTTGGCAATGAGTTGTCCTTATTTCTTTACCCATACTGATTGTCACAGTGGTTTACCACCACATTTGCTTCAACACATTGCATAATCCTCAATTATCATTTTGGTTTTTGGAGTTCCTATTCTCTGAGAAACTTTTATCGTTTTTCTTGGCTTAACTGCAGACTGTCTCCCCCCTCTTCAACAAGTGATCAAATTCTGTAAAGAATTTTCTGCTTTGGATAGACTATCACTTCCCACCCATGCTGTTCTCACTGGGGTTGGAAATGTTATTAATTTTATTTAGCGTAGGGAAAAGCTTGGCTAACCCTTCAAAACAATCTTTCAAGTCCTGTAATTCAATAAAGTCCTTATTTAGGATGGCCATAGCTATTTTTCTCAGTGCTGTCTAAACTGAGTTCTCTCTGGTTACAAGAGAATGAAACATTGTTTTCCATTCTGACAGCACAGTGGTTCTATTTTATTTTTCAGTTCAGGAAAAGTGCAGCATAACCTTGTTTAAAAGGTTTTCTAGAAAAAGAAGCAGCTGTTCCTCTCCACATTTTGCTATTTTTAATGGGTTTTGCACCAGGGACTGAGAGAGGAAGGCAGGCAGTTGTATACGACCTGATGAGTGTAGAACTGTTTTTTCTGAGACTTGGATTTTCCAATTCTTTCCAGTCCTAATTATGGCTTTTTTTTTACACACATGAGCACTGAATTTCAGTTCTGTCCATTGATTAAAGTGTGTGGTTTATTTTTTTCTTTGGACTCAAATTATCTAAGTACAAGATAATATTTTATTATGGTGTGGATAAAACCGCTTCCCAATAACTGCCATTTCCGATGTGTACAGTGCCTCTGACTGAGGCTGGTTTTACTGAGGTCTCAGCCTAAAGCTGTGCAGATATGAATGATGATTTCCTTGCACAAGCACACAAAGTGTGAGTGGTGGCACTATGGAAGTTGTGAATGAAACCTTTGGAAAGCTATACAGGACTGAGGCATTGCCTTCCTTCCCTTAGGACCCACCAAAGTGCAGCTGGGAAGGAAGTAAGAAACCCTCAATTTGAGAAGAAATGTTATCTGGGGTGATCTGTAACTTTGTGTTGTCCTTGACAGTTTCATGGCGATTGTGTTAGATACCACTTGACAGTACCAGCAATGCAATTATATTTTACTTATCCCTTCGTTCCACTCATGTGAAACAAAAAAGTCAAAGCTGAAAAGTAGTTTTCCTTCCCGTGGTAATTGTAGTGTTTCTTAAAGCGCTGTGAACAGGTTTGGAAATGGCAAGGGCTCTGAAATAATGTTTGACATGAGCCGAAATCTGTCACAGTAATTTCCGAAGACGCTTTTTCTATAGTGGGCTGCTTGTTTGGGAGTGTTTTACAGGGATAGCATTTGCATAAGCTAGAGTGCTTCACGTACTTCTGTCCTGCAACAGCTTGGAGAATATTTTCCAGCTTCTTGACTAAATGGTCCCAGAAGTCCTTTTATTCATTCAGCAGGGTCTGCAAGTGTCAATCACAGATCAGAGCCTTGTTTGTGAGGAACTGAATTTGTGTCAAGACTTGAGCACATTGGTGTGGACTCTCAGACACCTGAAAGACAGGAACTGCCATTTTCATTGCTTCAAAGTTCCATTTTCTGCCCACCCTTGCAGTTCAGATGTGTTGTAAACAAAGCAGTAACTCCACTTGCCTTCTCTCTGAGCTTCAAGGCACCGGTGAAGTTGACCTGAACATAACTTGGCTGCAGGGCTGCAGGTGCTGGCAGCAGCCGAGTGCATTTTGTCTCATCACTCCTGGCAGCAGTGTGCTGCTGGGCTATGGCCACTTGTAGTACATGGCACCACCACAACCTGCACATCCGCTACCTGGAAAGGGAAGAATAAAAGGGGTTTGTGTGTAAGAAACTGGAAAAAATTATGAATCTGGAGCTTCATCAGTACTGATGAGGTCAAGAGAACATGGGCCTGCCTGCCACACCAGTGTAGGGAAGGATCCACCAGCACAGCTCAGACTTTCCCAGAGATCCCAGAAGACTATTTGATCGTTTATTCTGTCTCTCCCATGTAAATCAGATTATAGTATTTCTCATTATATCCTGTGGGGAGAGTTAGGTCACAGCTTGGGTTAGATTTTATGATGTATGTGTTCTCTATCTTGGAGATTAAGATTTTGTATGCTCGCAGTAGGAAGCAGAGGGTACTGAGGGGCCACTCATATGTGGAAACAGACACCTGGTCCATCTCCAAGCAGCCTGGAGACTGCACTCTGTCAGGAATATATTCTAGAGGAGAGGTACCACAGAAGGACCCCTTCCCCATCCCGACTGCAGAGCCATTCTGCATCTGTGACTCTGCCTTTGCTAGTGCTCTCTCAGGGCAAAGAAAGACAGAGTTAGGTGAAGTTTATACATATATATATATATATATATATATATATATATGCATACATATATATTTATATATAGATCTATAAACCCCTATATAAAAATAGATATAACAGATATCTGTCTATATAGATATAGCTCTCTGTTGTTACAGTCTTTCCCCTAGATAGTCTTTTCTTTTCTTTGTGATCTAGATACCTGTATTTTTCTGCCACAGGGACTTGTGCCAAGAAAAGATGTGAATGATTTGAGCTGTCTCCTCTGTGCCTCAGTCATGAGGACCCGAGTCCCTTGGTGCTGCCTTAAAGGATCCCTGCAGAGACTCAACCACCCCAAACCTGGCATCCCTTTCCTGCTGCTCTGCCTACCAGAGTCCCGCCACTCAGCTATGGGCCCTGCAGCAGGTCGGGATCATGCTCCACAGCTAAGCAGTAAGTAACTAAAGCTTTAAGTGTCCTGCTAACAGGCGTCACCCAAGCATAATCCAGGCCTGACTCAAATTGACAAGGACAGGTTGGGCTCTGAAATAATCTCTTTAAATAGCGGTGGCCATCTCTTTCAAAGGCACTTCCCCCCCCAGCCAGCGCTGAGAGCTGCTTACAGCACATCGCCTGCTATTTCCCACCCAGGCAGTGCAGGGCTGACACTTCTCACAGGCAAGTGTGTCCCCTGCCAGCCGTCTCCCAGCTTTGCTTTGCACAAGGAATTACAATGAATTTTGCAGCACAGTTTATCTACTTCAGGGTATTAAAAAACAGAAGTCCCCGGGACTGCTACAGGGAAGATGAAGACTACGACCCTTTCTGGCAAAGGTTGGAGAATATTGCTGTCTGACTTAGAGCTAGAGTGCTCCTTTATCCCCCTCAGGGGTCATGGAGAGCCCTTGGGGTTCACCCAGGGCCAGGCCCACGGACATGATAATCCCTGGACCCCTCCTGCCTCCTTATGGTGTCGTAGTTGGAGTTTTGCTTCGCCTCGTTGTTTATTTAGTCACTGTGCTGTATAGGTAATGCTTTCTTTTTCCTTTCCTTACTTAAAAAAATCAAACCAAACAAAAAAAACCCAGGAAATTGTTTGTAATTTTCCATAATCTCACAGGGTTCTGAGTATAAGTTGCTCTTGGAGTTATCCACTAGATGAAGTGGAGATTTGAATATATTTAGCCTGTGGAGTTCAGCTTTTTTTATTTCTTCTTGAGTGCAGTATCAGAAATAACCCTGGACAGGCCAATGGACTGCTGAAAATGGGATAGTCCATGTCAGATGCTGTTATTACAGTTCTGTGGTTGTCTTTGTTATGGTGCTTACGGTGATCTTAAACTCCTGTTTTCAGGCTTGGATGGTGCAGATGGAGTTTGAGTCATCCAGTGCCCTTGTGTAGCATGAGCTGAGGCTGTGCACACACATGGAGTGGTGGTGTTGTGCAACCTCATTCTTAACCTTTTCCACAGTTTATTTCTCCCTCAGTTTTATTATCTGGACACCACTAACAAGATCATGCTCTGGTTTGCCAGATGTGGTACAAACAAGGGACAATTCTCATTTTCTGCATCTGCTTGCTGCAGAGGTTGCTAACACTTAAAACAATTTTTTTCAGTGGGCCTGATGCTGTTAATAAAGGGGAAGACAAGGTCCCAGCTCTGCACCGCAAAAAGAGCTTGTCCAAAGTCAGCCATGATGTGACCTCTTCTGCAGTGCGCTGTGAATCTCCTTTAAGCACAGGACCACTCTTTCCTCTAGTTTGAATTATGCTATTCGTTCCTAATTACAAGTGAATCATGGAGATGTGTTAGTCACCAGAAAACTTCTGGATTCAGAATGCATTCAACTTAGGAAAAAGTTTAATTGCTTGAAGAGTTTTAGCTGCCTAACTGTGTGCAGTGCTGGTTAGTGATCATTTGACATTCACAGCTGTGAATGTCTTATGAGAACTTTTGAGAGGGATGTGCCTGTTTGAGGGACAGTTGGTTACCTCTGCTTCAACACTTCCATGACGGGTGGCCCTGTGAATTCTTCTTGCTTCCAGATTGCTTTTTCTAGTGTTATCTGTTTAGCAGCTGCCACCCAGTTGCTACTGCCAGCAGTTAGCAATGACATGTGCATAGTGTGTGGAGAAGAATGGCAGTAGATTATGACCACAGATGAAGGCAGATATAGTGCTAGGCTCAGGTGCTGGTAAATCTGACTCAATAAAAGTAAGGAGAAATTTTATCAGAGGTGATAATCCACCTTGGTTGTTTCCTGCATGAGCTTGAGCTTTCTTTGTGTGTGTTGCTGGTGCGGTGGCACACGGGTTTGTCAGACCTGTATATGGTGAGCAGAGTTATAAAAGCCTGCTCAGTCTCAAGGCTTGGTTATTATATACCTATCTGTGCTGGATGGTCACAGTGCTTACACTTTAGTCATGCAGGCTGGTTACTAAGTCCTGATCTGTTTGTCTTTAAGACACTGATAAATAGCCCTGCGGAAGTCTTAGGCAAGTCACTGGATCTGTCTGTGTCCCAGTTTCTATCAATAAAGTTGAGCTAGTATTTGCTGAGCTTGTTTTTCTGTTTAGGGGAAGGTGTTGGTGATTCCTATGTGATTTAGGAACAATCACTTTGCATAGGGTTTAGGTGTATAAATGCCAGACATGCATTTTATATTTCCATCCTTTATGTGTCAGTGGTTGGAGTGATACAGTCTCGAATGGGTGTTTCTAAGTACTAGTATTACACAAAATACTGATAATTCAAGACAGCCATATTTGAGTGCAGTGTTGTCTTTGATCTATTTTAAGTGTATTGTCAAAGAGAGATCTAGTGTGTTCTTTCCCTGTGCCTGCAGGAGTTTACTTGTCACCCTGTAGTGGTGTGCAGGACACTCAGACACTATACAGGGGAATTCCTGGCAGTGAGGATGACATCTGTTGTGATTCTTCTTGACCCTTTTATCTCAGCAAGCCTCTATTTTTCTATATTTTGTCTTTCATGAAGACAAAATATAGAAAAACAAAACATTTGCACAAGTTGCTGAGATGCTTTAAAGAATTGCTGCTATTCCAGTATTTGGATGTATTTGGGGATGGGTAAAAAGGTAGAAGAGGAGTTGAGACGGAACAGGAGTGTTTAGGAGCTATTGGGAAAGGGGATTGCAACAAACGAGGAAAGTGTCAGAGGGGTCTGGGAGGCTCAGGCATCGAGAAGGGTCAGAGGAGACAGCCCTGGGACACGGAATTAGAAGGATTAATGGAGCTGGAGAGGTTCTGGGTAAAAGGGATTTGGATGAGGGAAAGGGCTCTCTGTTGTATCCTGGGACTGACTCTTTCTCATTCCTGTAAGAGGAAATCCCAGTCCCAGTCACATTGCAGTCATAAGCTGAGCAGACTGCTACCTGCAGCAGGCTGCTCCCCCTGCCTTGCCCCCTGTGCGTGATCCTTCTCTGCTCAATACTTGGAGGAAAGAGGCAGAAGTGACTTTAAAGGGGTCATGTTTTGCTTTAATAAGTATTCTGAACTTTCAGGCATAAGATGTGAGCCCAGTTACCTGAAAGCAGATGACAAATATGTCTAAAACTGTTATCTTACCAATGTCTCTTGGTCAGTTCAGGGAGCCTGAAGATGATGGCAGCATATAAGGCAAGGTATAAGCTTAAGAAGCATTAAAAAAGGACAAAATTAAAAATCCACATGTAGAGAACATATGCATATGAGTTTCAAGTGGAATTCAAGCTTAACATTTTGAGACTGCTTAGCCCAAGCTGGGCATTGGAGTTGGAACTTCTTGTCATGGCACAGTCTATAAGGATGCTAAAGTATTCCACAGAACTTGTGCCATACTATTGTTGTCCACAAAAATCAGATTCCTTACCTGGTGTGCAATAAGCCAATAATTACACACAGAGAGCCATTCATTATACTCGAGAGTTGCACAAGGCTGCGTGCTCTGTGGATTCCACAAATCAGTGCTTTCCACAATCCTCTGTGGATTCCACAAACCAGCTATCAATGCTTCTTACTTTCTATACATTTTAACAAAGGAGCTTTCATTTGCTACAAGTTCTCTTATTAATTAGCATTCTGTCTTTTCTTGGTTAATGATTCTCTTGTTTCTCATGCTAACTAGTCCTCAATGCTCAGTCTTTTTCTTCTTTTGAGTCAGTGTTTTCTTGGGTTGGTGGTCAGGATCAGCCCCTGCCAGAATCACCTTTTACCCAGTCAGAGCTGATTTCAGCACAGCTGCTGAGTTGGCTTTGTTAGTTTCTTCTTTATTTTGGGAATTCTGCCAAATGTCCTTGGGGCCCATAAATTGTGCATTTTTTGTGTCCACTATCAGTGGTACATCCTTCTCCCCCGGCTTTGTTAACCTCCTCTGAGGTCCGAGATCAATGAAGCGTGTCAAGCCCTAAACGTTACCAAGGCAATTCTACCAGCAAGTAATTTGCTTTCCTAGCACATGGACATCACTTAGACCTTGTTAGCTGCTATCTGTTTCATGGATTAAATCTCCGTTCTTGTTGATTAGGCTTGAAAATACACAAAGATCAAGCATCAAAGAAAATCATCCTTGCTTAAGAAAATTTTTACATTTCCACATTTTGCAACACTGTCAGTCCTTAATAGTGAATGTGTAACACTGAATGCAGATGATAAAAGCTGCTGTAGAAATGACAGAGTGGCTGAGTTTCAGTCTTGTATTAAAATTAGTTTCCTTTTGTGACATTTGAATTTCTATCTGTGAAGCAGTACATGGGAATGTATGTCCATAATTTCAACTTCATGTCTGCCTCAAAGCATGTTGTTGTAACTCATTTTGAAAGTGTAAAAGCTACCAAGCAGGCAAACTGCTGATGTTGGGTACATCTGCATTCAAAATGGCAACACTGGCTCAGGCCAAAGACCAGTCCTCCTCTGTGTCCTCTCTTTAGTGGTGGCCAGTAACAGAGCTGGGAGAAAAATAAAAGCCACCTAAGATGCTCTCTCATATGCTTTCGTGGAGTTTGCCAAGTGCTCAGGGGCTTCCTGAATCACAGATTAATTCTTGAATGATATGTGTGTTGGTCACTACTTCCATTTAGTTGTGCCGTTTTTTTAGGAGCCCATTTACATTGTTGTTCTTCATAGAGTTCTCTGGCAATGAGTTCTGCAAGATAAATATTTTCTCTAAGAAGGGAAATTTTAAATTTTCTACCTGATATTGTCATATGATCTCCCCCTAACATTTATACTGGGCAGAGTGGTGACTAGTCTTTCACAATTTGCTATTCCCTGGATATCTGTGATGTTGCAGATTTTGCTCCTTCAGTTTTAGAAGCTGAGGAGACCCAGTGCATCAGTTTAACCTATTTAGTCTGTTTCGTGGGTCCTGAAGGAGGCAATCTGCATGTGCTTCACCTGATGGGGACATGTAACTGTCCATCATTGCAGGATAACTGCTTGGACACTCCTTTCTCTGTCTAACGAAGGCAGCAGTTGTGGTCTTTAGGTATAGCATGCATTACTGCCTTTTATCCTCCCAAAATTATTTTTGCTGGTTTTATTATTTTCTTAGTTTTTTAATATTACTATTTTTGAATATTTGTTTTCCCTAATGCTGTTTAACTTGATGAATATTATCAGTACATTCAAAAAACCAAACTGGAAATAGAAAAAAATATTCATTCCAAGTTGTTGCTTTTTATTATTGTAGGAGTACATTTTGGTACACACTGTCTTTGCATTGACTTTGAGATTTTAAAATATGTAAAACTATCTACTAAAACAAATTATATTTTTTCCTATGCCTTAATTATTTATGGAATGTCTGCATACGGATCTTCTCTTTTTTCTTCCAGTTATGCTGAGCAGCTGTTCTTGAAAAAGTAGGTTTATAAACTGTGTTTTCATGTTTGCTTTTACTAATCCCTTTAAAGGTAAAATATTGTAATTTATAACCATGTAACAAAGCTTGCCAGTTGGGTATTTGCTTTATGTCTGGAAATAAACAGACCTTTTAATGAAAACTTTTGACGAACTCCAAAAAAGGAAAAGCTCCATTAGAAAGGAACAGTGTTTTATAATGCTGGGGTTTGTATTTATGTTGGCTCAGATCTTCATCTGGTGGACATGATTGCTGGAGTAGGGGCTATATTTTGTTACTGTGCTAGAGAAGTCATGTGCTGTGTTTTTGTGAGTACTTGCATACTTTGCTGCCTGCTTTGGCTGTTCCTGTAAAAGAAATCCATACAGATCTCTGCCAAGCATGTGGAATGCTTTTGAGGCAAGAAATACTTTCGACCCAACAGGGTCATTATTTGCCCATTTGTGATAGGCAATCAAACCTCAGCCCACTGTTTACCTTGGGAGTTTGAGAGCTCCAGGAGGGTCTGTGACATGTCCAGGTGGGCTCAATATGGGAAAATGTAAGTCTCTCTAATGTAAATGAAACATGTGGGTGTAGAAGGAGAAATGAAGTTATTCTGAAATAAATACATACAATACATATATATACAATAAAATGATGATATCCCCTTGATAAAGAGGCTGCTGACCTTTAAGATGCAAATGCATGATAGTTTTCATATTAAATATTGAGACAGTAATATTTCAGATGTTCTCTAAACCTAGCTCAAGCCTGAAAAGCCTATACATATTTTGCAGCTGTTTGACTTTTGTTCCTCTTTTCCAATGGTCACAAGGTATTGTCTCCATTGGAATCCTGAGCAGATAGTCACTGTTCATGAGAGTGGTGCTGCATATCAGGGACTGAGAATCTGATTTACTTCCCTCCTTTTTTTTCTGTCAAAAAAGGGAAACCTAAGACTAGGGCAAAAAACCAATATACTATTTTGGTCTTTCTATTTGCAGATAGAAATGTCTGATGACACTAGTGTAGTGAGGCATTACCATGCACTTCTACTTTCTCACAGAATCCTGCTTCATCGATAAACTTCTTGTGGTCATCTTTGGCTGGGTTTTTTATGGACTTTTTGATTGCAAC
Organism: Aleadryas rufinucha; assembly: GCA_013397815.1. NCBI lineage: Eukaryota > Metazoa > Chordata > Aves > Passeriformes > Aleadryas > Aleadryas rufinucha. Next base: position 595,235 of record VZTH01011884.1, on the reverse strand, counting down.
AGGTGCAATGAAAAATGAGAATTGTTCTTCCGTCTCAAATGCCAGTTGGATAAAAAATTTGACCCATAAAATCAAAAATTTTTGATCTGCCTATTTTTTTACTCTACATATACCCCTTTAACCCATTTCCAGTGTAAGAAAGGTAATTCATTGCTAATGCTTGCTAAACATTTTAGATAGTATGTTCAGAAACAAGATGTATCTGTTCTTTCTTTTGGAGTGGTTATGGGAGTCTGTGATATGGAAAATATTTTTTTGGAAGGGAGAGGTATGGAATGAGCTCTAACAGCGCTGTGGCCTCCTGGATGCTGCTGCTGCTGTTTTTGCTGGGGGCTGTGCTGTAACAAGTTCACAGGGAGGCAGTCTGATCTGGTTCTCAGCTTTGCATTAAGCAGACTAATGTGCACCCAAATTAACACTGGAAGCTTAACACCTTTATGAATGTTCCAGCTGTCTAACCCCAATGGAGCAGAAATGCAGAAAAGTACAGAATAGAGCTACTTTATAAGTTATTTGATTTGAAAGCAGAAACCCTGCTGTTAGGCTATATCAACTTCAAGATACACTATTAGGAAAACACTTTAAATCACAAGTTTCAACATAAACAGGTTACAAATGTGTATATACTTTACTTATCTTAGAAAATTAGTGTTCTCAGTAATTTTGGAGAGAGAAGACCTTGCTACAAAAATTTTCTCCTGTGAAGATACACAGAATGATTGATGCTACTGGTATATTATTTGATTCTAGTAATAAAACATTTTATGTTGCCTGTATTGTTATGTGAATTCCTCAGTGGAAAAATTGGAAGTGTAATAAGAAGCAGAGCTCCTTATTACTCTACTGGCACAGATTATTGATACCATTAAGGAAATGAATGACATTGCCCAAAGTGGGGCAATTGCTCAAAAAACCAGATACTTGTAAATATTTAAAAACTCTGTTTGGAAGTTGTTGCAAAGCATATTACAGTGCTCATCACTGCTGTATAGCATGTGCTTTAGCCAGCCCTGCTGATGAATAACTGCAAAAGTTGGACTCAAATTATTTTAGGAAAAAGGTAAATATTTTTTGTTGGCGATAATGCTGGAATCTGGCATAATTTAACATGCTTATTTTTAGAAAACCTTTTCTACCAAATAGATTAATAGTGGGTTATGTAGAGAAGCTTATACCATCTGTGTAATCATAGCCACAGACCACATACCACAGGCGTAGTATCAGCTCTTCCCCAAATCACTGGTCTTCTGCTTAATGCTCCTTTTCCCCATAATAATCTCCAAATTCCAAGAATTCCTAGAAGTTTGTATTTATCTGTTAATAGGACTGCAAAATCCTGCACTACAGTACATTGTTCCTTGTGAACTGGACGCTGTGGACCAGAGAGTCAGGCAGTTGAAGGCAGCAAAACCGGCAAATTTTTGTAGCACTGTTGTCTCTCGTAAGTTTCTTGGGGAAGGAGATTTTTGTGCCACCAACTTTCCGCCGCATCTACGCATGTATTTGCCTATGAAATGTTAACCCACAGCTCAGGAGACCTAATTCTTTAGCTCTGTAGGAGGATATAATTGTTATCCCTTATCAAAGTAAGTTCCTTCCTGTCACGAGGCAGCTGATGGCTGTCAAGAGTACTCTCTGCAAATATGCAAGGGCAGAGAGCAGACCTCTTGTGCAGTGTAGTGGCATTTCTTACTGCTATTAATAGTTTAGGGGAATGGTCTGCAGCAGCTACTTGCCTTTTTTGAAAAAGATAGAATTGCATACAGAAAATACAATTCCAGTTATTCCAAAATTTTTGGAAGCACTGAACCAGGATCATTGCTCTTTGAGTACTAAGGAAGGTCTGGCTGTCCAGACAACACACATTATATATTTCTTATTTTCTTGGGTAGGAGAGTTTCACAGTTTGCCCACATGTTGGGTTATCTGTGACTTTTCTAACAGTTGGAAGGTTAGAGTATCTGTCAGTGCAGCTACATACGGGTAATATGACAGTGGTAACTCAGTCTGCCTGTTTGAGGCTTGCAAGGAGCAACTGAGATGTGCATCCTTCTTAAATGCTAAATGTCAATCCTTTGATGATCCAAGCTTTTCTAACAAGTTTCTTTTATTTGTTTTCAGGGATGACAATAAAATAAAGAAACAAGATATCCCATCACTTTGTGATCTTCACTGCTGTAAGGACGTGCCCATAAGAAATGGCCTTATTGGGCAAAAGCCACCCTCTATCAACCCTGAGAGACTGAAGGATTTTGGTGAGGAGGATTACCTGAACGGGGATGTGAAGACCTGGGAAATGAAGATAGTGAGCCGAAATGAGGAGTTACTTAGGGATGCCCTTTCCTGCCTCCCTCAGCCAAGCAGCAGGACCAGCCTGGCAAGCTGTAACAAGCTGATTCGATTTGAAGACATTAGTGCAGCAGCCTTCAAAATCCAGTGTGGTGTTCAGAAAACCCCCTGCATGGTAGGGGATCTTTATGGTTTTGCATTCTCTCAATGTTTATTTTCTTTTTCCTTATGAAAATTGATCAGAAATGAAGGAAGAGAATTTGTGAATTGCAGCAGATAGATCTGTGTAAGAAGACTCATGTTCATATTAGTTGTATGTAACTGTCAATAATAATTTTCTTCTTACCTGTTTACACTAACCTAAATCCTCAAAGATTGCAGTGACCTGTAAACAAAGGATAAAGCACATTAGGCATAGACTTAATGCACTGTGGTATTGTGCTCCCAGTGAAAAACTCCTGCTACAAGGAACCTGAGTTGGAGATGGCAGACTACCAGTGTTTGGGTAAGCACTCTTGTGGGAGGGTCTGGTTTGGAACCAGCCCTCTTATTTGGAGAGTTTGAAGGTACAGATTTCCCTTTTCAGTCAGGCCAGCCAGGAAGGGCTGTATATGTTCTGTAACCAGGTGTTTCTGCCACGGGCGTCTTCAGCAAAATAAGGATGGTAAGACAGACACACACAAACGTGCACCTGTCCATCAGTCTAGGTATAGAAATGACTGTGATACTCCCATCAATGTACAAGATCTGCTAAAGCATAAGAGCAGCACAGTGGCAAGCTGTACTGGATTGCTACACTTTTTATAGTGTATTTCTACTGCTGGGAGCTCTTCAAGAAGGCTTCTCTGGGCACTCTGTGGCTAATCTCCTCTTTTCCTTTTGGTGGGTGAAAAGAGTGTCTTTGCCACATGGCAATTCCTATCAGCAGTCCCAAATCATGCTCTCAATGATTTCTTGTGGGTTGTTTTTCTGGCAGGCACAGGGAAAGGACCTTGCAATCTCAGTCCCTGCTTGGGGTTAGCAGTCCCTGGAGTGCAGTGGTTGGGTCCTCAAGGTGCAGTAGTTGTCCTCATTCCCAGTTGATGCCTGCTGATCCAGAGACATCATAACTACTTCCAGTGTGGTTTTTTAGCCTAGCATTCCCAAAATAAGGGCTTTTTGTAGCCTATTACTAAAGAAGTGTGTTTTGTGTCAAAGGACATGGTACAAGACAGTTTGTGGCTGTAAGGTGGCACAAAAGATTTGGCCAGAATGCAGGGAAATTTTGGCTAGGGTAGAGTTAATTTTCTTCACAGTAGCTGGTATGGGGCTGTGTTTTGGATTTGTGACATTGTTGATAATACAGAGATGTTTTTGCTGCTGCTGAGCAGCTCTTACACAGAGTCTAGGCATTTTCTGTTCCTCACTCTACCCCACCAGTGAGAAGACTGGAGATGTACAAGGAGTTGGGAGGGGACACAGCTGGTACTGCTGACCCCAACTGACTCAAGGGACATACTATACCATATGACACCTTGCTCAGCAATAAAATTAGGGTGAAAGTTGGCTGGGGCCTGTGGCTCAGGGTCTGGCTGGTCATCAGCTGGTTGGTGGTGAGCAATTGTTTTCAAATGTGTAAGTTGTCTTTCTTGGGTCTTATTTATCTCTCTTTGTTATTTTGCTTTTAATTACATTATTGTTATTTATTTATTTATTTATTTATTTATTTATTTATTCTTACTAACTGTTCTTATCTCCACCCATGAGATTTCTAACTTTCACCCTTCCAATTCTCATCTCCCCCAGAGCACAGGGGGAGGTAAATGAGCTAGTGGTAGGAGGTGTTTAGTTGCCAGCTGAGGTTAAACTGTGACCCTCAGCTTACACAGCTCCTTTCTCTGGGGTGTCCCTGGCAGATTTATGCAACCCAGTTGTATCCCCTTTCTGCATTTACTGTGTCAAGCTAAACAGTCTCACTTTCTTTAGTCCTTTTTTATGAACTATACTTTTAAAATTATCAGAATAGTGGAAAACCTATATCCATATAAAAACCTGTATATTTTAGTGTGAAAATAGCCTATGACTGTTGTTATTCAAAGTAATGTTCCTGCAGAAGTCATTAGTGCATTTCATACACTGATTCAAAAGCACTGAGTGGTGTCAAGAAAAACACAGAAAACCTTCAACTCATTGAGAGCCCCTTTCGAGGACATTTATTTAGATTAAAAGGTGAGTGTGGCTATAATCCATTCAGTTACTTGAAGGGAGAAACACTTTGCAGGGTGATTCCTAATCTGCAGGTAAGACCATGGATGGAGCACCTTGTTTCCTTAGACAGGAGTTTGCCTTGGAGCTGAGATACAGCATCATGAGTAAATTGTAATATGTCAAAGAAGTAGAAAGAAAACAAGGAATTGACACTAAATTGGACACCTGGTTTGGCTGCTGATGAAGGAGCTGTAAGGGTTGTGTTGTGCTACCTTTGTGGAGGCCCGAGGGAGGCTGTGCTGTGTGTTGTACGTTAGACATGGTATCTGTAGGCCTTAGATAAGATCACGGTGACTAAAGGGAAATCTTACGGGCTGGTTCAATGAGTCTTATGAGGTCACACATCAGGTCAGTTGAGCTGAAAATAGCACTGATGCATGCTTTGTTAGAAGTAATTGCTATATTTGGGCTATATAAAAAAGCCTCAGTTAAAGGAAGACAAAAGGGATAACTTAAAATGCTGAGTATCAAAATTAAAGAAAAATATCCATCTAAAGTACACTACCCCCGTGGTAAAGAGTGACTTAATGACATAGTTTTAAATGTGGGAGATTTAGCAACTTTGTTATTCACAGGATTTGTCTCCTTAAATCCTTTTTCTGACTGTTTGCTCTAGAACCCAAGATTTTCTACAAAAACAATTATGGTATGTGAAGAACTAGTAGCGTTTCTTTTATAGTGTTCTTGTTCTATTTTGCATAGGCATTCTCCATAGATTAGGGTGTTTGGGATATAGACTATTATCCTATTAGTGTACTAAGCACTTTCCATGGTTTCAGTTCTGCAGCCAGATTTGCAAGGGAGCAGCAAGTGGTAGATCTTATGTCAGGATTTTCAGAAGCAAAATAGGGAATCTGGCCCCACCTATGGGTGAGGAACTTAACATATGCTTGTAAATCCATGAAAAAGCCGTGAGACATTCACCTGAAACATGTAGTTTAACTGAATACTTTAAAGTAAGTATCTGTTCCAGATATATTTAGTTTATACAAATTCACTTGGAAAGTCCCACAGTCTGAAAAACATGTCAGTACATATTAGTGTATACACTATACATTCTATGTATGACACTGCCAGATATTGCTTGAGATAAATATTTTGTCATGCTGTTTTTGAATCTGTCTCACTTTGTGACTTACCTTAAATGAAGACTTGATCCCCTGAATCAGCAGGGCCTCATTTGCTTTGGCAGCCAATAAAGGAGCTGGAGCCAATTCTGAAATAGAGCTGCATTAAGCCTGGGGAGCTGGCACCCACAAGCTTACTACAGCTTTATTTCATAAATCATCTTGTGTAAAACTCTTGGTTTAGTGAATATGGTAATAGGAAATTAATATGTTGATACACGCAAAAGTCTTATAGCAAAACTTAACAAATGTTTGCCATTAATTTTTTTTTTTAAATCATGCACTTGGGCACTGCATCACGTGTAATGTGCTTGCTAATTCCCCTCAGCTCAGGCATCCTGTCTGTTCCAAACACAAAGCTTTTCCAAACAGCTGCTGCTTACACTTGCGGCCCTGAGAAATAGTTTTTTTATTATTTCCATCTTTCTTTGAATAAGCAATGTCTTTACTCATAGTGTACTGGCCTTAGGATGCAAAATAGACAACATTCAGTTGTGAGTCCATGGCAGAAACCATAGCAGAGCCATAATGGGGCTCAAGGAGGAATTTTCTGATGGCTTTTGTATCTATTAGATGATGACCTTATGTTTTTGGGTATTCACTATCCAGTTCTGGCAAGTGCTGGAAGCACGAGTTTTGAGATAATTGAAAATATTTATTTTAATGGCTGTATTTGAACAGTAAGACTCAAACAAGTGCTATTTTCAGAGTTCTTAATGGCATGTGTTCCGTATTTCACTGCTGTGAGTTTGAAAATCACTTCTATAAACCAGAAGGACCTGGTAGGTAACAATACACTGTCATGTATTTCTAAAGAAACAGATGACAGATTTTACTTCTTGGAGCTCATACATAGTAGAACTCATGCCTCAACAGGCAGCTGATGGGGTGTGGGAGATTTTTCTTAATAGTAGCTATGTTGCCATAATATTATTTATCTACTCCAGTATTCTAGGCTATCCAAGCAGTATGGGATGGACATCTACCTGAAGAAGGAGTTCCTCCAGTACACAGGATCTGTGAAGGAACGGGGTGTACTTTACCTTCTGATGTCGTTGCCTCAGGTATAACAAAATATCAGCATTCAAAAAGAGCTAGATTTGCTCTGCTTCACAAAAATGGAGCAGAGTTGGAGATAAATTTACCTCTAATCTCCATGGAATCACAGCGTTTCTTGTCTTTGGAATCATTGTACTGACCACAGGTCTGAATGTAAAATACTACTTTATTTACAATTGGCCGATCTGCTGGTGAAATTCTTAATGTTTGAAAGAAAAGCTTGCAAAATGGAAATACTGGCATTTTCCTGTGGCATTTAGATACAAGTGTTTTTATGTGTACTGTGGTTCTGATATGTTGAAACCACCAAAATCATAAGTGATGATGAAATTGAATTACAATGAGTGATGACAAGGATCTAGATCACCAACTGATTTTGTAACGAATTTCAGTATTCTTACATGAATAGCTTGTTTATCATGTGTCATAGGAGGTTATTGAGTCTCTGCAACAATAATTGTTATAATAGGCATGAGACAGCAGCCCAGAGCAGTGGTTATTCCTGCCTTTCATAATAATATAAATTAAATATTTTATTAAAAGGAAGCTTGAAATGAAATCATTTCGTACAGAGCAGAGATGTCGGCTCTGAGGGACCAGATATCAGCTCTTCTGTGATCAGTTGGAGTTTTTCAGCTCTTTCCAATGGAACAAGAATTGAACCCAGAGGAGTGCAGGCACAGGGATTGATCTTGTGCTGTTTTAGATTTGTGTGTAAATCCTGAGATCATACCAGACATGAATATACTGTACCATAATATCACGATTCAATCAGCTAGTAAAGGGCAAAAAGGAAGTCAGGTCATTAGAATGATCCAGGACCATATGGGACAACTATGTGACGCTACATCATGTGCAATAAGGACCCCTGTTTTTTAGGATCAGCAAAGAAAAGGGGTGATCGTGGCTTCGGACAGTAACTTTTCCATGGCTGTTGCTTACCACGCCTCAGAGCTCCGTATTCCTGTGTTTGTCATCATGTCCACCAGCACGGCTCCGGCCAGGGTGAAAATGTGCCGCGAATACGGTGCCATGGTTGTATCCTATGGCACTACAGCTAAGGATTCCCAGGTGCATGCAAGGAGGCTGGCACAGGAGAATGGTTACCTCTACCTCGAAGAGTAAGTGAAAGCCAGGCTCATTAGAAAGATCTGATTAGATGCTTGCACAGCTCTACAAAAACAATTCGTTTCATTAAAATGTTATCGCAGCTCATCAAAATGCTCCTCTCACCTGGAATATGGAGAGTTACATATTCCCAGGCACAAATCATGTCTCTCTGTAACAGTAGGGTTTGGAGACCAAAATTAAACAGTCTTCTCTTCCCCTAAATTAGGCAAACTTTGTGATCAGGGATTTCTATGGGCTAATAAGATAGTGGCTATAGGTTAATTCTTCAGGAACTCTGTCAGAAAGCATTAAGGCTAGTGTTCATTTCTGGTCTCTCTGTTTCAAGTCAGGTGGGTAAAAGTTAATCTTTAATGCAAAGGGTTCAGTGGGGTAATGTGGAGCAAGAAAAGGTTAATGCTTCGAGATTTTCACACACCTGGTGTGAGGAACAAAACTGATACTGCCTTGGGAAAAAGATTATTAGACTACTTCACACATGTATTTAAAGTAGCTAAGGATGAGCATAAATCTAAATTTGAACTATTTGAGGTCACTGGACAAGGCAGATCTAACAAAAACATGAATGAGATAAGACAGGCTGATACTTAGAACTGATACATTTTCCATTTTCTTTTTAATCTCTGTAGCCTCTTATGCGTTTCTACCCCCTCCCCACCCCCCACTTTTTTTTTAACCTTTCTTCAAGAAGGACTTCCAAAAGCACAGAGGGGTGAATCATTAACAGTGGTCCCTCTGATGCACTGAACTGGAATGTTATTCTCCCCCTACCATTGCTGCTTCTGTGTGGGCTTCATCCCGCTCTTGGTGGTTGTATGGCATCTCCTGCAGTGAGTGCCCATTCTCCTCCAGCTCCCAGGCACTTCTGCCTTAAACACAGTAATAATGAGTGATGTTGCTTGGAAAGAAGATCCCAGAATGAGCAGAACAGAGAAAGTCCTCACTTCTCTCCCAGCTGGTGTGCTGGGAAGGCAATACTACAAACTGCACTGTTGACTCCTCTGTTAGGTCTGCCAGCAGCCGGTGACACACAGGGCTGGTTCATGTGCCTGGTCTGCCACCATGGGCACGGTCTTGTCCTAGACTGAGATTTTTGGTGGGGAATGAGGTGCCCTAAATCCCAAAGAATTTTATACACTCTTAGGCTCCTTTGAAAACCACAGTTTTCTGTAACTTTGTGTTTTCCAAATTTCTGTCAGCCATTTTTCAATTGATGCGTTAACTTCCAGCTGGCTTGCATCAGCTATCACATTCGCACATAAGAACAAAATTATTTTATTGTAATTTGATGTTTAATCTTCCCTTCTCCCCAAATAATGATTTAAGTTACATAAGGTAGATATTCTCCAGGTTCATGAAGCTCCAGGGACAATGCATGTGTAGGACTTCAGCATCCAACACTGAGGAACTCTAAATGTACACACTACCATTAATAATATTAAAGCACTCCGGCTTATTTCAGGTTTCAGGTTACAAGAAACAGAGTTATTCAGTCTGTGACTATGTTTAATTAAAACCTCAGAGATGCAATTTTTCACTGAAAAAAAAGGAAAAAAAAACCCACTGCAATTGTGAGCCTTTTCATAATAGGACATCTGAAAAATATTTTGTTAGGTGTAGACTGGGAGAGATTTCCCAACATAATGAGTGCCTTTATGGATAGCCAGTCTTCTCCAGTGTGGGTCTGACACACATTCTTTGTCACTTGCCAAAGCTGTTCAGAAAATACCAGCTGATCTCCCAAGTGTTAGAGTGGAACTTCTGAAATGTCATTTTATTTCAGTTTAATTCTAGCTTGCATGAAATCCCTAGCAATTTGGTCTCTGGGTCTCCTCACCCGGTAATTCATTCTGCCCTTCCTGAAGTAGACATTACGTGACTGTCTCTGCACCTGCATGGGCGATGCCCTGCAGCTGGGTGTGTCATTGTCAGCTCTTCCCATTTCTTGAGTGCAATTAAAATACTGTGTCATGAAAATGACCATGCAAGAATTCAAATAGATGAAGGATACTTTTTACCCAGCTGCAACTTCCTGGGAAATCCCAGGAAGGAAATGTGATTTTTCAAATTGGAATTCAATCATTTAGTCTGCCTAATTGCTGCCTAGGTGCCATTAATTTTTTACTAACTATAGGTGCTCAGGACCTCATTATAAATGCAGTGTGACTATTACCAATAACTAACTCAGTACCTCTGTGAGGATGTGAGAAAGATTCCTTTGTGAATCAGAGAGGAAAGAGAGCTGCAGATTGAATTATGCACCTTCCTTCCTTAAGAACCCATTTTTCTCTTGTGTAACTCCCTGTCTAAATGCTGATCAAACCTGATCATTTGTGATCTGTCCAACAGACTCTGAGCTCTTTACTGGGAACAGATGGGAATGGAGCCTTCTAGCTGCTACACCAAAACTTCCTTGGAAAACTGAAGCCTGACAAACCATCTTTGATTGCTGATGTATCACATATTTCGGAAGGCAAATATCCAAGTTTCTAGCTCTGGCTCAAAAATGCTTGTTTCAATCTACAGTCTTTAGATTTATCTGCCCCGTTCCCTCATTTTGCCTCAATGACATATGATACTCAGAGATATTTTTGCTTTCATAAAGCAAAAATTACCAATCACAATGCAAAGAAAATCACCCATTTTATTATAAAACCTGAAGTCTGATCAGTGAACTGATATTTCAACCGGATGTTAGCAAGGAAAACATGATGATCTGAAATATTGATTCAAATTGCTAACAGCTCTCCATGCCCAGAGCAGTCTCATTGGGACAGTTTTCAGTTGTTAGAGAAGCTTTATTCCTACACTGAATATCCCAAGCCTTCATTCATTTTTGCAGTGTACCCCATGTAACCATGGCAGGGTAGCTCCACAAACTTGGATCTGAATCTTATTTGGGAATAAGGCTCCAGGATTGTTCAGGAGGATAGCGATATATTTTGTCACATATAAGAAGAATGAGAGAGCTCCTTCAGTATCTTGATAAAGACAATAAATACAGGGATTCAGTTACCCATCCCACTATGATTCTTGCCTTTGCCTTTGGCTGCGCTACAGGAGTGGAAGTTCATTAATCCCTTTCTTATGTAGTTATATAGACCCTTGCCCTGAGGAATTTTCTGTGTCTTGATATATTTGTGAGGTAACTTCTCAAGGGCCTTGGTCTCCTTCTTGCAGGAATTCTGTGCTCTTATTCTGAGCTTCTCTGTGCATGTCTAACAGTAATAAAAAGAGTTTCCTAGTACCCAAATAACCTTGGGTCAAGTAAATCAAGTAAAGTCATTGGATCTATAATTCTGTTTGCCAGAAAAAGCGGAATGTACAGAGAGCTCAGATTTCTTTTCTGATATATAGTTCTACATTTACGTCATTGCTAGCTTGTAAATAAAATGCAAACCAGCTTTTAGAAATAGATCCAAGTCAGTCATGTGACTGTATAGCAGAGTTTTCTTCAATTTTTTTGATGCCGTTTGTCGCTATTCTTTATATTACATTTGCCTGAAAGTATTTTACCAGCGAATATTTTGGCATGACTAAATGCTTCGCTTACCCTTCCAGAGTCTTCCAGGGTAGTGTGAAGGTATCAGATATTGGCCCTGGACTGTGGAAAGACAACTCTAGCAATCTGTTTGGTATTTGTGAGGTTGAACACACTGCTTAAATCTCATGAAAATTTCCATTCATCACAAACACTAAGTCCACTGATAAGTAAAGAGAAGGAGATTTCTTTTTGAGGCTTTGCTTGTAGTTTGGACTTCAACATTTAAAATTTATGGAACTGAAGGAAGCGATGGCAATGGAAACATGACTTCTCCCTGACAGCTCTGTAAACACCTGATAACAATGGGAGTCAAGTGCTCTTCAGTCTGAAGACTCTTTGAGGGGCTTGTCTACAGCACAAGTTTTCTCCCAGTAGGTAGCAGCATGCAATGGTCCATCTGATGGCACTGTCCTGTTGCATCGCCTTCTCCCCTCATGTGCTGCTAATTTACTCTCATATTTATCTTTTTCTGCTGAACAATGTCTTGTAAGTAGTAGATTGAATTATTACTGCACTGACAGGTGTGACCCCTGCTGATCTGTGCCTTTCCTTCCCACAGGGAGGACAGTGCTGTCTACCTGTCAGGCCTGGGAACCGTGGGGCTGGAGATGTTCGAGCAGGTGCCAAAGCTGGATGCAGTGATCTTCCCTGCAGGAGGCCACTGTGGCTTGCTGGCAGGGTCAGCTTCTGCACTCAAACACCTCAACCCACATATTTCTATAATTGTAAGTTGCCTTTCACCTATTAAGTGTTGCATTTGGGTGGCTTCCACCACAGCTGTTTACAAAAGACACTGGTATCTAGTGACACTTGCAGAGACTGCATATGCTGGGGACAGGAACTGTCTGATCCTGTGGACTTCACCTCAGAGAAGACCCTGTAAGAACCAGGGAAGTTCCTGTCCCTTGGCTATTTGGCTGGATTCAAGAGGAAAGTTTGGGAAGACTTTTCCAAAGCAAATACAGACTGTGTTTTGAAATAAGTTCTTACTAGAAAAATTTGGTCCTATGTAAGCCACCGAATAAGTTTAGTGGTAGCATGGTTGTTTTGCAACTTGAAATTTATTGTTAATTTGAAGAAGAAACTTTCTGTAGGTTTTGCTGTCTACTTTGGTGGTAACTTCTGTTATAACTGGTTCTGTAAAAAAGTGACAACATGTCTTTTCCTCAGGGAGTTGAATCTGAAAGTTTCCCAGTATTGCAACAATCCTTAAAAGCTGGCCATCCAACTGAAGACCAGGCCTGCAACAATCATCACTTCTATGGAGGTGAGAAAATGCAGTGTTCTTTTGGAGGTAAAATAAAGGTTGTAACAGATTTCTCCAACTATATTTTTTTCTTATTATTTCAGTTCAAACATATTTTAAGGGAATTCTTTGAAGAGTCGGAATTTAGTTCAAGCTGTAAGAACAACTTCTCCTACATTTTCCCCCACCACTCTGATGGGGTACAATACTATTTCCAGTGCACATGAATACTTTGAAATATGAGAGTATTTATCTGAACACTGTGCTCACAAGCAGCATCTAAACCAGTGAAGTGAATGGGAAAGCTCTTGTGTAAAAGACTAATTTGTGAAAAGGCAGGAAAATGGTGTAGTGCTTAAATATTTAGACACAAAGCTGTTCTCAGAACAACAGTGTTTATAAATGGTACAATTGTTTCCGTATCATTTGCTAAAAAAACCTCAACTGTTAAGCAATTTAAGAACATCCTGTTTGCCTGATGCTCTGGAAGTTTTGGATTAAATAGGAGTTCTGTAAGAAACTTCTAATTTCTCTTGATAAGCTCTGCCTGTGTCTGCTCTCTTAGCCAACTGTCCTGCTGGAGCTAACAAGCCCAGTGCTGTGCTGGGGTCTCCTCTTCTTCAAGCCTTGTTGAACAGTGAAAAGCACTGGGCTGCAGGGTCATTCTCACACTGCAACTATGCCAGTGAAGTATCAGAATTTTCTTGAAGGTGTCCAAAATGGCAAAATCTTCTTGTGAGATTTGGTCTTTCATTACCAAACTCATTTCTGTCACATGAAAAAAATCAAGCAACTTAAGGTCATGTAACAGCAGTGTGCTGCACTCATTAAGGGCACAAACCAGCCAGGACTCTAAAAAATGCTGAATATGTCTAAAGCAGCCAACTTCATATTTTTGTCTTTTGAAATTGGCAGATGTGAGTGGAGTTTGCTTTGGCAGCAATTCTTTGCAGCTGACTGGGAAGCTTGTGGATAAAGTTGTTGCTGTGAGGTAGGTGAAGAAGAACAGTGAAATGAATAATACTGGATGAACATTGTTGTATATGAAAAATGTGCTGTACCACCAGGGTATGGTGGTTCTGCATGTGCAGTGGAGAGCAGGTTGGCAGGAGTTGCCATCATGCAGAGACTGGGAGCATGGTGATGGGGTACCTTTCCTTCCAAGAGGGGCACTGAAGACACTGAACCCAGACCCACATACCATAGAATCACAGAATATCTCAAATTGGAAGAGACCCATGAAGGATCATCAAGTCCAACTCCCTGCTCCTCTCAGGACTACCTAAAACAAAGTGATATGACTAAAAGTGTCGTCCAGACACTTCCCTTTGGCCAAAACTTCACCTGCCACCATTACCTGGTCATGCTCTGGGTGTAAAACTTGTCCTTGTGTTCTTCAACACTTGAAGGCAGCCCTTGACAAACCTCTTCTAAGTCTTCACAAAAAGACCAAATAAGTGGAATATACCTAATACTAGGATTTAGGTAATATTTCTAGTAAAAAAGCCATCTTCTCTTTTGGTTAATAATGAGTCTGAGGTGTACATTCACCCCCAGTAGCACAGTGTTCTGTAACACCACCTTGGGGTCATAGGTATCTGGGAGGATGGCAAGAACCCAGTCACACATAAATGCAGTATCTTCTGGTTTTGGGAGCTCTTTTGATTTTATTTGTTTTGACCCAAGTCTGTTGCTTTCAGGGAGGAGGACATCCTCGTTTCAATGCTGAGACTGCTGGAGTATGAGCGAGCCACGGTTGATGCAGAAGGGGCCATTGGACTTGCAGCATTGGTGGCAGGGAAGCTGCCTGAGTTGAAGGGTAAAAGGTACTGCAGCTATTGCAAACAGAGAACTGTGGAAAAGCATGGAATTGAGCACCTTGGTCCAAGGAAATGGTGAAAAGCTACTTGTTCTATGGGTGACAAAGCAGTTCCTGCCCCTGAACTGGCAAGGGGCCCATCGGTGGCAGAAACTTCTGACTGACTAGACCAGTGACACGTGGTAAGATTGTGCTGAACCAGACAAATGCCAGCCTGCAGACCTGACAAATCTTGTCCCTTTCCTCGATTCTCAGATGTTTGGGGGAAAGGCAGTTACAGCTCCACGAGGCATTGTTACACCTGCCAGGACAGTATCCTGCTCGTCAGCCTGCTGTCTACTCTCATTCCACTTGTGGAATCTAGCCCTGTCTGTGGTGGGACATGAGCTAGGCTGTCTGCTGCAGTCACCCAGTGGCACCTGCCTCCCAGTGCTGAGAACTGTCCACATAGTCAGAGGGATTATCCTTGTGCTTAGTGTTGAATGTGTGGGTAAGTGCTGCCTTGCCTCTCAGCTTGAGCACTCAGCACTTAAGTGGATTGAGCCTTGGCTCAGGTCATAGTCCAGAATGTATTTAAACTTACATGCCCTCAAGACAAAATAAAATTTTCAGTGCACAGCATTGTACACTGAAATACTGCTGAGGCAATTCTTCAGAAGAGGCTGACAGAGTACGCACAGAGCAGCAACACTTTTCAGTATAAAATAAAAGGGAAAATACAAGGGTTTGGTCTCAAAGAGGTTAGGTTTAACTCTGCAGAGAGAGATTTTCATAGACTAATCATAAGGCTCTTCACTTGCTCTTCAAAAATTTCTGCACTCATTTTTCAGGTTTGTGGTGAATTTAATCAATGGTTACAGAAAGCCTTGAACATACATATTGTCTGATCAGCAAGAGGCTGAAACTTAGAACTTCCAGGGGAGAATTATGTCAAATTGTTAAAACTTGAAACCTAGACCTACAATTCTCTGGCTAATTATCTCTAACAAAACTCAGATCTCCAGGAAATTCAAAATGAAAACAATACTTCAGACCAACAAATGCAGCCAGCTTCTAGGCCTCCCCTACCTGCTAACAATGGATACTGAGAGCCAGGAGCCCCTGACATGTCATAATACTTAGTGAGGGAAGGTTCTAGCAGACCTTAGGCTGACATTGATACAGTGTTTATGATTTATGGTTCCTTTACACAGGCAAGTGCAAACCAAAACTCCTATTTTTCTGTCTGTTTTCAGAGTGGCAGTTGTTATATGCAGTGGAAACCTGGAACTACATTTGCTGCAACAGTGCATAGCTCACGCCCTGACCCTCGATAACAGAGTGTGCAGATTTTCCCTTGTCATTTCCGATTGCCCAGGAGATATGTCAAAGCTACTGGAGATTTTGGCTCGGGAAGAAGCAAGGTAAATCAGACTAATAGTTGGGAAATATAATCACAGAATAGCAGAAAGATTATTAAAGGTCGGGAAATGTTTCCAAACGTCTCTGAAGGTAAGTCTGTAAGTAACTAGACAATCAAAGGGGTTTTTTCTTGTTATATTGCAGAAAAGTTATTTCCTTCATTTTTGTTCTAATCTGAAAACACCTTTGTAGCATAGAAATGTGTCTAATTCAGAAAGAAGAAAAGGTATTTACTCTCCAAACACTTACAGAACCTGTTTTGCAGTGACAGGGGATTGTTGTGATCTCTAATTTGTCTCTTATTTGGTCTAGAGTTTTGGATATCAGACAAGAACGCACATTTGTGACATCTGAGCTTTTCACTGTTGAGGTAAGATGAGATACCATTTCAGTTTCTCTAATAGTACTGGTCTCCCCCAGTTTATTCTGTTTTCCTGTGTCTCTTTATGCCTGTGTTGAACAAGTCCAACAGAGTGTGCACTGCGTCAGAGGTTGTTTCCTCTGTGTTATACAGCTTCTTGCCAAACACTTAGCAGGCATATAAATAACATAGGGCCAGTTTTACCTGCTGTTGCAACACCCTGGTGAAATACTCCAGGTGTTGTCTTGCACTGTTGCTGTTCTGAACCCTCCTGACACATGGCAGGGTGCTGGAGGAGGTGAGCAAGCTGCAGCATCCATCCAAAACTTGAAGAGCCAGCTGTGTAGGCTGGCTGTAATTGCCTGATGTGTTTGCCTTAAAGCAATGTAGAGAACACCCTTACTATCAAGGAATGCTAGTTTTTAACTAGGGCCTCAGTTTTGTTTCTTCTCCACCGAGAGCACAGAGGCAAGTCATTATTCCTTTGCTGAGTATTGGATACAGTAACAGTGAAGAGATGTTACCAGCTAATGGTGTCTCTTAGAAGGACCATTTATCTCATGGCATATCTCTTACTTCAACTGGTTTGGCAAAGGTGTGGTCCTACTGATTCCATACTATCCCTGTCCAGGTCCAATGTGACTTAGATTGTGAAACCTCAGGTGGAAGTCAAATTAGAGATCTTTGCTAAACAGGCTCGTAACTGGGGTGCAGAAATGTTACTGGGTAAGCAGCTTCTTCGATTTTGGCCTTTAAATTTAATTTCCCACCTGGATGAAAAAGCCTGCTTAACATTTGCACTGGCAGATATAAAGAAGAGGTAGATTAAAGATCACTATAGTACGTGATATCATCAGTTCTCTCAAGTGTCGAGGACTTAACCCACACTGTTCTGCAGTGTGCCATAATGATAGGCCAGCTCACTGCGATGCAACACTTGCTGCATGAGGTGGATAAATCCCTCTGAGTGACTAACTTAGCTCTGGAAAGCCTTTTCACTGAAGGCCGGATTCAGCAAGCCCTGTGACTCTTCTGAAGTCTTCAATGCCATTTTTATGGAGTGAGGCTTGTAGTTTTTATAAATGCCATTAGGCAAATTAAATGAAGTCTTAGGTGGAGTATTTTTGTTTTGTTATTTTAGTTTTTAGTAAATACAGGCCCTGAGTGAAAACAGTGCCCTGTGCTATTCTCTGCACTTCTAACACAATGTATTTTCACTGACTGTCCACTTCAAGAATCTGACAGTCTTGTACCACAAAAAGGTTGAAGGCAGGAATTTGCACCCCTGAATAATTTAATTGGATATTGGATTTGCATGATGACTTTTAATCAGTCTGGGAGAGGCTACTGGATAATTAGATGTGAAGTACAAAGTAGTAACCCAGACGTACAGACCTCTACAGGCAGCTCTATCTGGTGACATCTAGTGAATTGTGAAGCTTTCTTTGAAAATTAAAACACATGTAATCAAAAAGGGCAAAATACAGAGTTTATATGTAAGCATCAAAATTAATTTTCTCTATCCAGGTATAGGAAAAAATACATATTTTCATAGTAAAGCTAATACATGTGAGGGATGTTTTGGTTTTTTCTTTGTTGTTTCTAAGAGACAAAGACCTGTGTCATCAAAATATTTTAGGCATTTGTTATATAAATCGCAGCACATAAAATTAAGTATGAATTTAAACCTGGATCAAGAACCAAAACTACCACCTTGTGTTGTACTGGTGGTAATAAGAAGAAAGGCATTGCAGCTATACCCATTTCATTCTGACTTTAATGTGTACTTTTGACTGTGGATATAGATTAGGTGTTTGGCAGAACAGAGCAGTGAGCATAGATGCTGATTTGAAACACTGAATCTGTCCTGTCAAGATTATTGCCTCAGTATTTAATCATCCTTTTAGATTTACCCTTCTATTTCCAAAGAAGAGAAACTTGGCTTCTAGTCACTTATCGAGATGATAGAGCTGCTTTGGTTGGGGATTTTTTTCATTCTAGTGAAATACCTTTCAGGGTTAGTGTTTGTTCTTCTAGTGGGCATGTGGAACACTCTGTGGGAAGATCCTTTCTGATAGTCTCATTTCATGAAATAGTAAGGACTTTCTAAAATGAAATTTTATGCTCAAACTAGACTTCTGAAAAAAAAAAACTTTTGGGACATTTTAATGACAAAAATAAGAGAATTTTTTTTTGGCTAAAAAGTAAGAAAGGAATGTGTCTATATTAGATGACGAAGTGCCTTGTGCAGAGGGATCAGCTGCTTGTGTTCCTTGGAACCATATGGGAGTTTCTTTAGGATTCAGCCTGCTCATCCCTCCAGTTTAGATTCTCTTCCCTTGTGACTCATTCTGAATTTCTTTCTTGCAGAGGACTACACCCTAATTCACTCTTACCTGACTGGTCAGGAAACTACTTCCAAAGTCCCTATACTGAAATATATAACTCTTAGCAAATCAGACAAATAACTGGTCTGGTAGACTTCACATTTTACAGCTGTTGAAGGAGGTTAGGTGACTGGGAATATCTAGACATAAAAAAGATCAGAGCTAATGAAAGAAATATCTGATATTACCAGTTAACTGGATACAGAGATCTAAAGGACTACCAAATTTGTGGGGGGAAGCTACCACTTGCTTCTGTGAACTTCTCTGTTCTCTATCAGTAATGTTCCTCAGATTCAATTGGGACAATTTATCACTTAAATTGCTTCCATCTGTAAACCTCTTTAAAACCATTTAAGTCCCTTTAATTTCATATTACTATTGACGCAGAGAGAAGTCAATGAGCAAAATCAATAAGCAACTTAATAAGGTAAGGATGTTCTTTGCTATCAAGTAGATCAGCAGCTTGCCTGCTTAATGAGTGTCTAATTTTTGGACTTGGACAACATAGTTGAAAAAAAATATCTTTGAGCTCATCAGTTTTCTAGAAAAGTCTTCTCACCACTGAAACTACAGCATAATCAAGCTGGCAGGTCCAGGAGGGTTCTGCAAGGTTTTGAATTGCCCCAGCAGCTTTTCAGTGGATGGCTTTCGCACTGCAGTGGTGGCAGTGCTCCCTCTGACCTCACTCCTGTCTGACATTATGGGTTGTCTGGTCTGTTCACTTCAAACCTCTTGGGAGCTTCACTATGCTGTGGTTTTGAAGACCCTGGAAGAGACCAGCTGTAAGAAGAACATCCACCACATTACTTGTCCTTCTTGTCTGTGCAAGAAAATGCTAAGTCATAAATCAAATATTTCCTTTTCTTTTCAGTAACATTACACATTCTCCCAGTGGTGCTGGAATTCCTGGCTTTGCGTGCTGTGATACCTGTTTTTCTCATACTGTTCATTCACCTCAGGCCAGAACTCAATACATTATTTTAGTCTGCTCTGGTCAATTTGAATAAATTTGTTCAGGCCAACTTGCATTTTGTAAAGGCTGGAAAGGAATATTTTGGATTGGAGTCCACAGTTACCAACATATTCCCTGTTACTGCCCTGTGAAGCAAACACAGAGGAGCAGGCAGCTGTACAGCTACAATATGCAGAAGGATGCAATCATTCCTAAAGCATTTCCTGCCTGACCCTGGGCAAGGCTCTGTTTCCATGTTCCATTTCCCAACTGCAAAATGGAGACACTGGGAGTGGGAAGTTCAGCACTCCATTTCTTCTGAGGCCCTCCGGAAGAACTCGGTCACGTTCTCTAATGGCATTCCAGAGCAGACTGTGACACAGAGTAGCCTGCCCCAGCTGGAGAATTAGAGCCTGGCTCTGGGGAGGGCCCAAGCATTCCTGTTGGATCAATACCTGCCTTATATAAAGTGGTGGGAGCTTGTTCGTGCTCGTGCTCACTGACCTAAATGCACCGATTGCCAAAAGATAAGGGCTCAGGCTGCACAACCAGCTGACAGCTGCTGCTCTCTTTCTCAAACATTCCATTGCTCTGACCTTGGGGATGATCTGGCAGCTGATTCCCAAACCATCAAATGAGCTGCTGTTACCGAATAATCTGTAATGTGAAGTAACCTACACTGGGTGTTTACCAAATAATTCAGAAAATTGCCCAGTTGTTGATTTTTTTAAAAAGAAACCCCTTTTCCTAAATATAGAACTGAAACCAGTGCATATAAATAAAGTTTTCAGTCCCAACTCCAGTGACTTTGATGCAAACAAACCTATAATGTTGCTAAATGTGGTGTATCATGAATACTAAGTTATGCAAATCCTGCAACAACAGCTTAAGAAAATATGATGAATATAATTTCTAGAATTAAAGAAGCAGGATACAAAGGTTCAATGGATGATTCAGAGACATAAAGAACTGCACTAGTTACTTAGGAGTAGCTTTACATGGAGCCTCGAAAAGCACAAAAGACTGAAATCTCTTGATTCAGCAGGACTATTCACATTTCCTCTGCTCTCTAACATTGGCTCAGCATGTCCACCCACTGTATTTATTTGCATACCCAACCTACAGATAGCAGGCATCAGGGAGCTGAGAGGCATGCCAAATTCATTTTTAAAATCTAGGAAAATATGATCTAAAAGGAGAAGTGCCTTCATTATGAGAACTTTCAGTTAAAAGGAGTAGAGGTGCCCACTATTCAGCACAGGACTTTGCAAATTTCTTCCTTTTGTGAAGTTATGAAATTTCCTCTCTTTGAAATCAATGCAATTCCTACAAGTATTTGAATTTATGCATCTGGATTTCGGTGTTGCACAGTAATAACTTTTAATCAATTTTTTCCTTTTTTTTTTTTTTTTCCTAGCCTTTGTCCTGCTCCCTCAATTATTTCCAGTCATTAAACAAAACCCACAAGCCATCAATATTCAGTGAATTTTCTTCTGTCTTTAATTACTTGTAGGCCTGAGAAAAACTTACAGGCTGACTAAACCCTATGACTGGAACATATCTTTAGATTACCTGCCGCAGGGAATGGAACTTTAAATGCATTAAAAATCCATCTGGCTGGTTATTTTAATGGTCTTGCTGGACCAGACAATTATTTATTTATTTATTTATTTATTTATTTATTTATTTATTTATTTATTTATCTATTTATTTATTTAATCCAGTAAAGAGATGATGTGTAGGAGAGAAATCCATAAAATGCACTCTGTTGTTCATGCGTTTGTGGGGTTTTTTGTTACACTGAAAAGAAAGGTGTACTGTGCATAGGTGGCCCTGCAGCCAGTAAGTGCTCTGCAGGTTCAAAAATCCCATGTATAGTTCTGAGGGCTTATCAGTATGAAATAAATGTAAAGTAAATTCTTCTCTAGTTGTCATAGGTTATCTTGTCTGGTGTACAAGAAAGATCAGGCAATAGGTTCTGCCATTTGTTCTTAAAAAAGAACATTTTGGGGCACTTACCCTTAGGTCATCGATAGCTATTGCAACCTCCTATAGCGAGTAGTACTGGGGTGCTTCTTCATCCCACATAAATATAACCTCATAAACCTCCCCATGAACATGAAGGGTGCCCTGTTGAACACTCATGTAAATGATGCTTCCCAGGTGAAGCAAGCGAGAGAGAGCAAGCGTTTGTGAAAGTAAAACTGCAGTGTAAATTGTCTTAATATAAGCAAGAAAGTAAATCCTTGCCTTCCTTGCTTCTGTGATCTGTAGCTGCCCTGAGGTGTTGTGTGATTCTCTCTTCACTCCTGCTGGGAGCAAACATTCTCTATTCCTCTCTCTGACAACTGTGAAAAATCAGGTGAATTTCTGGAGTTGTTATCACTGCTACTCTAATGATACGCTACTATCACCCATATCAGCTGCTGGATGCGGTGCATGCTCAGAACAAAAAGACAGTGTTTACCCAACCTATTCACAAGCTCTCTGGCTCAGTCTAGTGAGGTCTGCCTGGTTT
Organism: Aleadryas rufinucha; assembly: GCA_013397815.1. Lineage (NCBI taxonomy): Eukaryota > Metazoa > Chordata > Aves > Passeriformes > Aleadryas > Aleadryas rufinucha. The sequence continues at coordinate 573,157 of VZTH01011884.1, read as the reverse complement.
CCATCATGAGCAGAAAGGAAAGGGCAGAGACAATAATTAGGCATAAATCAAAATGCTTCCCAGTGCTTGTTCCCAGGGCAGAGCAACTGCTTGCTGCCAGACATTCAAGGCTCAATCTGTCAAGTCTAGACTTGTTCCAAGAGCAACAATTGATTTACTCAGGACAAAATAGGCATGATTGCTGTGGAAGGGTGAAAATGTTGCTTTTTTTAATTACAGACTCCATGAGGGATGAGTGTGTCCTCTTGAAGATATGATTGCAAAGCATTAGGGATTTTATATGAACGAGGGAATGGATAATGGGTGTTTGGTACATTGGTGTTCTCAGATACTTTTCCCAATCATTGTGTTCTCTCCTCTTTCCTCATTATTACTTGTCCTCTATGACTGTCCTTCTCTTGAGACTAAATCCCACTTTTTTGAAGAAGAAAGAAATTAGCATCTAATTTGCATTCCAAATAACCAACCAAATAGAACTGTGTTCAGCACAAGAGGTGAAGAATTACAAGACCAGATCAGAAATGTGGTTTGTTTCATGATGGATATTTGAAAAGCTGTAGCCAGTTTTGTAATTAAGTGAGCTATGGCTATTTAGAATAACTTGGAGTGTTAGTGTTTTATATTTTCCTTCAACAGTTTTGCTAAAGGTTTACTGTTATTTTTAGACAGTTCCAGAAAATATGAATTTGAGATTCTTATTTAGAAATGTCCTTGTAAACATATTTGAGTATTTTTTGCCTTGTTGCTTTCTAAAAAGGATGCAGCTCTGATAGGAACATTTTAACAGGGCGTGCCTGGAGCAGTCCCCCATCAGGTTATCATGCTTTTGTTTCTCTACTCTCTGGAGATTTGCCTGTTAAAATGAACTCTCTGTGGCTGCACTGTGACTTATCTTGGGTCCTTTCCTTGCTGGATTTCCATGTTTCTGTGAGGTCTTTTTCCCATGTGACACTTTCAACACCAGTGATAGTTCCAGCAGGGCCAGCAGCGATGGAAGTTAGGAGTATAAAATTGTAAAGTATAATTTTCCTTCTGCACCTTCACATTAGTGCCTCATCTTTGCTAGTGCCGAGGCTTTCAAGTGATGGTGCAGAGATGTGAGTATGCAAAAAGGAGAGATTATAGAAAAATTGAAAAAATGCCATTGAAGTTATCTTCAAGGGCCACATGACAGGATTTCAATAGTACTTAGGGAGGAAAGTGAAGAACTGAAAAAAAAAAATCAAGATTAGTTTTGCCTGAGTTTAGTTTCATTTAGCAGCAAGACAACCATAAAAGAAAACTAGAAGTGATGCAATAAGCAAACAAAAACCAGAATGAAGAAAGAAGGTGTGTGAGAAGCGAAACCAGCCAAAATACTGCAGAGATGATAATGAACTGGGGGATAACTCCATGAGGGAGAAGAGAAGGAGAATATAAGAAGCTTGAAGGATGGAGGTACTGGAACAAACACTTGCCAGAAATATGGAAATGCGGTGAGGTAAGAGTCAGAGGTGGGTGAGGTGGCAGCAGTGCCACGTACATACCCCAGGGAAAGGAAAAGAGAAGTTACTAACAGATGTCTTCAGGGAGGCCAAGAGCAGACAAGTACTTTGCCCAGAAGCCAGCAGAGGATCAGCCTGTCTTATTTAAACTCTGAAGGCAATAAAGTAGGGCTTTTGGAAGGTTTTATGGTCATGCAGACGGGCTGGAAGAGCCCCAGCTGTCTGCAGTGTCAGTTTTCTTACCTGCATAGACAGCAGATGTGAGGTCCAGAGTTTTTACGTTGATCTGATTGTTTTTATGAGTGTGTTTTAGCATTAAGTTGTAAATTACTTTTTCTCAGATTGCTGCCATGCCATCAGGAACGGTCCTAATTCTTTTTCCAGGTCATCTGCACTGTGGAGACCAGAGACAAGATCCACACAGCCCAGCTGAGGAATGCGCTCTTGGAACGCTACCCCACAACTGCCTGGACTGAGCGGTGACGGGCACAGTGTGGTGGGGGGGGGCACGAGGGCCTCTGACAAGGATTCTACAGAGCTCCAGTCTTGAGGCTTTCAGAACAAATACTATCTTTCAAAGCTAAACAGTTAGCAAATAGTTTCAGGATATTTATTTCCTGCTCAAAATGTAGTTACAAGTCTTTGGGAAAAGAAGTTAAACTCAAAACTTTAGTTTAGGTAGGAGAAAGTCTTAGTCTCTGCTGGTGTTGGAATTCCATAATTCATTGTCACCTGGATTTTAGCTAGTTTGTAGAATCCAATGTTATTCTGTAAACAAACAAGGAGAAGGCATTTCTTTTTATGTCTGAATATAGATAGACCTCCAAAAGGTCTTTTGATTTTGATGCCCCTTGTTAAAGTAATGCAGCTCCTTCTGCTGGACTTAGCCATACTACAAGCACAGAAATTTTCTGTTTCCAAGCCAGAAGCAGTTTTCTGTTTGCTAAATCTGCTTCAGGAGATGTATACATGTGTGTGGGGTTGAACACACATCTGTTCTGATCTTTGCTACCATGTGAGGGAAAATTATACTAAAAGAAGATGATTTTAGCACAGACAGAAACACCCTTGGAAGATAAAAGCCAATATAATATTATTTTTTTTTCCCAAGGGAAAATGGTCCTATTTGCAAAATAAAATTCCAAAATATTTTGCAGAAATTGAAAAATAGTGTTTTGTATGATTAGACCTCATAAACGGAACACAAATATATTTCTTTCGTCTGCTTTTGGAGACTCAGTATAAAAAGTAGCATATAAACTGGCTTTTGTTTCTGTATAAAAGGGGTTTCTGTACCCATGTGAATTTTGTAGCTAGCATTCCACTGATCATCTTAGTCTGTCTAAAACAGACTCTATCCATCTCACCTGACAGATTATGTACACTGTTAATAGTGACATATATTTAAATGTTAATAGCCAAAGGCAGTGCTGGGAGAAGAGGAAGCCTAAGTCTTAGGCACGTGGCTAATGCAATTAACAAAGAACACATTGACCTAAATACCATTTTTATCACTACAGGCAGAGACCAACTAATAATACAACAGCGTGGGATGGCAAGAAATGTAAAAGAAGTTCAGGCCCTCTTCTGAATGTGCACACAACACAGTTGTGCCTTTGCATTTGGGCAGAATTTAACCTAAGCTCTGGGAAGACCTTTTAGCACTTCCAGTACCTAAAGGGGGCCCACAGGAAAGCTGGATGGGGCATGGGACAAGGGGCAATGGCTTTAAAGTGAAAGGGGGCAGATTTAGAGTAGGTATTAGGAAGAAATGCTTTACAGTGAGGGTGGTGAGGCGCTGACACAGGTTGCCCAGGAAAGTTATGGATGCCCCATCCCTGGAAGGGTTCAAGGCCACATTGGCTGGGGCTTTGAGCAACCTGGTCTAATGAACAGAACCCCATGGTAGGGAGGTTGGAACTAAATGATCTTTGAGGTCCCTTCCAACCCAAACCATTCTGTGGTTCTATGATCCATCTCTCTCTGTAGCTTAACTTATACAGGCAAGATGGGATGAGGAGGGCTGCATTATGGCTGCCTCTGCAGTATTATTTTTCTGGAAATACTCCGTTTGCACCTTCTTTTTGTGGTTCACAGAGGAGCAGGAGTAGAGAGTCTCACAAATGGTGGACAAAAACCAGAAGTTTACAGATTTGGTCTGTTTTTGGAAGGACCATATTGGTTGGCACATGGAACTAAAAATTATTGACGCCCCAATGGTTAGTTTTGTTCCCTTCTTGCCATCCAGAGTGATGGGTATAGGCCTTGGTCCTGAAAATCACAGCCTGTCAGACACAACTCCTTTCTCCACTGTCAGAAGAGTTTAAAAAATCTGTATAGAAATAGACGACAGGCTCCATATTACATACTTGCTACTTCCATTGGAACAAGAAATGAACCACTTCATCAAAGAGCAGATTTGGGGATGTAACCCCGCTATAGACAAGGGTCTAATTACCCTGTCATGTCTTTTGGCAAAAGTCTCAGGAAATTTTGAGGATGTCTCAGGTACCTACATGAGAAGAAAACGGAACTTTACAACCAAAGTTTTCACTAGTGGCCAACAGGTTCTGCTGTCTGGATACTTGGTTTATAACCTTGTATTATCCTGGCTTTATTGTTTTAGAAGCTCTTAGAGCATTAAAAACTTCTTTCCTAATCAGTGGGAACTGCATTTAGCAAGTCTTCACAAACCTGGGGCAAGAAGATGTACCAGACAGAGCAACCAAAAATCAATGCACTTGAAATCACTATATGATTTTGGAAATGTGTTTGGGGTGGGGGGAAGGAAGGCGATGTCCAGAGGGTACTTAAAATGTCAAACATGGTATTTGCAGTTTGGTTTTATCTTTACTGTTTTAAGAATAAACATGCTTTAAAGTGTAAATCACTCTTCAATGATAACACTTTATATGTGAATATAATAATACCAGAAGTTTTTTTCATTATCTTTTGCCTTTATTCAAGTCTTATTGGCTTAAAAGAAAAAATTAAGATCTTCCAAGGGAAAAAAACCCTCAAAATGAAACAGTTAAATGAATGTATGCAATTGGAAAGAATAATGAAATACCTGTGCTGCTAACCTTTTCCTTTTCGAATTATGAAACATTATAAGATCTACGGCATTTCAAAGATCTAATAATGTGGGTTTGAATGTTTTATTTAAAGAAGTATTTTTATATAGAGTGTTCTTATGTACCTTGAAAAATAACTTTAATGATTACGTAAAAATTTCACTAATGGTTAAATCAGCAAAATATAAATCTAAGCATTGTATTTATTTGAAAAATAATTAAAATTATGCTATGCCACCTCAGCAATGAAAGATTTGTCATTCTCTTCTGTGATACTGATAGCAGCCTCACTTTAAAAAATCAGAGTTAATGTTTTTCTTTTATCTGTCATTGACATTGACTCAAAATCCACATCATTCCTGCAAGGGAGGAGCTCTGAGCTGCCAGGGAGGAGAGTCCAGCTGGGCAGGATGGCTGCTCTGGCCCTGTGGAAAGGAGACTCCTGGCCTGCTCCCCAGCACAAGTCCAGCATGGACTCTCCTTACTGGCACAGAAGGAGGTGCTGTTCCTTGCATTGGGCCTTGGCTGTGCCTGGCTGTATTCCTGGGCTGTGTGCAAGCCTGGGTGCAGGATGTCCTGGGCTGGGCTCAGGTGGGTGAGGGAAGTCCATGAGATCAGCTCTCAGAGATTCTCATCACAGTCATCACAAACTTTGGGGAACCAGTCCTTCAGTTCCAGGGTGCAGCACGCCACTGGCTAAAATGCACGGCCTTGTCTCCAGGGGCAGAGGATGCCTTGATCCAGGTATTTCCACTGGGGCTAAGCCACTTAGCCTTGGGAGCTGTCCTAGGCACGCACTGCTTGTGAGGGGCACAGCACAACTTCTTCCCAGGACTGACGCAAACAAGGTGTATCTTTAATTGAAACAAAATCTCTTCCCACACTGATTCCTTAATTTCTTCAGCCAGGTCCTGTTAGCTGGGGATTAACATCTAAATCTCTGCCAGTACATGTTTTTGCAGCATCTCCCCATGAAGGAGCAGTTCATCTCCCCATGCAGGTGGCGTGTCCTCACAAGCAGCACCTTGCCTTCTGGCCTGCTGCTTTTGGGAGATTCATGATCTCCCCATCCCACAGTGCAGGGATCGCATTTGACGTGTTACTGTTAAACTTTTGCTAGACCCAAGCACAGGCATGTGGTTTACTGAAGGGAAAAGGAAACTGCAACATTCGGGCTGGGCTGTAATTCCTGCCAGTCACTTACTGGATGGCCTTGGTTCTCCTGTGACTTTCTCTGCTGTTTGTTTAACCATAAGCAGTCTGCCATGTATAGGGTATTGACTTGTAGAGTTTTCTTCTATTACAAACCTTTGCTGTCATGTGCTCCTTACCTTTTGCTACATCTCAGAGGAGGAGGAATCCTTCTGCAAATTGTGCCATCCTGAGCTGATGAATTCCCCATTATTCAAAAGCACTTATATAAATATATATCTTTTTTTTTTAAGCTGCAGCAAAACCTGGTGGCAGTATTTGGAAAATATTCTAATAAAATATGAATGTTTTGAAGTATATCAATAACGATCAACATCTCATACAGCTAAGCCCATACAGCCTGTCAGTCTGAAGAAAGGAAGAGTCCTTAAGCGGTAGAGCCACACCAGTCACACCTGAGTGCATCCACTCAAAGGATACAAGGGGCTTGTCCTGTGCTGTTGATGTCTGAAAGCTCCTCTAAACACAGGTACTCTGATTTACTTCTGATTTACTTGCCTGGGGGAGGTGGGGTGCAGGGGCAGATTGCACCTATGAAAATACCCTATCCTTCACACTTTTGTAATTTTGGAGAAGGATGTGGTTTTCCTTCCAATAAGAGGTCTAGAGCATCTTTAGAAGGACATTTTAAATTGCGTGATTTCTAAACTTGGTAAATTGGTCACACTGTGTATTCCCTCAAGAGGCACCTGAGTGGTTTTTCTTTGTGAAAATGGTCTCAAAGAATGCTGACAAATGATAAAATAACGTTCTTTATACCTCTCTTTCTTCCTCTTTCTTCCCCTCATGCATGTGCTGTAGGTATGTTTGGAGTTGCAGGGGCCATGTAAGGGCTAGTACAGTAGGTGGATTGTGCCATATTATTACTGCTGTTCTGAGGAGCAGGAGTGAAGGATATACCGAGGGATTTTGTTTCTTTTGCTTTCAACAAGCTGTGGTAATTTCTTGAGCTGTTCATGTAGCTCTTGTATACAAAGACTGGACCAAAATGCCCACAACCAACAGACTGTGCGACCTCAAAGATCTTGCCTACAGTGGTCAAATGCACTGCAGATTCCATGGCAGTGACCAAGGAGGCCATTCCCTCAGCTTCACCCGGGCTCTATTGCTCTTCAGGGGACCAGCCGTCCGGCCCCAGAGCAAACGAAACGTCCTCAATTAACCAACACTTGGGTATTTTTGAAGGCTGGCTCAGTCAACTCCTGTTGTGCTTAAAAAAATCTAGGTCAGCATGGAAAAGAGGCAAAGCAAGACAACATTGAGATTCTGAGAAAAGTTTTTCATCACTCCCTGACAAAAATGAGCTACAGCCCTGAAGCTTTTAGAAGTAGTTCTTGAAAATGGGTGGGAGACCTCTCACTGCCTCTGTTCAGGCTCAGCAGTGTTTCTGAGCTGATGCTGCATATCCTGATCTACATATCCAGATCTCCTCAACAGAGCTTGATTTGAGTGGTGGTTTGCCAAACACGCTGATCTGGATTACTTGTCTTTAAGGAGTAAGTTACACTCATTTCCATATATCATGATTTAATGGTGAGAATATATTTGGGTAGTTTCTTTGTTTTCTTATGCAACAAAGCCACCAAGCAATCACAGCATAAAAGCGCTGTTTTAAGTGATGGGGTTATTTGTGACTTGTATGAAATTATTTCTTCTGATCTCCAGTGCATGTCAAATAAATAATGAATGGGGGTGGTTTTTTTACATGTCTAGAAAAAACAGGCATGGTTGCTTTACATTTTCTTGGCATCTACTTTACATTGTTAATATAATGCATACCCAGTCTTGCACATAAGCTTTCATAGCAAGGGTTGGTTTTTTTCTTGCTTCCATTTTGAAATGGATGTCTAAACAGTATTTATTTTTCAGTGCTGTCATCAGCCTAGTTGGCAGGAAAATCCATCCTGAAAAACCTTTATCAATGTCAGCTTAGCTTTCTTGGTGATTCACCTTCTAATTTAGTGGCGTTTTTCAAAAGTGAAAGCTCTTCCGTGTGTTTCCTCAGGGTTTCCTTTCAATGGGAAGCAATATTTTGAAATATTTTGTTACAGTGAATTACTTCAATTTGCAAGTGTTTTCCTTTGGCAAGCAGGGCACGTTGGGTGCTGACGGGGATGGTCTGACACCCAGCCCAGCCTTTGAGAACACAGGGTACACTTCTGTTGCTCTGCCCTTCTGCTGGGGAAAGGGCATCTTGATTGCAGGGGAAGGAGTTGCTCTAAGATTAAGAGTAATCCTTTATTGTTGCTATTGGAATAGCCTGGAGAAATGCTTATGCCTGGTGTAACCAGCAGAGTTGCCCAAGAGCCTGTAGCCAGGAATGTGTCTCTTCGCGAGCTGAGTGCGGTGCCAACCTGGATTCGTGCTCCTGCTGGCTTTTTAAAATAATTTTGTAATGTATAAAGGGTATGTTTATCTTACTGGGATGTTAGGGACACTATAAACACAGAAATGGTATCTCAATACTATTTTCAATCTTGTCACGCTCTGGGTTTCTTCCTTTTCCTCAAGGCCAGTCAGCATTGCTTATCCCATGCTCCTCAAGTTTGCTGTTGGGATCTCATTGTGAAGCCTCCAAAACTTTAGCAAACAGGCATCTGTGCTGTTTACAGCAAACACTGGAGAACTGGGTTTTGTTTGGGTTTTTATTTTTTGGTTTTTTGTGGTTTTTTTTTTTTTTTAAACAAGTATTAAACTGAACTGCTGCCAAGCCAAGGTTGGAAAGAGAAAGTGTCTGAAGGTAGATGAGTACCTGGTAGTTGCATTTCCAAAATCTTTGATAAGTGATGCCCAACAGCCTCCATGCAGAAAGCTGCTGAGATCTGTCATGCTAAACAAAAATCCCAGCGAGGCTTCAAAAAATGCTGCTGATGCCAGTGCCTGGCTAAAACTTTTTCTAACTTGGTCATTTGTTTTTTAAATACATATTTTTTAAGTACATATTTTTTTCTACTATAGCTTCCTACTGTATGTTCCTCAGGCTTCACTGAGGAAGGTCTGCCATTGCCTGTCTAAAGGAAGCCCATCTAATTAGGTGGAGTCTAACAGGATGTGGGTAACTTCTGGGAGCTGTGATTACCTGTAGCCACTCCAGAGCCCAGGGGAAGGGCTGAGGGTGAGCCTGACAAGTGCTCGGAGTGCAGACTGGCCACGGGAGGGGAAGGCAGCGCAGTATCAGTGATAGGACTTACTCTGGAAAGCTGATCCTGCATGTTCCAAGTGTGAGCACTGATACTGCCAAGAAGGTGTTTATGTACTTTGTACGGGCATTTTATTTCTAGGATAAATTTAAAAAAACCAAACAACTTCTTCACTTTTTAAAAATCTTTATTCCAGGGTCACAGACTAAGACAAAAGGTTACACAGTAAAACATAGCTCAGGCTCCTGACATTCTAGTTCGATTTCTAGCCATTAAATGAGTTTCTACTTCTCCATAAAATGTTAAAGTTACTGGTTTGCCATTAAACAACAACAGAATAAACAAACCACAAACAAATCACCATTTCATACCCATCGGTTCTCCATGCTTTTAGTACCCACTGAAAACAAAACCTTTATGTAACTGTGCCTGAATAAGGCTTCTCACATCGAAGTGTTACAGTCTGTAGGTACTGTACAAGGCACAAGGTTATTTGTTACTGCCTTGTGGAGCTCTTAGAGGGTAGAGGAAGAATAACCTTTTCTTACCCTTTCTTCCTGAACAGTAGCATGGCAAGTGGCATGGTAAAACTTCTCCCCACACCAGAGTTAGTACTTTAAATAGTTATTCCTTTTAAAAGTGCTAAAACTACACAGGGTAAATTATTGTTCAGATATTCAAAAGTAAAGGACAATCTGGGAAGACTCACTACACATACAGGAAATACTCTTGAGGGGTGCTTATGATGGTCCCTCAACCTTAGGTTTCAGAAGACCAGCATCTGGGCAACAGTGGTATATGTTTATTCACTACATCTAATTTCATTCCCAAATATCAGCTTTTCAGCTAGGTTTTTGAACAGTATTTTTTTTCTTTGGATAATAAATTACTTCTCAAAAAAGCTGCCCTCAAAGCTATTTTATACTACAATAACTCATAACTTAAAATCTTCATTCAAAAGATGAGGTCATGCTGCATGACTTTTAAGGCACTTGTATTAAACCCAGTTAAAGCACTTTATGTATCCAAGCTCACTGCACCTCAGCCTGAGCTGAGACATGGTCTTTTCAATGTGCCTGCAGCAATACAGTGGTCTGTCCTTTGTGCAACAAAATAAGCAGACAAAACAAAGTACAAAGACCAGGCTTTAACAACAACAACGCCAGTCCTGTAGAGAAAATATAGGTAAATTTAAATCCTATTACAAAACAGGTGCAAGCTGCCTTGGGGCTGTCAATAACCCTCCCTGCTGCAGAAGAACAATTCTCCTCATGAAAAGGTAATTTATCAATCACTACTAGTAGCTGTCAGCGACAGAGTACACATGTCAAAATCTGCAGAGGAGCAACTTTTGGCTTCTTGCGTAATAAACAGGACTGAAATTTGGCAGTGCCAAGACTGAAGGGCTGATTTTCTACTGAACTATCCACAGGGCCCTGTGAATTACAATTGTGTTGCTTAGTAGGAGGAGAGTTGCTTGGGTAGAAGACCACTGCATCATGCAGCAGGAATGTAATTTAGCTAATTACAGCACCTAGACATGTACGTGGGGGTCTTTTCAGAAAAATGAGGATGAAGTATGTGAGAAGTGACTTCTTTCATTGTCTTCTAGTACTGCTTCTTGGCTGAAGGCTTGTAAGACACCAGGAGACCAAAGGAAGCGTAACCAAATAAAAGGGTCTGAACAAACCATTGAAACTGAACAGCTGGGTCAGTGATTCCTTTAGATCTGTAACATTAACAAAAGCATTAAATATACCAAAAAACTTATGCTCCTGCAGGCTATACTGGTACTTATAAAGTAAGGTTAGATATCTCTACCCATCCTTGATATTCAGACTGGATTAGAATATTTCAGCTCAGCACATGAATTTCCATCTACTGAGACATTTCCTGTGCTAACTAAACATACTGGTTCTTGTGGTTTTAGGATTTTAAGCTATCTACTGAACAATAGTTCTTTCAGAAATTCTATGCGTACAATTTCCTCAACAATACACAAACTGCACTCTCAGTCTACGCTATTTGAAATTACTTATCCCAGAAGTTTGTGTACCAAGAACCAAGAAATTGGTTAATCAGGTTAATAGTGATCTTAATACACAAGTCTGAATATAATTTCTTGTTGACTGTGGTAGTCAAGGTAGACTGTATGCTGGCAGGGCAGAGACCTGACAAGGACTGTGTGATGAGGGATGGAGAAGCACTGGTACCCGAATTTGTGGCTAGACAAAGACAAGTAATGGGGCTGAAGGCACTTCACTTAATTTATGAAGAAGAGACCTTCCTATGTTAGTTAGTTTTAATTTAACATATATGACTCTTTCTGTATGTTACAGAAAATGTCATTTTTTCCTCCACTTCATTGCTCTTGAGAAGTACTCCTACTGAAAGGAACAAGTATAAACATGACAGCAAACCCAAGGGATTTCACATTTCCAGTAAACAATTCCATCAGGCATAGCTGTGTTACAGCCCATCAGTGTACAAGGAGGCCCCTCGACTGACCATGGCTAGGACAGTACAGCTTTCACTGCTCCACAGCCTTGCACATACAAAATGATTGTCCCCCAAGTGTTGATTAACACAACATTTCTAAATGTTCATTCTTAAATTGTCTTACTGGACATGAAAACCTTTTTTGTTCATAATCTCAGCTGCAGTGTTTTCAAATTAGTGCAGAAACTGCAGAACAAGAGCTTAAGAAATTTACCTGTTGCTACAAAGCAAGCTTAATGAATAGATCATATGCAGCAATACAGGCCAAGAGCCAATGACAATACTACTGCTGATTAACAAATTTGTATCTGAGTCCTCACAGTTTTTCCTTGTGCCTCCTTCGTGATGTTGCCAAGTAGACATCACTTTCACAGAAGTAAAAATAAATAGTGTTTGGTGCTCATAGAAGTACAGCTGTTAGGTAATTTAAAGCAGCACTCCTGGTGAGATGATGATGGGCAGGCCATCTGTGCTTTTTTTTTGGTGGGTTTTAACACTACTCTGTAAAACTTCATTAGTTAAATTAATTACAATACACTCATTTGGTATGTTCACTGGTAGTCAAGTTTCCTCATACTTAAAAGAATCACCTTAAGCCCAGATACCCATCTATCTGCACAGTCAGACTTAAAGTTTTAACTTTAAAGCTACATAACTTGAGAGTGTGATAAACACAAAATTATTACTAACTCTCATTCTGAAGGCAGAAATTATTCATCCATGCTCTACTATCTTAAAAAAAACCCCTTATACAGCATTCCATGAACAAAATCCTGTTGCTTCCAAGGGCTGTTATCTGAGAAGCCTGGGACAGACAGCAGTGAATGACCCAAATGAAGTGGAAACCCATCATTTTTATCATGGCAAACAGACTGGCCACCTACTCTGCAGAGCATGAGAACCAGTATTTAACCACTTCTTCTGAATTACTGCAAGCACAAGTCAAATGAACAGAAGGACAATGGGCAGCACTCCTTTCCAGGTAAATTGTTATCCTAACATAAGACTTAGCTGGCCTTGCTTGTATGGTCTGATTAGCCTGAGTATCTTATCCCACTGACCTGCAGATACAAGTAGATCTTAAACAGTCCCCAAATGAAAGTGTCCAACTGTGTTCTCACAATACAGACACAATTGTTGAAGCGTGTAATTAGCAGTGTCACAATCCTGATGAGGTAAGATCTGATAAAATTATAACACCTGAAGTTATCAGACTATTTCTACACTATCTATTGTTCCCCCTGCCTCCTGAGCAGCAGTGTTACCCAGGGAACAGGGAGTTCAGAGGCTGCCAGACAAGCTCTGGCAAACCTTGCTGCTGCCAGTTCTGCAAGTGGCCAGCCCTTGGTTTTGCTGCCCTGCACAACAGCAACCACTGGAAGAATTGGCAGCAACCAGTTGTGGAGGACAGCAAACTATCACTGCAGCAAGAATTTTACCAGTATCCTCTGAATTCATACTGCTGCTGAGAGCCACCAAAATCAGTCTGTAGCTCATGTCACTCGATTCAGAAATCCTTTGCAGAGAACCTGTGTTGGAGTGAGAGGAGGGAACAACTTACTGGCATAACTTAATACTGTAGAGGGCTTCCACTACGTGAATCAACCAGGATACCCAGAATCTGGTGGAAAGAAAACGTGGTTTATTTTGCTGAAAATTAGGGAGAAGGCTGCTGTATCCAAGATGCATTATGCAGAGAATACAAAACTGAAAGCACTGAAGCGACAACTTATTTTAACCTAGAAAAGTTGGGGTGTTTTTCATCTTAAAAAAACCCCGTATGTGTATACTTAAAAGAAACTGAAGTCCACTGAGAAAATCAGAGCAACTGTAACTTGTACAGTAAGCCTCAACCCACTATGCTTCCAAAACTTTCAGCACTTAGATTAAGCCAAAAAGCCAAATGCTTAGTGAAAGCAGTACAAGTTAATCTTAGTTAAGCATATAAAATCTATCCTTTTACTTACACAAGTATTTTTAGTGGTCCTAAGGAGCTCCTTAAGTTTTCACAGATTTAGTTCTATGAACACAACTGTATGTATAGATTCAGAATATATAATGTGACTCGATAAGCCACACTTGGCCTACATATTTTTATACAGAAGCTTTTGAAGAAAAAAAAAGTTACTCAGCATATTCAGTTAGGATCAACTCAATACCTTGCTAAAGCAAAAGATGCTCTGAGAAAAGACAAGGGTTCTACATGGTACATGGTAAAATAAACAAGAAAGCCCTACTGATTTCTGTCTTTAAAGGAAGTTAGTGAGCTCAACGAAATATTTTCCAGCTCTTTTGTTAATGAAAGTAGCAAAACCTCAGTTTTTTAACTCAACAAAACTTAGCACTACGTAGTTTGTTCAGCAGGTTATTTCTCATGTGGATCAGGATAAATGAGTATCAGGGTAGAAAATGTTCTTTAATTGAAGCTGAAAAAAGAAGATTCCTAAAGAAAGAAATGGACTGCTCAAGTAACAACTTGAAAAAAACCCCACTTTCAGTAGGCGGTACAAGTATAACTCTGGACTAATAACTGTCATCAAAAGTAGTATCTTAATATTTTTCCCTTTCTTGCTAAAAAATCACTGATGCTGAATTCCAAGTTGAATTTTTAAATTGTCAAACTGGTCTTAGCCTGTTTAGTCTTCTACATACTTATTACCCCACACCCTTAATTGTAATGAGCTTGAAAGGAGAGCTCTTTAAATCTAATTAACAAGTGGGTTACAGGAAAGCTTGTTAACACAGACTATGTACAAGAGTCAGAGAGAGGCAAAATAATTACACAGTCAAATATAACTTACCCGTAGCATACCCATTTGTGGTAGTGTTCCACTAAATAATTAAGGAATGTACCAAATATTCCCAAATAACTATAAGGTATAGTTGAAGGCCAAAGTGTTACCCACTAAAAAAAAAAAAAAGAAATTTAGTTAGCTTACTTTAAGATAGAAGTACTATTAATTTAACCTTCAAAATAGCTTTATTTTTGCTCCCTCATCCCCCATGTCCATGGTATAGGGCTTATTTATTCACAGTACTTAAATTCTTTCATTCCATTAACCTTCTCCTAGACCCATATTCTTCCAGCAGCCTTTGAAAGATTCCAACTACGAAACTTCTATTCCTTGACATACCAGATGCCAAGGGGATAGGTTTAAGGTTGCTGTCTGGGTACCAAGAGTGCATCTGCACATTAAGTGGCATTTAAGTAAGCTCATTATGTATTAGACATGGAAGCTGCAAAAAAGACAATGTCTTTGTCCTGAGGAAGTTAATCTGAGACAAGTGACCTGAAGAAGCCAAACACTGTTCAGGAGGAACAACTATTTATCTAAAACTAGGGCATCAGTCTTTCTTCTTTTGTCCCTTAAAAAAGAAAATGTCAGATTTTTGTTTCTTTTTAACAGGGCACAGAAGACAACTGAGCATGAATCCCAAGACCAGAGATGCAGTTCCTTTCCAGGGTTCTTTCCTGTCACGGAGCTGTCCGCAGTGTTTACCACCGAGCACCCAGATTTCCACAAGCCGGGGAGGAGAAGCAGGCAGTGATGAGCTGTGCCCTTCAGAGTCCTTTGGGGACGTAAGGTGAGCGCTAGGCCAGGCCAAAGTCACACTGCCTTATCTTGCTTCTGGTATCTATGCTGCAGTTTCTCACTATATGTAAATTTAGCTATGCCAAGGATGTGGCAAGGTGATGGGTTTAAACAGGGAATCTGCTCAAAGGCTCATTCTGTTTCTTGAAACAGTCCAAAAACTGTTTTGTGAGTGGCTTGGCCTGCCTTGACCATCATTTTTACAGTGGTGATTCTTAAGTTTAGAAAATCCATACAAACAGAAGGAAAATTGCAACATGTGGAAGTCAATGGATGACTTTCATAAACTTCTAAGACACATCAAAACTGCCATTAATATCCCTACTCCAGCAATCCAACCTAACTTAGCTGAAGTCTGGTTTTAGAAATTAAGACAACGTGGTGACTGAACTCGTGCATTTTCCAACACCACCAGTTTGCACAGCCTGTGCCTAAAGCCGTCACCTGTAAACACACCTTATGGATTGACGCCCCGCAGCTGTCCCGGAGCGAGCTGTGCTGGAGCTCAGTGCCTCAATTCCCAGTTCTGGGAATGCTACAGCCCCTTTCCCAGGGCACCTGCCCCACAAACCCTCGCTCGGTACCGCGCCCGGGACGCGCCTCCAGCGCCACGGCCTCGTTTCCCTTCTCAGCCCAAATGGTTTCTCACTCACTCTGGCCTTCCTGCGTGGCTCTATCCAGCCTCCTCCCTGCCTGACCAAAGCAGCACCTCTAGTTTGCTTTTTCCCGCAGTTTATTTCAGGGAGCGACGTTTCCGCGGGCACCGGGACGGTACAGGAAGCCTGCTCCACGCACCCCGCGGCTTCTGAACGACCTCCCTCCCTCCCCGCGCCGCGCCTTACACCGAGGACGACCATGCCGAAGATGATGGCGGCCATCCAGATGAGCCGGGAGCGCTGGAAGTGGCAGCTGCCATCGCGGCC